>VZQC01005680.1:5730089-5758579 GCA_009823505.1 Rhizomys pruinosus | reverse complement strand
TTTTATTTATTTCCGTATGTGTATGAATGTACTGTCTGCATGCAAGTTTGTGCACCCGTGTCGTGCAATGCCGCGGAGGTCAGAAGAGGGTGTCGGATTCCCCTGGAACTGGAGTTCTCCTGGAATTGGAGTTTCAGACGGTTCTCAGCCGCCATGTGGGTGCTGGGGATCGAACCCAGGTCCTCTGTAAGAGCGGTCGGCGCTCTTAACCGCTAGGCCATCTCTCCAGCCCCTTGTTTTGGATTTTACAGCAGCCCACAGTTAAGAGACTTTTAATAGACTGTGAACTTTTAAGTGTTTGGACATTTTAAGGACTGTGGGGCTTTTAAGGTTGTACTGTCTTAGGTTATGATTAATGTTAATATCATACTTTGAGGATAAGAACTGAAAAGGTGGTGGTTTAATAGTGATGTGTTTTGTGTGTCAAGTTGACAAGTGGTCAATTGTGCTGGATAGCTTTAGTGTCAACTTGACACACCTGGGTTGAGGGAGCTTCAATTGGAGAATTGGATCCATTGGATTGGCCTGTGGCCACATCCATGGAGTATTGTCATGATTGTCAAGCAGTGTAGGAGGGCCCAGCCCACAAGGAGTGGTGCCACCCTGGGCAGGTTGTTGTGTACCTTATAAGAAGGCAGGCTGAGCATGAGCCAGGGGAGCAAGCCAGTGAACAGCATTCTTTCATGGTCTGTGGTTCAGCTCCTGTCTTCCAGGTTCCTGCCCTGAGTTCCTGCCTTGGGCTCCCTAAGTGAAGAACTGTGACCCAGGAGATGTAAGCTGAATAAACCCTTCCTCCCCAAGTTAGTGTCAGTCGAAATGTTTTGTCACAGCAATGGAAGACAAACTAGAACATCTACAGATCAATGCTTTGTCAGATGTATCTGCAGTGAAGGTTTCCTCCCACTCTGTGGGTTTTCTCTTCACTTCCTTTATTGTTTCTTTTTATGTGTAGAAGCTTTTGAGTTTCATAAGGTCCCATTTGTCAATTATCGATCTTATTTCTTGTGCAGCTGCTGTCTGGTTTAGGAAGTCTTTTCCTACACCTATGTCTTGTAGTCTGCTGCCAACTTTTTCTTCTATCACCTCCAGAGTTTTGGGTTTCACGTTGAGGTCTTTGATCCATCTGGAATTGAGTTTTATACAGGGTGAGAGGTGGGGGTTTAATTTCATTCTTCTACAGGTAGTGATCCAGTTTTGCCAACACCACTTGCTGAAGATGCTGTCTTTCCTCCATTGTGTCTTCTTGGCCACCTTGTCAAATATGAGGTGGCTGAAATTGTATGTGTTCAGGTTTGGATATTCAGTTTTGCTCCATTGATCAACTGGTCTTTTTCTGCACCAGTACCAAGCTGTTTTTATGACTATAGCCCTGTAGTATAGTTTGAAGTCTGGTATAGAGATCCCCCCTGTATTGCTCTTTTTGCTCAGGGTTGCTTTGGCTATTTGGGGTCTTTTGTTTTTCCAAATGAAATTAAGGATTTTTTCCAAGCCTGTGAAGAAACTCTTGGGGATTTTGATTGGGATTGCATTAAATCTGTACACGAGTTTGGGTAGAATGGACATTTACTATATTTATTTTCCCAATCCATGAGCATGGGAGGTTTGTCCATCTTCTGATGTCTTCCTCAATTTCCTTCTTCAGGGGTTTAAATTTTTTTTTGTAGAGATCCTCATTGTCTTTGGTTAGGTTTGTTCCTAGGTATTTTGTTGTTTTTGAGGCTATTGTGAGTGGTCTCCTTGTATTCCTTCTTCAGTTGCTTGTTGTTGGTGTAAAGACAGGCTACTGATTTTTCTAGATTTATTTTGTATCCTGCCACTTTACAGAAGCTCTTTATCATTTCTAGAAGTTTTCTGGTGAAGTTCTTAGCATCCCTTAAGTAAATGATCATGTCATCAGCAAAAAGTGATAGCTTGACTTCCTCTTTTCCAATTAGAACTCCTTTAATTTCCTTTTCTTCCCTTATTGCCCTAGCAAGGGTTTCAAGCACTATATTGAAAAGGAGTGGTGACGGGGGCAGCCTTGCCGGGTTCCTAGCTTTAAGGGGAATTCTTCTGTCGTTTCCCCATTTAGGATGATATTGGCTGTGGGTTTCCTGTATATGGCTTTGATTACATTGAGGAATGATCCCTCCAATCCACTTCCCTCTAGGACTTTAAGCATGGAGGGATGCTGGATTTTGTCAAAGGCTTTTTCAGCGTCAATTGAGATGATTGTATGGATTTTGCCTTTCAGTCCATTTATATGTTTGATGATATTTATTGATTTTTGTATGTTGAACCATCCCTGCATTTCTGGTATGAATCCAACTTGGTCATGGTGAATGATCTTCTCGATGTGGGTCTGTATGTGATTTGCAAGTATTTTATTTAGAATTTTTGCATCTGTGTTCAAGAAGGAACTAGGTCTATAGTTCTCATTTTTGGTTGTATCTTTGCCTGGTTTTGATAATAGTGTGATGCTGGCTTCATAGAAGGAATCTGGGAGAACTCCCTCCGTTTGTATCCTTCTAAACAACTTGAGTAGTAATGGTTGTAGGTCTTTTTGAAATATTTTATAGAATTCTGCCCTGAAACCATCTGGGCCTGGGCATTTTTTTGGTTGGGAGGCTTTTTCTCACATCTTCAATTTCTTCATATATTATTGGTCTATTTAAGCTGTCGATCTCTTCTTGGTTGAGTTTTGGTGTTTCCCAGGATTTCAGATATTCATCCATTTCTTCTAGGTTTTCAAACTTAGTAGAGTATAGGTTTTTGAAGTATTCCCATATGATTATCTGGATATTTTCATTGCCTTTTGTGATATTTCCCTTTCATCACAGATTATATTGATTTGGAGTTGTTCCTTCTTTCTTTTGGTTAACTGGGCTAGAGTTCTGTCTATTTTGTTCATTCTCTCAAAGAACCAGCTTTTGGATTCATTGATTTTTTGTATGGTTTTCTTTCTTTCTATTTCATTGATTTCTGTTTGATTTTTGTTATTTCTTATTATCTGCTGCGTTTAGGGCTCATTTTTTGTCTCTCAAGTATTCTTAGCTGAACTGTTAGATCTTTCACTTGTGCTATTTCTGTTTTTTTTAATGTAGGCACTTAGAGCTATAAACTTCCCTCTTAGGACTGCTTTTAAAGTGTCCTACAGGTTTTGTTGTGTTGTATTATCATTGTCATTCAGCTCCAGGAATGTTTTTATTTCTTTCTTTATTTCTTCCTTGACCCATTTGTTATTAAGGAGAGTGTTGTTTTGTCTCCATGTGTTCTTGTAGGTTGTAGGGCTTATCCTGGTGTTGATATTGAGTTTTATTGCACTGTGGTCTGATAGAATGCATGAG
Organism: Rhizomys pruinosus; assembly: GCA_009823505.1. NCBI lineage: Eukaryota > Metazoa > Chordata > Mammalia > Rodentia > Spalacidae > Rhizomys > Rhizomys pruinosus. The sequence goes on along the minus strand of VZQC01005680.1, from coordinate 5,755,253 downwards.
ATTATTTCAATCTTTTTGTATTTGTTGAGTTTTTTTCTGTGTTCCAGTATATGGTCTATTTTGGAGAATGTTCCATGGGGTGCTGAGTAGAAAGTGTATTCTCTGGTGTTTGGGTGGAATATTCGATAGATGTCTGTGAGGTCCATTTAGTGTATTGTATCATTCAGTTCAGATGTCTCTCTGTTTATCCTTTGTCCTGTTGATCTGTCTAAAGGACTTAGTGGGGTATTGAAGTCCCCTACTATTAGCATGTTGAGGTTAATCTGTGCCTTGATGTCCTGAAGAATTGTCTTTATAAAGTTTGGTGCACCAGAGTTTGGTGCGTATATATTCATGATTGTGAGATCTTCATCGTCGATTGTTCCTTTAATAAATATGTAATGGCCCTAATTGTCTCTTTTGAATTCCTTGGCTTTGAAGTCTATTTTGTCTGAAATTAGAATAGCAACCCCTGCTTTCTTTTTGGTACCATTTGCTTGGAATATTTTCTTCCATCCCTTCACCTTAAGTTGGTGCCTATCCTTGAAATTGCGATGGGTTTCTGTAGACAGCATATAGATGGATTTTGTTTCCTAATCCATTCTCCCACTCTATGTCTTTTGATTGGGGAGTTTACTCCATTAATATTTAAGGTTATAATTGAAAGATGGATGCTGCCTCCTTTCACCTTATTATCCATTTGGACTTCTAGCCTTTGATTTTACTCCTATGGTTATGTTTTTATTATTTTCTTTTCCTAGGTGCTTGGGGATAGTTGTTCCTCTCTTCTGCCATTTGAATTGCTTCAAGTATTTTCTGAAGAGTTGGTTTTCCGGACATGTATTCTATCATCTTGTTTATGTCATGGAAGATTTTTCTCTCTCCTTCAACTATAATCAACACTTTTGCTGGGTAAAGTATTCTGGGTTGGCATCCATAGTCCTTTAACACTGGGAATGCTTTGCTCCATGTTCTTCTTGCTTTCATGGTTTGAGAGGAGAAGTCAGTTGTAATTCTGATGGGTTTCCCTTTGTATGTGACTTGTTTTTCTTTTGTAGCCTTCAGAATTTTGTCTTTGTTTTGGGCGTCTAGCATTTTAACTATGATATGACATGGGGAGTTTCTTTTCTGATCTTGTCTATTTGGAGACCTATGTGCTTCTTGTATTTGTATGGGTTTGTGTATTTTCAGTTTGGGGAAATTTTCATCTATTATTCTGTTGAAGATCTGATCAATACTATTCTTTTGAGATTCTTCTCCTTCCTCTATTCCTATGATGTGGAGGTTTGATCTTTTCATAGTGTCCCATATTTCCTGGTTGTTCCACTTTTGTGTGTTTTTAAATTTTTCATATTCTTTATTTGAGCTTTTTAGTTGCTCTGTGTTATCTTCCAGATCTGATATTCTTTGTTCTGCTTCCTCCATTCTATTTCTGAGGCTTTTTCCTTTCCATTCTTCTTGATTGGATGAGTGTTCTATTTCCCTTTTCATTTCATCTTGTGTTTTCTTTAGTATTTCCATTTCCTATTTGAGCCTCTCAATCTCTTCTTGGTGCTCCTTACTTGACTGGTTGGCTTCCTTTTTCAGTGTTTCTACTTCCTTTCAGAGTTTGTTTTTTTCTTCCTCTAGTTCTTTCTGGAGTTTGCCTTTCTCTTCCTTTAATTCTCTCCTAAATTTGTCATTGTATCCCTCTAGGTCCTTTTTGAGTTTTCCATTCTCTCTCTCTAGCTCTCTGCCTTCTTTATTTTCTTTAATTTCTCTGCATAGGTCTGCAATTATTCCTCTAAGATCTGTTTCTTGGTTCACTTCCAGGGGAGTCCCATTGTAGCTATCTCCTACAGGGTTGGTAGAACTTGGTGTGGAATTATCCTGCACCTTTCCCATGTTATCCCTTTGCCGTGTCCCGGGCATGAAGGTTCCCTTTATTTATTTATTTATTTATTTATTTTTGCCTGTATTCTGATACCAATCACAAATGTCTTTTCACTATGTTTAAGGCTTGTTTTGTTTTGCTTGCCTCCTTCTCATGCTCTTTTTTCCCCTCCTTGTTTATGGAGTATTGTTGTCTAGGTTTCAGGCTTTCAATTTTGTTTATATATTGGATATTGGAAGTCTAAGTCACTCTTCCCTTCCTGTTCTGAGGGTTCTCCAAAAAAAATCCACTTGGATACTCTCTCCTCAATTCCAGTTGGGGGAGGGAATTTGGGGAATGCCTGACTTAGCCCATGCCCCAGTACCTGTCTGGAGCAGTGCTGGGCTCCTATCCACGCTCCAGGTGGTCCTAGTAAGCAAGGCCTGAACCTGAGCACCCCACAGGAACTCACTCTGGAGCCAGAGCCAGAGCTGCTTTGGCTGCAAGGGGGAAGGGCGACCTGGCCTGGACAGCCACACCCTGCAAGAGTTTAGGGCTGAGACCTAAGTCTGCTGGCCAACAGCCCCTCTGCCACAAGCCAGCAAATCAATTTTCCAGCAATCCAAGAGTCAATGTGTTCTAAGTTCTACCTGTCTGGAGTGGCGCCGGGTTCCTATCTGCACTCCAGGTGGTCCTGGTAAGCAAGGCCTGAACCTGAGCACCCCACACAGGAACTCACTCTGGTGCCAGAGCCAGACCCAGAGCCAGAGCCGCTTCTGGCTGCAAGGGGGAAGGGCAACCTGGCCCAGACAGCCACATCCTGCAAGGGTTTAGGGCTGAGACCTAAGTCCACCCACCAACAGCCCCTCTGCCACAAACCAACGAATCAAATTTCCAGCAACCCAAGAATCAATCTGTTCTAAGTTCTACCTGTCTGAATCTGCGCCAGGCTCCTATCCATGCTCCAGGTGGTCTTAGTAAGCAAGGCCCGGACCTGAGCACCCCACACAGGAACTCACTCTGGCGCCAGAGCTAGACCCAGAGCCAGAGCCGCTCCTGGCTGCAAGGGGGAAGGGCGACCCTGCATGGATAGTCACACCCTGCAAGGGTTTAGGGCTGAGACCTAAGCCTGCCGGCCAACAGCCCCTCTGCCACAAACCTTCGAATCAATTTTCCAGCAACCCAGGAATCAATCTGTTCTAAATTCTACCTGTCTGGAGCAGCACCGGGCTCCTATCCACGCTCCAGGTTGTTCTAGTAAGCCTGTTAGTTTGTTTCTATGATCATGTTTCTATGATCAGATTTCTCTCATACTCAGTGCAAAAAAAAAAGAAAAAGAAAAAAAGAACATAGAGTTCTCCAAATTTCTAGTTAAACAGCTCCACATAAAAGTCATGTTTATATAACAATGAACAATTCATCTTAATGCTGAAAAGTCTGTTCTATCCTCATTGCTGCAGTTCACTAAACAGGGCACCATAATCAGTATATCAGTTTCATTCCTATAAGAACTGCAACATGTATTCAGACACATCAGGAGACCCATTAGAGAAAGCTCCTCCCTTGTTCATGTGATCCCCCAGGTCCTCTTGGGAAGTCAAGGGAATGTCCTTGGAGCAACAGCCAGGATTGGGGAAGAAGTAGATACTAAACAAGAAAACTGATGTCCCCACACTGTCGAGACACTAGGAACAGTGTGCTGACAGAGTAGTGGATACCTAAGTTTTGCCAGACCGGTGCTCACAATATATTTTTGATCATGCAGAGGATGAGTGGTTCTCTTTTGGAGAAGCCTTCTTTTGCCCACAAATTTAATCGTTTGTTAGCAATCCTGCTAAGGGAAGGGGAGTACAGTGGCTGCCTGCAGTCACGAGGTCAGTTGATCACTCAAAATTTATTTCACAGGGTGGTGACCTGATAGGTCTCCATCCAACCTCATGCCAGCTTAACCAGGTTGGTGGTCTGATAAACCTCTGTCCAGCCCCCTAGCCTCAACACTTGAAATCCAGGCCTGCTTCAGCCTGTATGCATGCAAAATAATGACCAGGAAGTCTGTGTAATGATGGTAATGGAAAATTTGCTTTATTGCCCCCTGCAACTCACTGTTATAAACAAAATGACATCAGCTCCCAGAGCCAATCACAGACCCCCAGTTTCTCACCATGGTATACTGTTGCTCCACCTAGCATCACATGCCTGGGCTCCTTCTTGGAGCAGGGACAGAGGAATCCTGTGACTCCCACATGGTGCCCTGAGGGGTGCTAGCTGGGAACTAGCCCCTAATTCAAACTGGATCTTCCCATACTAGACCACTGAATCTCAATACCAAACACCACATCTGACCTACAGATCTCTATTAAATGTGTTGGTTAATTAACTGTTTCATTTTTATCTGCACTAGGGCTCTTCTTTGAAAAGAGCATGAGGCAAATCCAAGCCCCAAACATCTAATCTCAGGAACTTCTAATTATGAAATCTGTTGCCCAGGTAAGTCTCTTTTCCCTCATCTACATAATCATATTTGTGTTACGAGAGTTTTTAGGATAGAAGCCTGCCCTGGAAGCCCTAATGGTGCACAAACCCCAACCCCCAGAATTTAAGAACTATAGCTTAGTAGCTGATGCCTTGCCTACGTGCTCTAGAGAAGTGACTTCTCCCCCATTCACTCTCCCTGTGAATACCCCAATGTAGTAAGCTAAACATTCTTTCTTCCAATATTATAAAATTAAAAGTCTCAAAAATAAGAAAGACCACCAATTATAAACCACCAGATGTAAGCATAGTTTGACGTCAAGTTGACTACAATGTTCCTGTAAACATTTTTGTTTGTTTTCTTTTCTAAAAAAATCCCTTTTCATATTTCTCTTAAAGATAGAGCTAACCAGTCATACAATGCTGACTAGTTAACCACTGATGCTTGTTATCTTTGACTCTATAAGGACAGGTAAGACTCCAATGTGGAGCTCAGGTTGTTTGGAGATTATTCACTCTAGGTCATGGCTGGTTAGTAAAGCTGTTTTCCTGAGAACTCAAAGATCTCCTCTTCTCAACTCTTTACCCAAATCTCACAACACAAAGAAAAGCACATCCATCCACCTTCAATACAACATCTAATAATTAAAACCAGAGAAGAGATTTATTCAGGAGAAGAGAAGTAAAAAGGTCCAGTGATGCACCGTGCCCACCACCAAGCCCATCATTGGGGGTATGGTTTAGGTAGCAGGCAAAAGAAATGCATAACTAATCAGTCCTGGTTAGGGTGTGGCCCCCCCCAATCAGGACACCTCATTGTCTGGGTTCCTACCTGTTCTGCAAGGTGGTCTGCTAAATGTTACTGCTCAGTGAAATCTCTTCCTGGGAAACAATCTCTTTTTCTGACTACAGAAAGTGATTCACCATCCTTCCTCCCAAGCATGAGAATCCTGGAGAAATTCCAATTCCTTAGGGACTGCTGTTTCAATAGTCTGATGGCCAAAGCAGGTGAGAGCATGAGTATCTCCCTTTAGAACACATTCATGCCACCTGGCAAACAGGCAAAAACCAAGAGCAGAATCTCTAAACTGTGCTTTGTTCAGAGAGTCAGCAATCTGTGAAGACAGGGGATCCAAGGTGTGTTCTACATCTGATCTCAGCAGATGATATAAGGAGGAAAAGAAGGGTAGTCATCCACATTTCTGAAATTCTACTTCTGATCTCAGCAGATGATATAAGGAGGGAAAAAAGGGTAGTCATCCATTTGAAATTTTGTTTTGTCCCTCGGTCCACCGTTGTCACATTTCTGAAATTCTAGTTTCCCTCATTATCACCTTTCACTGTGGCAGCAGAGGACAATTCCACTTTCACCAAAGCTATTGATTCTTACATTCACGCCGATTTGGCATTTGGATGACATTTATATTTTTTTTATTAATTTTATTTATTTCTGTATGTGTGAATGTACTGTCTGCATGCAAGTTTGTGCACCCGTGTTGTGCAATGCCGCGGAGGTCAGAAGAGGGTCTTGGATTCCCCTGGAACTGGAGTTCTCCTGGAATTGGAGTTTCAGACGGTTCTCATCCGCCATGTGGGTGCTGGGGATCGAACCCGGGTCCTCTGTAAGAGCAGTCGGTGCTCTTAACCGCTAGGCCATCTCTCCAGTCCTGACATTTATGTTTAAAGTTAGTTTAAATAAACAAACCATTAGCAGTATGTAAGTACAGACTCCTTCCTATAGAGTGAACTACAAATGTGTTTTAACATCACAGACTGTGTGTCCATTGCAGCACTCTAAATATATTTGAAGGCAAATAGTCATTTATAGAACATCAACTTATACCACTTAGCAATGTTTTATCTATGCTCCAGACAATGATACTATGCCATATTAATTGAAAACCTAGCTGACTCAATGTTTTAATATTTTTTAATGATTGAAAATTTCATACGTGCATATAATTAATGGGTTTCAATAAATCCACCCCATTTGCTCTCCTCTAATTCCTCCCCATCCCCCCACAATTTTTCCCCTCTCAATTTCATGGAGGGAAAAAAATAAACTGCTGAGTTCCCTTATTGCTTCTTGTATGTGCATGCATGTAGGACCAGATACTGGAACATGGGCATCTTCTCAGGGACTGTATCCCTGAAGGTCTTCTGCATGCAGTCACAGCCACTCTGAGTTCATAGGCTCAACAGGTCTGTTACATCAGGAAAATGCTGATTTGATGCCTATGTCCTTACTTGTGGCTCTTACAACTTTCTACCCTCTCTTCTATGATGATCCCTGAGCCTGTGGATAGGTAATGTGATATAGACACCCTGTTTAGAGCTAAGCATTCCACAGTATCTTATTCTCCATTTACTGACCACTTTTGGGTCTCCATAATTAATCATCATCTTTTCTGATGGGGGTTGAGAGATGCACTGATCTATGGATATAAATATCAGAATTTAGAGAGAGTTTTATTAGTTTTACTACGTCCATTAGCAGAATAGCGGTAGTAGGTTCTCCCCTAGGACTATGATGTAGCCAGCCACAGGGTTTTGGCACAGTGGATAGTACCAGCCATGAATTCTATCCTACAGAGTGGGCTTTAAATCCAATCAGAAATTAGTTGGTCCCTCCCATAATGTCCATGCCAGTGTTGTGCTAGTGGCCTTGTCTTGCTGGGTCAGTCACTATTGTTTCTTGCTAGCTTCACAGCTAGCAAGACTGGTGATTACTTTTTTCTACCAATAGCATATATAAAAGCTAGCCAGAAGAGATTAAGGTTTCTGTGACAGTTCAAGCTTGATTTCTCCATGTTCTGTGACTCAAGTATGTGATGTTTTCAACAACAGGGTCTTATCAAGTTCTGAGTTGTAACCAAGAAACATCATCACTAGCTGTGCTGTTTGGAGAGGTTTATAGGATATCACTTAACAATTTGAGAAGAGAACAACCCATGACGTTTTTAAAATGTGATAATCTATGGAGACTGGGGAGGTATTGACTCCCAGTCATAGGGTAACTCAATGTAAAACTATTTTAATACACACACACACACACACACACACACACACACACACACACATTCTACAGTAATAAGATTCCACATGGCATTTTCAAATGATTTTTAGTCTTAGTTATCCCTCCTCATACCTGCTCTACCCCACCCTCCAATCCTCCATTCCATTTAACCCTCCCTGCTCACTGATTTCTTCTCCTGCTCGGTACCACCTGTGTTCTATCCTCCTTTTCATGAAACCCCTCGGCCAATGTACCTTGCTAGCTTGCGGACTTCTGTAAATACTCTAATTTAAACACATATACCTAAAGATTCAAAGCTGGCATCTACACATGAGATAGAAGATGTAGCGTTTGACTCTCTGGGTCTGCATTATGCCATTCAGAATTATTATTTACAGCCCCACCCATTTACCTGGAAATTTCATAGTTTTGTTTTTTTTACAGCTGAATAATATTCCATTGTGTAAATGTACCCCATTTTCATTATCCATGTGACTCTTTTGGACATATACCCGGGAGTAATGTAGTTGGGACATATGGTAGTTCTATTTCTAGATTTTATAAGAACTGTTACGCAGTTTTCCATATAACCAGTTTCCCCTTCCACCAACAGTGAAAAAGGATGACCCTTTCCCCACATCCCTGATTTGATCTGTTTTAGTACTGTTTTGATTTTTTTTATCTTAGCCATTATGACTGGGATAAGATAAAACCTCAAAGTAGTTTAATTTGCATTCCCTGATGGCTAAGGATGTTGAACATATTTTAAACATATTCTTAGCCATTTTTGTTTTCTTTTGCTGTTTAATTTAATGCCCCAGTTTCTAACTGTACTCTTTTCTTGGTATCTAGATTTGTTGAGTTTTAGACACCAGTATTCTGTCAGGTGAATGATGATTTTTTTTTCCTCATTCTTTAGGCTGCCTCAAATAATGGTGTCATTTGCTGCACAGACTCATTTTAGTTTCATGAGATCCCATTTGTCAAACGTTGTTCTTAATGGCTGCACTACTTGAGCTTATGTTCAGAAAGTTCCTTTCTGTGCCTATAACTTGAAGTATACTCAACTTACTTTTTCTATTATCAGATTCAGAGTATCGACTCTGATGTTGAGGTCCACTATTCAATGTTAAGATTATGTATAACAAGAGAAAATAGGTTGTCCAAACTAGATTTGTTTGCTACTTTGGGGTTTTTTTTTTTTTTTGAGATGGAGTCTCCCTATTGCGACAGATGGCCTGGAACTTGCTATGTAGACCAGGGTGATCTGCCTCAGCATACTGGAATTAAAAGTGTGGGCCAACAGGCTCAGTTTAGATTTTTAAGCTAGATTGCTCATTGTGCCACAACTACCCTCTCCAGGAAACAAAAGAAGATAGTACTTAAACTTTTGTGTCTTTGTTAAATATTAGGGAGAAAGAAGAGGAAGGTTAATGAAAGAAAGGAACTGAATCAAATAGACCTTCACACAAGAGATTTACTGATCTCACAGCAGGCAGTATAGATGAGGTCTGAATTAAGGAGTGTCACTTCCCCCATAAGGCCACGTGTCTACTGCTAAGGGTTCCTAAAGAAGGCAAGGCCTCGCACCATGAGGAAGCAGTCTTAGTCCAAGGGTGACCTATGCTACGTGACGGAGGTGAGGAACCAGGGCACATGTGAATTTAGGCTGCATAACAAAGGGCAGTTCATCTTTCTGTGGGTACCGAATCGAAGCCAGGTTAATATGTGATCTGGAGAAAATGAGAGGGGTCAGCCCCTCTGTGACAAGCAGGTGGCAAGGGGAGGGTAGATGGCTATGTTTCTGCTCTGCATGGAGCTTTCTTTGCTTGGGGCCTGAAGGGCCTGAGTTTGCTGAAATTGCCGAACATTTTGCTGTTATGAAAGAAAGGCAGATGAATAATTTTATAGAAAAGGAGATGAGGAACCCTAAGGACTTTGTGAGATCAAAAAGATCTCTGACAGCTTCTTGCTTTTCTGGAGCATCATTGGGTTACAAGCCCACCACCATCTTATGGTGCATAAGCAGGTGGGTCAGAGGCTAATAGCTGAAGCCAAGCTCCAGGAGAATATTGTCCATTTGTCAAACCATTTGGAATTGCATTTGTTGAATTTCAAAAGAAATGAAGTCTGTATACTTATTGGGGTGAATGCTGGGAGCAAATAGAAGTGCTACAAAAAATGTTCTTGATAGATGAGTGTCCATAATACCTAAGCTTTCCATAACTTTATTTTGTTTTATTTTGTTTGCTAGCTAGTGAGAACCAGCCATCCTGTTCCCATCAGCTCTCCTTGGGCCTTGGCTCCTTCCCACTGAGGCTACAAGGAAGTGAGAGAGTTAGTTGTCTGCACAGCTGGAGTGAGTTAAGCCAAATCCCAAATTCCCATCCCCTTGCTTTGGGACCATCCCCAGGCCTGCTGCACCAGGGCTCACACATACTCATCAAGGGAGTATGAGATTTAAAATAGCAGCAGTTGATTGGCTTTGTTATAAGCAGTGATTCTTTAAACAGTTGTAATGTAGAAGGGGAAAGAAAAGTTAAAAAGAATGTGTTTAGAGTATTTAAGACATTGATATCAAAAGGTAGAGAAAAGCTTAGCAAAGGTGAGCCCTGACTCACAAAGAATGACTCCACACTCAAGGAAGGAAGGAAGCTCTAATGGATAAATCCAGTATAAGAAGTACTTATAGAGATGGGCTGGAGAGGTGGCCTAGCAGTTCCAACTGCTCTTACAGAGGACCTGGGCTGGATTCCCAGCACCCACATGGCGGCCGAGAACCATCTGAAACTCCGATTCCAGGAGAACTCCAATTCCAGGCGAATCCGACACCCTCTTCTGACCTCCGTGGCATTGCATGACAAGGGTGCACAGACCTGCATGCAGACAGTACATTCATACACATACAGAAATAAATAAAATAAAATAAAAAAAGAAGTACTCATAGAGAACCTAAGGCTCAGAACAGGATTCTCCAAGCATCCTCATCAATCCTCACTTATATTGGGTTGGGTGTCTTCTGAAGAGAATTTTAAATCTTTCACTAGTTCACAGAAGTGTGTTCCTAGTTGAGCTGCTGGACTCTTTGGCACAGAACTCCTGTTAAAAAACAGCACATGCAGGCTGTAGAGATGGCCTAGCAAGGCCACCGACTGCTCTTGCAGAGGACCCAGGTTCGATCCCCAGCACCCACATGGCAGCTAAGAACCGTCTTTAACTCCAGTTCCAGGGGAATCTGACACCCTCTTCTGACCTCAGCAGCATTGCACGACATGGGTGCACAAACCTACATTCAGACAGCACATTCATACACATAAAAAAATAAATAAAATAAAAAAAAAAAAACAGCACGTTAGGTGTGGTGGCACAGACCTTTAATCCTAGCACTCGGCAGGCAGAGGCAGGCAGATCCCTGTGAGTTCAAGGCCAGCCTGGTCTATAAAGTGAACTCCAGGCCAGCTGGGACTAAAGGGAGACCCTGTCTCAAAAATATCAAACAAACAAACAAACAAACCAGCACATGCCTTTAATCCCAGCACATGCCTTTAATCCCAGCACTTGGGAGGCAGAGGCAGGCTAATCTCTGTGATCAGAGGGCAGCCTGGCCTACGAAGTGAGCTCTAGGCCAGCTGGGACTAAAGCGAGACCCTGCCTTGAAAGGACGAAAAAAAAAGAAAAAGAAAAAAAAATTAGGTCGTATACAGAGGTAACCAACGTGCATCACTGGGGCAGGTTTTGAGAGTTTATAGACTCGCCCCACTTCCTGTTCCCTCTGCTTCCTGTATGTGCTTGAGCTGTGACCTCTTAGCTTCCTGCTCCTACCTGCTTGCCTTTCCCATCGTTATGAACCTCTAGCTTTCTGGAACTATAGACCAAAATTAACTCTTTCCATAAGATGCTTTTGGGTTGTGGTGCTCAGCACAGCAACAGGAAAGTAACAATAGGAGGGACTGCACCTGCCTAAGAGGATTTGGCTCTGGGCCTGCGACATTCTAACTCTGTGATCATTGAACTTTCAATACACATCAAATTTATAATACAGATGCATGATTTTCTTTTGGGAACTGTAGTTTTTCCTGTTGGCCAAGCATGGTATTTTGTGTATGCAGCAAATACTGTCTCATTTCTCCTGGACTTAAGAATCCCAGGGTCTGATATAGATGGAGCTGAATGGCAGGAAAGCAGTTTTCAGGATAGATAAATGGTTGGCAATTCATTAATAAAGAAATCCCTCTGATACAAATCCACTATCCATTCTGATCCAGGCCTTCTAATTGTTTTTTTAATATCTATATCTGACTTAACATTTATGTATGACATATAATAGGAGTATTATATCTAAAACTAAACTAATAAAAAGTAATGAAAAAGCAGAGAACATGGTATAAACATGTATAAGCAAAATATATGCAACTATGAAACAAGCACTTAGTCTCAGAGATGAGAGACTTAAAGATGATAGAGGCCTGGAGAGATGGCTCAGTGGTTAAGAGGATTGCATGCTCTTGCAGAGGACCCAGGTTCAATTCCCATAACCCACACAGTGGCTAGCAACCCTCAATAACTCCAGTTCCAGGAGATCCAACACCTTCTTCTGACCTCTGCAGGCACTGGACAACACTGGTGCATGTACATGCATGTAGGCAAAATACTCATACATATAAAATATAAATGAATAAGTAAATACATAAATAAATAAAATGATAGATTAAACCTTGAAATGAAAAAATTTCAATGTACTGAAGGAAAGGGAAGTCCTCAACCATCTCTCCTAATTATTCTACAAGTATATTAGAAAAGTGAGTCCACCTCACCACATGCTCATTGATAGGAACCTTATCAACTCTTCCATTAAAGCCAAACTGGACATAGAAAGCAGTAAACAGTAGATTTCCTTCCTGCCAAATGCATCTCTTGTATAACTGATGCATAATGTTTGAAACTGAGAAACTAAAGTGGAAGTATCAAAGGGTGCTAAGGACCACGAAGGATCCATTATTTGACAAATGGCTATGGACATACAAGGAACCCATTTAGACAGCTGCTTGGTATAGATTGCAGCCATAGTGTTGACTGCTGACCTTAAATGGAGAATTCAGAGATTAAAATTTTAGAGACCTATCTTATTCTGGCTTGACAAAGATAATGACCTTGTAAAATCTATTTTTAAATGGCCAAAAATTATATCTTGGAAACCCTGATTTTAGCAGTCAAAAATCATCTTGAGCCGGGTGTGGTGGCACACACCTTTAATCCTACCACTGGGGAGGCAGAGGGAGGCGGACCTTTGTGTGTTCAAGGACAGCCTGGTCTACAGAGTGAATTCCAGGACAGCTGGGGCTACAGGGAGACCCTGTCTCAAAAAGAACAAAAAAAAATCTTGAAATGTTTATATACCCATAGGGTTAACCTGACACAATCTAGAATCCCATGAGAAGGGGATCTCAATGACAAACTGCTTAGATTAAATTATCCTGTTGAGTTGTCTGTCAATTTCCTATGCAGGAGATCCTAGACTGTTTAAGAATGGAGAGAGGGAGGGCTGAGCACTGGTAAGTATGATGCATTAACTCACTGTTCTTCGTTCTTAACCATGGATGGAATGTGACCAGCTGCTTCCTCTTGCTGCCATCCTGCAGCGATGGACTGTAACTTGCAATTGTAAGCTAAATAAACCCTTCTCCGTGGTGTTGCTATCACATCACAGAAGAAAAGAACCACACACACACACACACACACACACCATCTTAAAATTATGCATATGTCAGTAAAAGTACTTAGTAACTTTAAAAAAGTGACACACGCCTTTAATCCTAGCACTTGGGAGGCAGAGGCAGGTGGATCTTTGTGAGTTCAAGGCCAGCCTGGTCTACATAGCAAGTTCCAGGACAGCCAGAGCTACAGGGAGACCCTGTCTCAAAACGACAAAAAAAATAAAAAAATAATAATAATAATGAATTGGCCACAAATTTTGTTATTTGTTTTTTTTTTCTTAGGACATAATATATGAAAAGTTATCGAATGCTGTAACAAAAATCTCAAAAAAAAAAAAACCAAAAAAAAGCCAGGCATGGTGGTGCATGCCTTTAACCAGCCCTCAGGAAATAGAGGCAGGTAGATCTCTGTGAGTTCAAGGCCAGCCTGGTCTACAGAGTGAGTTCCAGGAAGGTTGGGGCTACAGGGAGACCCTGTCTCAAAAAGACCAAAAAAAAAAAAAAAAAAAAAAAACTCAAAAAAAGCCCATTTAACACAATTACATTTAAGAGACTGGATACGTTTTAATTGTTAGTAGGATTCTCTGTATGAGGTTTCCAGGCAGGTATAAAAGGAGTATTTCTACCAAGACAATCTGTTTGGAAAGAATGCCATCAAAGAGAGGGAAAAGGGGATGAGGAGAAACAGAAATAACATTGTTAATGAGATATGCAGCTCTGGGCATTTTGAGGGCTATAGAGCAGCAGTTTGGGAGTCTGTAGATTGAATTTAGGCCACTGTGTTTAGAATGTAACTCAGTAATGAGTTGAAGAGGAAGAGCCCACACCTGAAATTGCCTGCAAATCACCTGTGAGATAACAGAGAGCTCACAGAACCAGAGAATCAAAATCATGTTGACCAAAGAAACAACTGTCACCTCAAAGGAATAAAGGAGATGATTAGTCTGGAGCCAAATATGAGTGATAGTGGCCAGGAAACACAAAGTTAAGTTGCCCCAAATAGCATGTTCCAAGAGGTACCAATTTAATGAAATTTTATAGAAACATAATGAAAACATAAATCAAACACCTTTCAAATATATTGTTGTAATCGTCAGATGAGACAGTTACAGCAAAGTGGGAAACTGATGCCATGTGCCTCGGTCATAGTTACTTTCTATTGCTGGGATAAAAACACTGACCAAAACCAACTTGGGGAGTAAAGGGCTTATTTTATCTTACAACTTCCAGGTCACAGTTCATCACTGAGGGAAGCCAAGGTAGGAACTCAGGACAGGAACCTGGAGGCAGGAGCTGAAACACAGGCCATGGAGAAATGCTGCTTACTGGCTTGCTCCCCTGGCCCATGCTCAGCTTGCTTTCTTATACAATACAGAACAATCTGCCCAGAGGTGGCACCGCCCACAGTGGACTTGGCCCTCCCATATCACTCAACAATGAAGAAAATGCCCCACAGACATGGCCTGCCTGTATGTAAGTTTACTCCTGTCATTCAGTGCCTGCAGAGGTCAGAAGAGGGTGTCAAATTCCCCTGAGCTGGACTGTTGTTAGCTGCCATGTGGGTGCTGGGAATTGAACTTGTGTCTTCTGCAAGAGGAGGCAGTTCTCTTAAATACTAAACTATCTCTCCAGCACCCATAAAAAATAAATTTTAATAACACCCTGGACCAGCAACATTTCAATCTCTCCACAATCTTTTAAATTCTAATCCAAATCAGTTAATCACCCTTCAGCAAAGGTGAGATATCTTGTCAGGAACTTTCTTCACAATGGCTCTTTGCAGGTCTCTCAGGTCAGGAAGGCTGGAAGTAAAGAAAAACTACAGGCATTCACACTGTAATCTACATACCTTGCTCCCTCTCACTGTGAAAAGTGGCCACAGATGCTAAGTGCCAGACCAGAATACAAGAGAATGAGAAGAGCATCAAAGGAAGTTCTTTCGGAGGGAGCAGTTTCCAGAAGGAATAAAAGCCCTTTACCACTGAGGCAGGGTGAAAAGCCTGTAGGCCAGGACTCAAAGAAGACCTCCATTTAAGGGATTTAAGACCATTTGGCAATGTGACAAGACAATCCAAAGGAGGATCTTTAAATAGGGAGTTTGGGTGGACCTAGAAAAAGAAGAGAAGGAGACAAACAGCTTTGTGACATTCCAGTTCCCTTTTAAAAGTGGTCAAAGCCACAGTGGAGACTGAAACAAAATTCTTAGTGTCCCAAGAATCAGCAGTTCTCAGGAAACCTCTAAGGAAACCTGACATACTAGGTAGTACTGGGGGTTTTGGTTTATGGTCAGTGGGAAGGACAGAAGTCCTGGTGGACAGCCAGGGAGATGCCAAAATTTCCACATTGGACAAAGCAAAAAGTCCAGCAATGGAGGAAAATACCTCCATTTAATGAAGTATAGGAAGCCTTACTGAAGTCCTAATAATGATTGACAGGAAGTCCTAATGATGGAGGACAGAAGGTTCTAATGATGAGGACAGGAGGTCCTAATGATGGAGGACAGGAGGTCCTAATGATGGAGGACAGGAAGTCCTAATGATGGAGGACAGGAAGTGTTAATGACGGAGGACAGGAGGTCCTAATGATGGAGGACAGGAGGACCTAATGATGGAGGACAGGAGGTCCTAATGATGGAGGACAGGAAGTGCTAATGATGAAGTACAGGAAGTTCTAATGTTGGATGACAGGAGGTTCTAATGATGGTGGAAAGGTGTTCCTAATGATAAAAGACAGGAAGTGCTAATGATGGAAGAGGACAAGAAATCCTGATGTGATGGCTCGTATTATCAAGCTGACAGTATCTAAAATCACGATACAATTATCAGGGTACACCTATGAGGGATTATCTTGATTAATTTAACTGAGGTGGAAAGACACTCTGAAAGTGGGCAACACCAGTTCCTGGGCTTGGTGCCTGGTCTTTTTCAAAGGAGATGGAGGACAGGAGGTCCTAATGATGGAGGACAGGAGGACCTAATGATGGAGGACAGGAGGTCCTAATGATGGAGGAGAAAGCTGAGCTCAAGTATCCATCACTGTCTTCTTCCTGATTACAGGTACAATGTGATCAGTTGTTTCAGGTGCCTGTTGCCCCAACTTTCCTCTCATGATGGACTGTACCTTGGAACCTTGTGCCAAGGTAAACTCTTTCTCTCCTACATTGCTTTGGACAGAGTATTTTATCAGGACTAAGTAGAACACCTGGTGTCAGACAGGAGGCTCACAATCAATATCAAGGGTAGGGAACTCCCGGTTGGGAAATCCTTCTCAGTTTGCCCCCCAAGTTCCCAGCTGAAGAACAAATATCTTAGAAATGGATGCAGGGAGTACAGGGACAAGGCTACAAAAGACATCCACATAGCATTTCATTTAAGATGTCCCACTAGCCTAGATTTTTGGCACCAACTGTTAGATTTGGGATATGGAAGGAAGAGGAGAGTCAAGGAAAGCATCGAATCAAATTCCTTCAGGTAAGAGTATAATGGATATGGCGAAACAGTCCTGGTTACTAAAACATCTTGCTATGTTAGGGTAATGAAGGAGACTGGAGCCTTCCTCTCTGCCTCTTGTGGTCACCCCAGACAGCAGCCTTTGTTTCCCCAGAAAGTCTGTCTGTAAACCAGGCCAGGATGTCATATTTGTTATCTGTTAACCAGGGTGTCACATTCCAGTGGTCTTTGTGTTTGCCAGTTACCTGTTTTACCACTGTGTGTTGCGTGCCTTTTGTTTGCATTTGTCTCCAGAGTATAAAGTGTCTGAGAGACTCAGGTTGCTGTCTCCACTATGGAATCATCACTGGGGTTCGGCGCACACTAGTGGGATAGCCACTATTGTGAAATAAACTCCCTCTCCTCACCTAACTTAGGCTTTAATCTCATGATTTTCCCTCAACAGAAGATATATCAATGTCACACCAGGCAGAACAGCATGGATCTGAAGACACTTTAGCCCCAACAAGCAAAGGTGGGCTCTACTCTTAAAGGTTACTGAGGTACAACGAGGTCCTGGTTTGTGAGGAGGCAAGCTTATGACATGTGACAGTAGGGGGCCAGTGAGGCACACATGGCCTGGGCTATGTGACAGGGGTCACTCCTACTCTTTATTTGGGTAGGGGAGCAGGGCTGAGTTAATGTGTGATCCATAGAATGTAACAGAAGTCAGTATACCTTTGACCCCTGGGCAGGCTAGGTATGTTCCCACCCTGCTTTGCAGCCTGATCTCCTTAGGATTTAAAGGACCTGGGTATTCTAATAGTATGAAATTTCTTATCTCTTTCCTACATGCATCATTTATAACATTTTTATCTGCTCCTTAAATCTCCAACTCAACCTAAAGGTACTTGGGAAATGTGCACTGAAAGGAAAAACAATTGCAAAGTGATTTGAAAATTTTCCTTCATTCCTCTAACCCTACTGAGAAAGAGGGCAAGCCTCATCATAGCCATTTCCTTCCAGGAGGTTTTGATCCCTTACCATAGCATACTGAAGCAGGCTTGCTTGGCCACAGGGAATGGAATACAAGTGTAGATAATTACTGCAGAATGCGTGGGTAATTACAGGACTCCTATACTTCAACCAGAATAGAACTTCTAATTATCTCAAAAGCTGAACTTCATAAAATCAGGAAGAGTTACCAAAGAAATTACATGAAGTGGTAAAACCTCAGACTGTTGAAATATAAAAGTTACAAAGAATTTTTTAAAAGGATCAAATAGCCTGCGGCTCTGCAACTCTCCTCGTGCTCCTTCGGCCTTTAGTCTGAGCATTTCTGCACCACTCCTGACTGCAGGTCAGTGCCGTTGCTCATCAGTTTACTTAATGACTATGACTAGAATCCTAACTGGTCTGGAAACAAACACTTAGCAGGTACTTTTGCCAAAAAGCATGGACTTCTCATTTGGGCCTACAAAGCAGCTAAAAGCAGGATGAAAGCCTGGCATCTCTACATTCATTTGCCATCTGTTTCCTGAACACTGGGTCACTTGCTTCGGACTGCAGCTCAGTGTGTTAAACAATCCACCTGTCTCGTTCCCATTCTGGAGGAATGACTTTTATAAAATGGACAAGATGTGGACTAATGACTTTTGATTAACTTTCCAACCAAAAAGCTACTACAAACACACTCACTGAGCCATGTGCTCTTGTGACCTGGACACCTGACTTTGATCCCTCAGAACCTTGAATTGCTGGTCCATCCAAGACAGTAAATGAATGCTTGAGAATTAATAAATCAAAATGCTGAAAGGCAGCGCATCACCACTGAAAACAATGAAGATTGAGAAGAATGCTTGAAATTGTTTGAGATGTCTCAGAGCTAGAGATGTAAGGACAAGATTTTCTGATTAGAGAAAGGCAGATCCAAGCTTTTAATTCCCCAAAATTGATGCTGGAAAAATGGTTTTGAATAAAGTATGGGTGAGGTCTGACTCAGCATCATAGTTCTGGGAGACATCTAGACACCTACATGGGTACCATCAAAGTTTAGGCATACTTTTTTTTTTTTTTGCCATTTTCAGACAGGGTCTCCCTGTAACCTCAGATGTCCTGGAACTCATGATGTTGACGAGGCTGACCTTGAACTCACAGAGATCTGCCTGCTTCTGCCTCTCAAATGCTGGAATTAAATGTGTGCACCACCATGCCTGGCTAGGTCTACTCTTAAAAACTGAAGTTAAGAGCTGGGCTGTGTATTAAGGTGTGATTGTAATGTGGCACAGTAATGCTGTAATAACAGTGGTGGCTGGAACCATACCTTGAGCAAGACTACTTAATCCTGCATACCTTTTCCATTTATTTATTTATTTATTTATTTATTTATTTATTTATTAGAATTGTGTGCTTGTGTATAATGTGGATGTGAGTGCAATCACATACTTGCCACAGTGCACCTGTGGGGGCGAGAGGAAAACTTTTGGGAGTTGGTTCTCACCTTCAAAAACAGTTTCTTAATATCAAACTCAGGTCATTGGACTTTCACAGCAAGCACTTCTAAGCACTGAGCCACCTCCCTGACCCTTGGCTTCTGTTTAAACCCAAACTTGTATAACTTCTCCAGGATGACTTAGAAGGATGGGATCCTGGTCTCTTTATCTGCTCTTCTTCCTGCCATGGCCACTTGGAACAAATGTCCTCTCTCTGCTTTTCAGCATCTCTCATCTCTATAACTGGCACAGTGAGAAGAGGTGGTTGAACATGATGTGTTGGGAGTGCGTTTTGCTTTTGCCCTGAAAACTCAAGTTGCAAACCATTCTCTTCCCTTCAAAAATTCCTTAAAGTTTAAAATTCCATCTTTTGTTTGCTTCATACATTTTCCTCCCCATCTATGTTGTACTCTATTAATCAAGCAAAAAAAGACCACAAATCCTCAAAAGATATTCACTAAACAACAAAGTCAATAATGCATATGAAAAATGCAGTCTTCCTTGGACTGCTAAATTGGGCTGCCACACCTAATAGGAGTAACTCTAGTATAGTTGCTTGTTGGGTTTAATTGGCAAAATACTTGAAAGAAGTAAAATGAGAAAGCTTCCCTTCAAAGAACACCTACTTTGTTTCATACCATGCTCATTTTTACATATACTATCCAAAGCCATTACAGTAATTTTAGAGCTGAAGAGATGTTTCAGAGGTTAATAACACTGGCTGCTCTTGCAGATTGCCTGAGTTCAGTTCCCAGCACCCCCATGGTAGCTAACAATCATCTGTAACTCCAGTTTCAGGGGGCCTCTGTGGGCAGGGCACAATGCAGATACACATACATACATGCAGGCAAAACACACAGAAATTAAAAGCACATAAATAAAAAATATAAATCCATAATTTGGATTTATAAATATATAAAAATATATAAAAATATAAAATATAAAATAAAATAAAAAATATAAATCCATAATGGCACTGTCTTGCCAAATTTCAGAGTCTGTAATTCAGAAAAAAAGTGGCATTATCTGGGTCACTTTTTAAAATATTTTTACCAATTCTTTGATAATTTGAAACTTATATTTATTACATATAAATATAATATATACACATATAATTAGTTTTATTTTATGTATGTTTTGCTTGCAGCCACAGAGCTCAGGAGAGGGTGTCAGATCCCCTGAAACTAATTGTTATCCACCTTGTGGGTGCTAGGAACTGAATTGAGCCATCTGGAATAACCAGGCCTCTTTGCTGAGCCATTTCTCCAGCCCCTGGGCCTGTTATTTCTTAAGCATTATGTACAGGTCAGTAGCTTTACCTTTTCACCATTTTAAGATAATCTTCAGGGCTTTAATTTTGAGAACATCGTGACTAAAGGAAAACCCATCCGTATTCACCCGTTTCCCAGGCCGATGTCCCATGTGCCATTCTCCCACTCTCAAAATCATGCCCACATTTCTGCTTCCTACTATCCTCTTAGAATCTTCTTGCTCTCTGGCATTTCAGAGGCCAACTGTACACTAGGAAGTGATTTCTCAAAACATTTTTCCATGCTTACACCAGGTCTTCGACAACAGGGACTTACTGCCTTTCTCCTTGCAGATATCCCACTTATAGGCAAAAGGCCTTTATAATTTGGGGGCTTGGATCCCCTAGCCAACATCTCCTAGGCAGAATAATCCATTGCTGATATCAGAGCTCTCCTGTATTATTATATTCTGCTTAATTACACAGCTTATAAAGACTTTACTATTATATTTGGCTCTGAATAGAGAATTATCCTTTCACAGTTCCTATGTCTATCAGTCAACTAAAGAAGGTAGTTATACCTGTTTTATAAGAAATTACCACTATAACAGTTGGCTCTAATTTACAGTTAGGAAATGACTTCATTACCATCATGTTTTCCATTTTCTTATAAAGAGGAGAGGTAGGAAGAGAGAGTGTTACCAAAGGCCACTAAAGCAATAAAGCAAAATATTGGTCTCCTTGAGTCAAGCAAGACTCCTCTGTCAGTATCAGCTACACCTCAACTGCCTGGAGATAGTGTGCAACAGTCGCAGCCATGTGTCTATAAATATCCCAAACCTAACTGGCTATTAGCTCTCTCCTTGGAGGAATAATTAATGGCTGATGCCACAAGTTTATGTCCTCTAGTGGTTAGGAGATGTTTTAAGCCACAGTAAGAACTTGTCACCCTTTATAGAGAAACCACAGTTTGTGGATTAGCATACTGCCCTAGTTTGTCTTCCATTGCTGTGACAAAACACTCTGACCAACACCAACTTGGGGAGGAAAGGGTTTATTCAGATTACATATCCTGGGTCACAGTTCTCACTCAGGGAGTCCAAGGCAGGAACTCAGGGCAGGAACCTGGAAGCAGAAGCTGAAACACAAGCCATGGAGGAATGCTGTTCACTGGCTTGCTCCCCTGGCTCATGCCCAGCCTGCCTTCTTATGCGGTACACAACAACCTGCCCAGGGTGGCACCATTCACTGTGGCTGGGCCCTCCCACACTGCTTGACAATCCAAACAATACTCCACAGATGTAGCCACAGGCCAATCCAATGGAGCCAATTCCCCAATTGAGGCTCCCTCAACCCAGGTGTGTCAAGTTGACACTAAAGCTATCCAGCACACATACCATCCAAACATCTGTGTCTATGCTCACAGCTTAGCTTGCCATAATAATTAGTACTGTTTTAATGCCTGTACATCTAATTGCTTGTGCTTTGTTAGTAGGATTAAAAAGGTACACTGGATAAGCTGTCAACTCATGAAGGGAAACAACCTGAACAGACTACAGTCAAAAATGACATCTCCAGAGAAAATAGACTGTTTTGCTTCTCACCTACTTGTGCCCCTTTCCCAAAGCCTAGGGAACAAATTGCAGAAGAGGAGGTGTGGTAGAATGTAAGGGCTGCAGAGAAATTGGGGTGACTCATGAAACTTCAGGAATGTAGACTGGACTCTTATTTGATCAACATGCTTGTGCATACAGGCTTCTCCAATTGGACTATGGGAACCTTGGGTTGTTCAAATTTTGGACATAGATACTTGCAAATTGGTTTTACATGAATGTTACTTACATTCATTGCTTATGCTTGACAGTTGGTTCACTCCATGGTTGGGTTTTTTGGATATTAATTGGCCTTAGTGTGAAAATAAAGTTTCAGATCTGACCTGCCCCCCACTGCCTAGCACTCAAAACAGGCTTGAGCAGCTGGCTATTCAAAACTCATGTTGCTTTGTGTTGTTAGCCTCACCCATGGGCTCCCCTGCCTCTCAGAAAAATTTAAAAAAAATATAAAATTAAAAGGGTGAGATGTGGGAAAATTTAGTTAAGATGGGTTGCATTCTAAGCCAATGGGACCTCCCTGGCCACACACATGGGGTGGGATATAGTGATGAGCTGTGCTTGATATATAACCAGACATCTTGAAATAAAATCTCTCTCTGCATTTGGACCTAAAAAAAAAAGAAGAAGCTTCTTGCAAAGTCAGTGCTAAAAGGACCTGGTGAGATCCTGTCAGGTCACATTGCTTCTGGGAGCTTAGCGGATGGGTGCCACATCTCCACTGGCTTTTACAACCCATGAAAGCAGAAACGTTGCTGTGAGGGGTCTATAGGAAGCAGGAAAAGGGTTTGAAGGGAAAGGGCATGAAGATCTAAGGCAGGATGGTGGGAGGGCTGGGAGGTGAAGCAGTAGTTAAAGTACTTGCCATTTTTTTCTAGTCTGCTTTGTTTTTATTGAGGCTTTCTGTGTTTCATACAAGATGTCTTTTGTTTGTTTGTTTGTTTGTATGGTGTTTTTAAGACAGGGTCTTTTTGTAGCCCCAGCTGTCCTGGAACTTACTATGTAGACCAGGCTGGCCTTGAACTCACAGAGATCCTCCTGACTCTGCCTTTCAAGTGCTGGGATTATAGGTGTGCTCCACCACACCTAGCACAAGATTTCTTAATCAAGTTTAGACCCATTCCCCCTCCCTTGCTCCCCACAGAGATCATGTCTTCTGCCGTATGTGTCTTTCATCTTTTTCTCAGTCTTTTTTGAATTTTGGGGTACAGAAGTTTACCGTTTGGGGCAGAAGTTTACTGTTTCAGTAAGTTCTTTGTCCCAGTCTCTTTTTGTTGTTGTTGTTGTTCCTTTCAATTTGTATCCCTCCAAAATATGCCTACATACATGGCACACATGTACCAAAATTATGATGTCTGAAAATAAACTATAGGTCAATTCCAAAACATGTTCAGGGAGTCACGTTTTTATAGTACACTTGCATTCAGGTAAAGAAAAAAAATTACTTTACATTCCTACATTACATAGCAAGTTGATGAGTAACATCAGGTGTTATATTTACTAAAAAAGAAAGTGAAAAAAAGGAATTATTCAGTTTGCCTTATAAAGAGAGATTTGGTGCTAGGATCCACAAATGAGGGAAACCATATGTTGTTTGTTTTTAGGGGACTGTGTGACTTGATTTAGCATAATGGCTTCCAGTTGCATTAACTTACCTACAAAGTTCATGATGTCATCTTTCTTTACTGCTGCATAAAATTCCATTGTGTAGATGTACCACATTTTCTTTATCCAGTAGTCAGTTGAGGGACATTTGGGTTGCTTCCAGCTCTTCATTATTGTGAAGAGAACTGCAATAAACATAGATGTGCATGTATCTCTGCAATAGGATGAGTCTTGTGGGTATACAACCAGGAGTGCTATGACTGGGTCAGGTGGTAGGCTCCTTTTCACTCTTTTAAGAGTTCTCCATACTGCTTTCCATAGGGGTTGTATGAGTTTGCATTCCCACCAGCAGGGGATGAGTGTTCCCCTTATCCCACAACCTCTCCAGCACTTAATATGCTTTGTTTTCTTGCCAGTCTTAGCAAAGTAAGAGGAAATCTTAAAGTGGTTTTAATTTGCATTTCCTTAATTATTTGCAATGTTGATTTTTTTAAATTTTTTTAAAATTTTATTTTTTTTATGTGTACGAATGTACTGTCTGCATGTAGGTTTGTGCATCCATGTCATGCAATGCTGTGGAGGTCAGAAGAGGGTGTCAGATTCCCCTGGAACTGGAGCCAAAGACAGTTCTCAGCTGCCATGTGGGTGCTAGGGATCGAACCAGGGTCCTCTGCAAGAGCAGTCGGCACTCTGAACCACTAGGCCATCTCTCCAGCCCCTTGAATATTTTTTTAATTTAATTTTTATTGATGCTTTCTGCATTTCGTACATCATTTTCCAATTCAGATCAGGCATTTTTCCCTTTCCCTTCCCCCCCACCCCCACCCCATCCCAGATCATATATTCTGCCATAACTGTCTTGCATCTTTCTCTGTTTTTTTTTTCCTTTTTTAGCTATAAGTGATAATCCATGAGTACAAGCATCCTTCGTGCAAAGCCAATCTACAGGCTGTTGTGCCCAAACCCCCACAGCCCCACCATCCAGTGGGGGGTGACATGTTGTTTGCTCAATCAAGTTGATCAAATGAGTGTCCAGACTACATCGCTGTAGTTTCACCATTCACCCCAATCAGAGCCTTTACATTCTACCACGGCCCCTCTTCCGCAGGTTGTTCCCTAGGCTTAGAAAAGGGGCACAGGTGGATGAGAAGTAAAACAGTCCACTCTCTCTGGAGCTGTTGACTTGGACTCTGGTCAATTCTGGCTGTTTCCTTTCATGGGCTGACAGTTTGTCCAGGAGTAACCTTTCAATCCTACTAATGAAGCACAAGCAATTAGATATATAGGTATTTAAGCAGCACTAATAGTTATGGTAGGTTACTTTGGCATAGACACACCCCGTTCCCTCCTCCCTCCCGCCCGGCCCAGTTGCAGGCCACTAGCCCCAGCCCCTCTGGTCCCCAGCACCAAGAGCCTAGGACGGTTCCCGCCCACGCCCCTACCTGCGGCAGAGGCGGCAGATGCCTGCCCAGGTAACTATTCCCGCCCGCACCAAGGTGCAGGCCACTAAGGACGAAGAAAACAAATGACTCACTCTAAAGACAGAGTAAAGAGCTGAACAGAGACTTCACAAGTGAAGAAGTAAAGATGGCTGAGAAACATCTTGAATAACCCATGGCTGATGCCACAAGCTTACATCCTCACAGGTTAGGGATGTTATTAAGCCACAGTAAGACCCTGTCATATTTAACAGGGGGGAAAAATGTAATTCTGGGATTAACAATCATCCAAACATATGTGTCCTATC
>VZQC01005680.1:5640854-5723300 GCA_009823505.1 Rhizomys pruinosus | reverse complement strand
TGGTAGAATGTAAGGGCTGCGATTGGGGTGAAGGGTGAAACTACAGCAATGTAGTCTGGACCCTCATTTGATTAACCTGATTGAACATACAACCCCTCACCCCCCGCTGGAAGGTGGGGCTGTGGGTGTTTGGGCACAACAGCCTGCAAATTGGTTTTGCATGAAGGATGCTTGTACTCATGGATTATCACTTATAGCTAAAAAATGGAAAAAAAAACTGAGAGAGATATGCAGGACAGTCATGGAAGAATGCATGATCTCGGTTGGGGTGGGGGTGGGGGTGAAGGGAAGGGGAGATATGCCTGAACTGAATTGGAAAATGATGTATGACATGCACAAAGCATCAATAAAAAAATGTTGTGAAAAAAAAATAATAAAAAAATAAAAAATAAGACTACCTATCCTCCATGGAGAAGTTGTACTTAAGAATGAAGATAGGGAATATGTATCTGAATGGGGCACGAAGAATGTAATTTCCTTCACTATTCATAAGTGATCACTACTTGATGTACTCTTTTCTACCATGATTACTCAAATCTCACAATTACAATAATGGCTATGACCACTTTTTTACAAAATATTTTAGCTGCTGGGTGTGGTGACACACACCTTTAATCCCAGCACCTGCACTCTGAGGCAGAGGCAGGTGGATCTCTTTGAGTTTAAGGCCAGCCTGGTCACATAGAGAGATCCAGGACAGTTGGGGCTGTAGAGAGACCCTGTCTCAAAAAAAAACAAAAAAATTTATTTATTTTTATTTTATGTGTGAGTCTTTTGCCTGCATGTATGTTAAGTGCACACATGTAGTGCAATGCCTGAAAAGGTTAGAAATGGACATCAGATTCCCTGGAACTGGAATCAAGACAGTTGTTAGCCACCATTTAGGTGCTGAGAATTGAACCTGGTCCTTTGCAAGAGCAGTCAGTCCTCTTAACCACAGAGGCATCTCTCCAGCACCCTGTGTTTTATTTTTTTTCCTTTTTTGGAAAATATTTTTATTGAATTTTTGTCATTTTCCTTTTTTACATTTTTATTGAATTTTATTGAATTTTTTGTGTGTTTCATATGCAGCATTTTAATCATCCTTGTACCCTCTTCCCCGCTGGCTCCTCCCATAGCTTGTCCATTGGGTTCATGCATTGTCATTTATGTTAAGGCCTATCAAGTCAAGTCACTGTCCCCACACGCCATCAGTGCACGTTCATCCACTGGGGTCCAGTCAGCCCATCTGGAGTCCTCCCTTAAAGATCAGCTCCCCCTCACCCAACAGGAGTCAGCTGCCTGATAGTTCTTTGGCTTAGATTGGGGTCTGCTGCCCATAGCCTCAGTTCTAACCTGGGATTTTGTTTGCCTTAATTTGCATGGGTCTTGTGCATGCTGACAATACTGCTGTAAGTTCACATGAGCCAAGTCCGAGGAGCCTGTAAGAGTCTGTTTCCAAATGGTCAATTACTCTGTCCCCTCTTCCCCAATGGTCCCTGGGCTCTGGGTGGATGAAGTTTAATATAAGATTCTGTCCAAGAACCCACACTCTGCATACTCTTATTCTCTACACTTTAGCAATTTGCAGCCCTTTGTGTTCACCGTTTTCTGTTGGGTGAGGTAGCTTCATTGATGAGAGCTGAGTGATGCATTAGTGTTCTCTCTGCCCCTTGTTCCAGTATATTCCATGAGTCTTAGGTGTAGAGATTCCATTGTAGATGTGTCAATTAGAGTTGGGAATTTCAAAGACAATCTATATTTGTTACTAATTGTAAAACTGTAATAGTCTCCATCTGTTGCAAAAGAACCTTCTTTGGTGAATGGTGACTGGTGTACTTGTCTGTAAATACAAGGATTCTGTGTTTTCTTTTTATTTATTCTTATTTTATGTGCATATGTGTTGTGCCTGTATGTGTATAAGAACACCTGTGTCATGCAGTGCCTGCAGAGGACAAAATAGGGTATCAGATCCCCTGAAACTGGATTTGCAGTTATTGGCCACCTCGTGGATGCTGGGATTCAAACCTGGGTCTTCTGCAAGAACACCCAGTGCTTTTACCTGCTGAGCCATCCTGGATCCTGGGTCTTCTTAACTTCTGTTTCTGCAAAGTACACTTATGACTAAGGAATTTCACCCTTACAGTAGTATCCTCCTCTAGTCAAGTACACCAGGAACCACGGACCCTGTCCCATATGAGTCCCTGTAACATGTCTAAAATCTGTGAAGGAACTGAGCTCAGGAGGAAACACCAATAGAGGACTGAGGAGAAAATAAACTTTTCCCAGTTTCTCCATGAACCTCTTGGATGCCTTCTCTGTGCATGGTGGCTCCTGTCTCTCAGTCTGCTATAACAATGTCATTTTAAGAGTGGGAAGAAGATATGTGTCACTTTGGGTGAGGTCATGAAGAGAATATGAGGGGTTTTCTTCCATATGTTCAGTTTTTCCCCTTTATGCAGGTGAATTCTGAGGCTCTGGTATAGGATGTGGTGTGCTGAGGACAATACCACCTCACAAAGAATTCTGTGGTAATGGTGATGTGCTGGGCCTGTGCTCCGTAGGTTGTTAGCAGCTGCACAAAGCATGAAACATACAGACTAAGCCTGAAGAACTGCCTTTTTATTTTATTCATTGTAACTAAGTTAAGAAGACACATTCTTAGACACTTCTAGCTGGTAAATTCTAGCTTTACAGAAGGAAGAATGTCAGTACTGACCATTGGTGAGGTGCAAGGGTCCATCACACAGGCACTGTGGAGTCCTACATGGCCTTTTGCTTCTTTGAATGGTTTGCTCCTGGAAGCCTGCTTCCATGTCATGAAAACCTACCAACGGCTCCCCAGTGAGGCAGACTTGGTGAGCAACTAGGAGCATTTGCCAATACCCATAAAACAGCAATGTTTTCCTCCAACAGTCAAGTGAGGACAGGGTCCTGAAAGCCAGTCCTCCAGTCCCCAGAAAGCCTTCCCAGTGACTACAGTCCTGGGTAGTTTCATAAATGTAACTGTGTGGGTGTTGTAAAAATCCCTTCCAGGAAAAGCACACACATACTGCGCCCTGCTTCCAACTCCCATAGTCCCAAAGGCAAAACAAGGAAAGACTCCCCAAACCACAGCTTAGAAGATTGGTCTAGCAAGTTTACTGGTCTTGCTCAAATGGGTGTGGGGGGTCATTTACAGGATTGTTGGCACTCTCCCTCCCCCATGTTCATCCTGGGACCCGGCCAGTACCCCTGTGACCTCCATACAGCATGGTGACAGTCAGAGAGACCTGGCCCCTAGTTATCTGCATATATGCTCTTACCCCTCCCCCTTACACAGCCAAGTTCACTGGCTGGGACCCCTGGCTCCTCCCTCCCTCAGAAGGATAACAAGTGAAGTTTATAATTCTGGGCAGGAAGGTGCCCCAACTCCTGAGAAAGCATTTGGTGTCCGATGTCAGTCTTTCTTCTGGAGGACTGTTCACACTACACCTCAGCCCTTCCTCTGGTCATTACATTTTTTTCCACCTGCCTCTTCCACAAGAGTTCCTAAGCCTTGGAGGGTGTGAGAGAGGTAGGAAAATCTGTTTTCCATTGTGGTGAGACACTGAACTTTCAGGTCTTTTCATCATCTGTTTCCAATGGACCCATTTCAGATGTATTTTAACTACTAATAAACTACAAATAGAAAGGATGGCTGTGGTGGCGCATGCCTTTAATCCCAGCACTCAGGAGGGAGGCAGAGGCAGGTGGATCTCTGTGAGTTCAAGGCTAGCTTGGTGTATATAGCAAGGTCCAGGCCAGCTGGGACTAAAGGGAGACCTTGTCTCAAAAAGACAAAATAAATACAAGTAGAAAGATTCACAAACATCTAAACAAATACTAATCATTATAATAACCCAAACTATGGGCTTAGATGATATCTCAGCAGGGGCATCACAGCCCTTTAACAAAACAGTTGTGCAGTGGCCTAACTTCCCCTGCCACTAGGGGTCAACCTGGTTTACAGTATCAAAGGTGTTTTCTCCCCTAGGAGCGGCCGTTAAATGCAACTGGAACTTGGCTGGTTGTACATACACTAGACGAGCCACTACTGCACCCCCAGGAACATCTTGGTTGGCATGCAATAGTGCAGCATTCAAGGGATCTGTCATGAAGTAGAACTTTTGGCATAATGGTTCCAGTTCCTCAACAACAAACTCTAAGTACTCAGTGGCTTCTCCAGCTCAGAGTTGCAAACATTTCCACAATCCTCCCCAAAACACCAAGGTCAGGTCTGTCACAGCAATACCCACTCCTGGTACCAATTTCTGTTCTAGTTTTTCTTCAATTGCTGTGACAAAACATCTGAACAATTCCAACTTGGAGAGGAAAGGGTTTATTTCACTCACACTTCCAGCTCACAGTTCATCACTTAGGGAGCGCAAGATAGGAACTCAGGACAGGAACTTGGAAGCAGGAGCTGAAACACAGGCCATGGAGGAATGCTGCTTACTGGCTTGCTCCCCTGGCCCATGCCCAGCCTGCTTGCTTATACTGTACATAACAACCTGCCCAGGGGTGGCCCCCCGAGTGCTGGGATAAAAGTCGTGCACCACCATGCCCAGCACTTAATTTATAATTTTAAAATGTAGTTGTACTCAAGGTCCACTAAGTCCATTTAAACCACTTTCTTTTGGACTTCAAAATCCAATCTTTCTTGAGCCAAACTATCTTGCAGGCATAAGAAATTTTACAAGTAATAGTATGTAATACAGAAAAATACAGAGAACATTTATGTACATGTAATTCCAAAGAAGTCACAGGATATCTAGTACAAATTAGGAATAAAAAATAATAATAATAATTTGTATCCCAATTAGCTGAACTGTATTACTAATTTTATATTTATAATATTGAACCAATTTCATTTAATAGAGATATCTTAATTTTTTACTAAAACTTTAAATACCATATAATGTGTGGACAAAGCTAAGGCAAAAACTGAACATCATTTAAATAAACCTTGGTAAGATATATTTTGTTTTTGATACTCCGGAATTATGACCTTAGAGAAACCAAGCTTATTTATATAATTTTATCCTTATCCTTTACCTATTTTAACAAACTCCTAAACACATTATTTTAAAGTATAAATTTTACAAAGCAGGTTTTAAATGACCACTTTTTTTCTTTAAATATTTGGAGATACTTTATCTAGATGTGGCATAAAACTCTGTTTTAAAGATAATTTAACTAGTGGTTAAAGGTTCTACATATAAAATATATTCAAATATATTCTAGAATTAATTATGTTTTGAAACTAACTTATATCCTTAAAGACTAAGAACTCTATTACACTCTACATTATGTGAACCTTTTGAAATCTTTGTCTCAGGTGTTGTAGGATCGTAGGCAGTAGGTGGCAGTACACCCAGTAGAACATGTAATTGTTATTACACATTTGTAACTTTACCAGTTACCCTTAATAAAGACAAATAAATTAGAGACAAACACCATAATATTTGTTGAAATTAATTCATGTTATTTATTTTATTACATTATCAGACCTAAGTCCAAACAAATGTTCCCCTGCTATCTAGAACTAGTTTTTCCAGTTTGTAAAGGGCCAGTTCCAACCCAGAGTCACCCTTTAATGAATTTAACATTATGAAATTATATATAAAACAAATAGCTTTTATTAATTGAGTCTATTTATCTTTGTTTACAATTGACTTTTTTGGTATTTTTGTGACAGGGTCTCTGTGATGGTTTAAATGAGAGTGTCCGCCATAGGCTTTAAGTATTCAGACATTTTGTGCCCAGTTGGTGGCACTGTTCAGGGGGTCTTAAAAGGTGTTGCCATGCTGGAGGAAGTACCTCATTGGGCCAGGTTTAAGTTTAACAAGCCTTGCAGTCTATAGTCTCTCTCTCCACTTCCTGTGCTCAATGGAGGATGTGAGCCTCGGCTTTCTACTCCAGCCCCAGCCACCATGCCTCCCCACCACATAGGACTCTAATTCCCTGGAACCATCAATAGTAAGCTCAAATAAACTCTTCCTGTTAAAAGTTCCCTTGGTCATGGTGGTTTCATCACAGCAACAGAAACGTGACTAATACAGTCTCCCTGTAGCTCCAACTGTAGTAACTCACTATGTAGACCAGGCTGTCCTTGAACTCACAGATATCTGCCTGCCTCTGCCTCCTGAGTGTACAATTGACTTTTTAACATACATAAACCCACCTGGGTGATCAGGGTTGGCAGAGTTTCCCGCTAGGAGTGGGAAACACAGGGGGCTGCAAGACAGGTGAATGGGAGCCTAGTCAGGAAGCCATGCCCCAGAGGCCTGGGGTCCAATACTCATGCAAAAGACTACCTAACTCCTGTGTGATCAGCATGGAAGGAGTTATCCAGCAAACAACAGGAAGCACATGGGACCACAGGACAGGTGACCAGAAGCCAATTGGGAAGCCATGCCCCAGAGGCCTGGGGTTCAGCACCCAGGCAAAACACCACCCCCTCCTGAATGACTGACCTGTAACAAGCTAACTAGCGGGCAGCAGGAAGCACAGGGGTCTACATGGCAGGTGAGCGGGAGCCACTCAGGAAGGTGTGCACCAGAGCACTAAGGGTGGAGCAACTGGGCAAAAATCTACATCCCTCCTGTAAGATCAGCAAGGGTAGAATACCCAGCCCACAGGGGGAGGCACAGTGGGCTTCTTAAAACAGCAAGAGGATAGGAGTTCTTGCAATATTAAGGTGAAAGTGTGCCACCTGGTGGTAATTGTATCCAATTGTTAGGTATTTCTGATTTTCAAAGTGAAAGTGTTAACTATAAGTGGAAACTGGCCATTTTTGGCTGAGCAGGAAGATTCTGTCTCTAAGAAACGATGCAGGCCTGTTGCCACTAGGGGACTCAAGTGCATAGAGATCAGGGACTTTGGCTAGGCCAGCTGGAGCACAGGGTACTGGCCAGGTACTTTGATTATTGGATTACTGGCTTCTTCAACTGTGGGAGCAGAGCTATCCAGTCAGCCGGAATACAGTTGAGTCTGTTGTCACCAGGGGACTCGAGTGCATAAAGATCAGGGGATTCAGCCAGGCCAGCCAGAGCACAGGGTAGATAGCAACTCATGCCTACCCTCCCCCGTCCCCATCCCCCAGCCAACTGGAATTGCAAGGGTGCAAGTGGGAATACCGTAGTGATTCCAGGGCACAAGGAAATAAATGAGCGAACCTAGTACAACTCCAGTCCTGCAACACCAAGCCCCACAACCAACCTAAAGGAACTGGCTGTCAGGAAGCAGAGTGAGCACAGTGCTCAGCAGGGTACCAACCAGGTTGTTACCTACCCAGTTTTTGGAAAACCTTCAGAACAGAAAGGAAGAGTGAGCTATACCTTCCAATATATAATCAAAATTGAAAGCCTGAAACTAGACAAGTCAACACTCCTATAAGCAAGGAGAAAACAACAAAGGCATCTGAAGGAAGCAAGCAAGCAAACCTTCAACATGGTGAAGAATCATGAGAAATTTGCATCAGAATACAAACAAAAAACAAAACCACATGCCAAAAACACAATGAAAGAACAGCATGGGAAAAGCACAGAATAAAACCTCACCAAACTCTACCAACCCTCCTATAGAGGATTCTTACAATGGATCTCCCTAGAGGTAACCCAGGACACAGACTTTAGATGAACAATCATAGACATATTCAAAGTAATCAAAGAATATAAAGAACAAATCAGGAAATAAGGGGAAAGAATGAAAAATTCAGGAAGGACTTAGAGGGAGAGAATGACAAACTCCAGAAGGAAGTAGAAACAATGAAAAGATCTTATGCTGAAATGAAAAAGGAAACCAGCCAGTGAAGCAAGGAGCTACAAGAAGACATTGAGAAGCTCAAAAAAGAAGTGGAAATACTAAAGAAATCACAGGATGAAATGAAAAAGGAAATCAAACACTCATCCAATCAATAGGAAAGGATGGGGAAAAGCCTAAGAAGAAGAATGAAGGAAACAGAAAAAAGAATATCAGACCTGGAAGGTAACAGAACAACCAAAAAGCTCAAGTAGGGGCTGGAGAGATGGCCTAGCAGTTAAGAGCGATGATTGGTCTTGTAGAAGACCTGGGTTCGATCCTGAGCATTCACATGGTGGCTGAGAACCGTCTTTAACTCCAGTTCCAGGGGAATCGAATGCCCTCTTCTGACCTCCTTGGCATTGCACTACATGGGTGCACAAACCTGCATGTAGACATTACACTCATACACACACAAAAATAAATAAAAAAAATTAAAAAAAAAAAGCTCAAGTAAAGATTATGAAAAATTTTAAAGTAAATGAGTAGAACAACCAGGAAGTGTAGTAGGACACTTTGAAAAGATCAAAGCTCCCCATCACAGGGATAGAGGAAGAAGAATCCCAAGAGAATGGTAATAATCAGATCTTCAATAGAATAACAGATGAAAATTTCTCCAAACTAAAAAAAAGAAAAACCCATATAAATACAAGAAGCACATAGAAGACCAAAGAGACAAGATCAAAAAACTCCCCATGCCATATCAAAGTTAAAACCCTAGATGCCCAAAACAATAAAATTCTAAAAGCCACAAGAGAAAAGCAACAAGTTACCTATAAGGTGAAACCTATAAGAATTACAGATAAATTTTCAGTACAAACTATGAAAGCAAGAACAATGTGGACCAAAATATTCCAGTGCTAAAAAACTATAGATGCCAACCCAGGTTACTATACCCACCAATATGTCAATTATAGTTGAATGAGAAAGAAAAATCTTCCATGAGATAAACAAGATGATAGAATACATGTCCAGAAAACAAACCCTTCAGAGAATAATTGAAGCAATTCAAAGGACAGAAGAGAGGAGCAACTATCCCCAGGCACCTAGAAAGAGAAATTAATGAAACTACAGAAATAGAAACTTAGACCTAAAAATGCAAATGGATAATAAAGTGAAAGGAAGCAACACACATCTCTCAGTTATAAACTTAAATATTAATGGTCTAAACTACACAATCAAAATACAAAGGCAGGGAGAGTGGATTAAGAAACAGAATCCATCTATATGCTGTCTATAAGAAATCCATCTCTCTTTTTTTTTTTACACAAGCATCCTTCATATAAAACCAATTTGCAATTTGCAAAAAAAAAAAAAGGAGGTAGATACTGACATTTTGAACTAACTGGGAATATAAAATGCTAGTTGTTTTATTTATAGTTTGTATTAGGTTGGTCTCTATATTTTTCTGAATTATACAACATCACAGTGTAACACTTTCTTTGACTTGTAGGACAATTTAAAGGAATTAAGCTTAAAATTTACTTCCCAAATAAGTAGAAGTCATAGTCCAGTCATATAGCATTAAAGAGCAAAGTGTTTATTGGGTAAAATTTATTTAGTAGGTACTCAACTCTGCCCAAGCTTTATCCACAAAGTATAGGATATTTTAAGGCTTAGTGAACTGTTTAGATTAGTTAAATTTAGGTGTAGGTTTTGGTGGAAATGGTAATACAATTGAACTAATTGGGAATATAAAATGTTAATTGTTTTATTTATAATTTGTATTGGGTTAAGGTACACAAATGGCCTCTATATTTTTCTGAATTATACAACATCACATTATAACACTTTCTTTTACTTGTAGGACAATTTAAAGGAACTAAGCTTAAATTTCCTTCCCAAATAAGTAGCATACAGTCAATGAGAAACAGTTTGGGTAAATTTAATGAAAGCTTATGCCTTGGCTCCTGTTTATGGGTATGTGTAATACAACTTAGGCATCTATAGGTCAAAACATAAAAACTTAAAAAAAAAAAAGGGAGGTGGGAGGTGGGGGTAACCTTTCTGGGATACAAATGGAAAACTCTATGTTCCAATTCTATTGATAAATTTTCAAGTTTTGAGATCTTGAAAATAACAATGGGAGGAGAATTTTATGTTCCCACAGGTAAAAATCACCAATCTAAATGCCTGAAAACATACAACTTATGGCTGTGCAGGATGAACTGGGGAATGCCAGCAGAGAGGTTGACCCATCTGAACATTAAGGAATGAGGAACCTCAGACTGCCTGAGTCACGGACACTGAGCATCTCTCTGAATAATATTGGGGTTGACTGTTTATAATGGGCCCTAATGAAGTTTACCTTCCAGATGCTGAGAAACCTTCCTACCTCTCCCCTTTATAGGAAAAAGAAAAACATGATGGTAATGAAACCACTCCCTAACTGTAAACTAGAGCCAATTGTTACAGTGGTAATTTCCTATAAAACAGGCATAACGTATTAATTGATTGATAGGCATAGGAACTGTGAAAGGATATTTCTCTATCTAGAGCCAAATTCAATAGTAAAGTGTTTATAAGTTGTGTAATTAAGCAAAATATATTACTACAGGAAAGCTCTGACATCAGCAATGAATTATTCTGCCTAGGAGATGTTGGCTAGGGGATTCAAACCCGCCCCCCCCAAATTATAAAGGCCTTTTGCCTATAAATGGGATATATGCAAGGAGAAAGGCAGTAAGTCCCTGTTGTCGAAGACCTGGTGTGAGCATGAAAAATGTTATGAGACGTCACTTGCTAGCGTACAACTGGCCTCTGAAATGCTAGAGAGCGTTACCAAAGGCCACTACAGCAATACAGCAAAATATTGGTCTCCCTGAGACAAACAAGACTCCTCCGAAAATATCAGCTACACCTCAACAGCCTGGAGATACAGTGCAACAGTGGCAGCCAAGTGTCTATATTATATCCCAAAACTATTTGGCTATTAGCTCTCTCCTTGGAGGAATAACTCACAGCGGACGCCACAAGCTTATGTCCTCTAGTGGTTAGGAGATGTTATAAGCCACAAAAAGAACTTGTCACCCTTTATAGAGAAACCACAGTTTGCGGATTAGCATACCATCCAAGCATCTGTGTCTATGCTCACAGCTTAGCTTGACATAATAATAATTGGTACTGCTTAAATGCCTGTACATCCAATAGCTTGTGCTTTGTTAGTATGACTAAAAAGGGTATCCCTGGAAAAGCTGTCAACCCATGAAGGGAAACAACCTGAACAGACTGGAGTCTAAAATGACAACTCCAAAGAAATTAGACTGTTTTCTTCTCACCCACTTGTGCCCCTTTCCCAAAGCCCAGGGAACAAACTGCGGAAGAGGCGGCGTGGTACATTGTAAGGGCTGCAGAGAGATAGGGGTGAATTGTGAGACTATAGGAATATAGTCTGGACTCCTAACTGATTGACATGCTTGTGCATACAAGCTTCTCCAACTGAACTATGGGAACCTTGGGTTGTTCAAAATTTGGACAAAGATACTTGCAAAATGCACCAATTACCTAATTGTATGACATACTGAGCAACATCAATGTTATCTTCAAACAACTGTGTCATTATATTGTAGAATCCCTTAAAAATAAAAAAAAATAAAATAAATAAAAAAATTAAAAAAAGAACTCCATCTCACCTCCAAGGACAATCACCAACTTAAGGTGAAAGGATGGAAAAGAATATTACAAGCAAATGGAACCAAAAAAGCAAGCAGGGGTTGTCATTCTAATATCAGACAAATAGATTCCAAAGTAAAAGTAATCAGAAGAGAAAAAAAGGACCATTACATTCTTATCAAAGGAAAAATTAACCATGAGGATTTCATAATCATGAATATATGCACACCAAACTCTGCTGCACTGAACATTATAAGCACAATTCTCCAGGTCCTTGAGGCACAGGTTAACCCCAGCACACTAATACTAGTGGACTTCAAAACCCCAGTGAGCCCTTTGGACAGGCAAAACAAACAAAGAATAAACCTTGAGACATCTGAAATAAACAATATGAAACACCAAATGGACCTCACAGACATCTACCAAATATTCCACCGAAACAACAGAGAATACACTTTCTACTCAGGATCCCACAGAACATACTCCAAAACTGACCACATACTGGGACACAGGAAAAAAAACTCAAAAAATGCAAAATGGTTGAAATAATTTCATTCATCCTATCAGACCACAGTGCAATAAAGCTCAACATCAACACCAGGATAAACCCTATTATCTACAAGAACACATGGAGACTAAACAACACAATCCTGAATAATGAATGAGTCAAGGAAGAAATAAAGAACAAAATAAAAGTATTCCTGGAACTAAAAGAAAATGACAATACAACATAACAAAAACTATGGGATACTTTAAAAAAACAATCCTAAGAGGGAAGTTTATAACCCTAGGTTCCTACATTAAAAAAATAGGAAGAGTACAAATAAACAATCTAACACTGCAGCTAAAAACACTTGAGAGACAACAAGAAATGAAACCTAAATACAACAGACAGGAAGAAATAACAAAAATCAAAGCAGAAATTGATGAAATAGAAACAAAACAGTACAAAAAATTTAATGAATCCAAAAGTTGGTTATTTGAAAGAAGGTTATTTGAAAGAACGAGATAGACAGACCTCTAGACCAGTTAACCAAAAGAAAGAGCAAGTGCAAATCAATGGAATTCATCATGAAAGGGGAAATACCACAACAATCATATGAATACTTCAAAAATCTATATGTTACTCAATTTGAAAACCTAAGAGAAATAGAAAAATATCTGAAATCCTGGGAATCGCCAAAGCTTAACCAAGAAGAGACTGACAGCTTAAATAGACCCATAATATATAAAGAAATTGAAAATGTAATAAGAAATCTCCCAACAAAAAAAAGTCCAGGCCAAGATGGTTTCACGACAGAATTCTACAAAACATTTAAAGAAGACATACAGCCATTATTACTCAAATGAAGTTCAGAAGGTTACTGTTGCAAACTCCGCTGGTCCAGCCAGAGAAGTTTGGGTCACGACCAAAGAGTGGGGGTGAGAGATAGCAGAGTCACCGGGAATCTAGTGAAAAGCAGGCAGATTGCAAGCAGCTGCAGACTTGTTTATTCAGCTCTGCTCTTTCCATGAACATGCCAGGTGCTGATATTTCAAATTCTCATTGGCCCAGGTCACTGACTCAGCTGTTGCCATGGTTAACTGCAGTAAGCACAACAGTGAGCAGGCACTTAACACTCTACATTTCCACCCTTTTGTTTTTAAGGAGAGCAGCAAAGAGTGGGAGCCTGAGTAGGCATAGCTCAGACATTGTTGGTCCCACCTCTAGCATTCCGACATTAATCTGTGTCTGTCTTAGGTTGTCCTGATGAACAGGATCTTACCCATCATTGACTAACCAGCCACCGAGGAAAGAGGCTAGGGACAGTTTGTCTGGGTGGGAGTAGAGGCATGGGGGTTTACCCCCGCAATTCATAAGTGGGAGAGAGCCAAGTGTGAGCTGTGTCACGAGGGACACAAGGAGAGCCTCTGTTGACAACAGCAGTCAGGACCTGGGCCATGGTCTCACTAACTTGCCACTGACCGCGAGCAAAAAGGAGCAGGCACCTGAAGAGAAGAAGACAGGAGTGTCAAAAGGCCGAAAAGGCTCCACGTGACAAGGGCTGAGGGGTCGAGGATGGCCCATAGCTTGGACCAAACCTAGGTAACATAAATCATTTAAACAGACCATTCATGTGATAGTTTTTAGATTCTACTGCCTAGGAAATTAGTTGAGCATGCAAAACAAGTAGTAAACATTTGATAAAAGATATCTACAGTATCCAAATTTTTGGCCTTTAAATGAATTTTGAATATCCACATTTTAAAGCTTGCATGTGCATATCTAGTCTGGCATGCCAAAAGGAATAATTGTGTACACATAAAGGATGGTATCTTAAAGTGGCCACCTTGTTTGACAGAACCAACATGAGACAACTACTACAGGAATTTTAGACACACAGAACATTCACCCCAAGCACAAAACATAGTTATGGCCTTCAAATCTGGAAAAGGGTGGATCTCCTTCATCTCAAACGTTTTTCAAGGGCACCCATAGTGGCTTCCTGGAGAAATCTGGAAAGATGCAAGCAAAGCCTCAACATTGTGTCAAAAAGTGGGTGGGGCCCTTACACTGTGAGGACAAAGGGTCCCTCCATCTGATGAGAGGGATGGGGGTGGGGCGGGGAAGGGAACCCCAAATCTTATAAGCTGGTGAAATTTGATGCTGGTCAAATGTAAGGAAGTTGAACATAAAGAGGGTCTCTTTATGGGAATCCAAAGGGGACAGGAAGGTCTGAGTACAGAGAGATGTTCCTCAATGGAACAATTGGATTGCTCAATGATAGCCTGGCCCTGAGGACCACATGGAATGCAGTGGAGTGTTTAATGTTCCAGGAGGAAAGGCGTTGAAGGGGCTGGAGGAGCCTCTGACCCTTGCAGGGGATGCCCTGCTGCAATCTTCAGCCCCTGGCTTAAGCTCTGAGACAGCCAAAACCACATTTATCTAAATTGCAAAGCACCCAGACCTTGGTCCAAACAACCTACAAAACTTCTGTACCCACAAGGGGGGGAAGAGCTCTGTTCAGGGCAGGTTGCATTCGGGTCTATGTTTCCAAACTTCTCTCCCCCTCCTTGGCCTCCTCCTCCTCTGCCATGGGCTCTCTAGCTCTGCTGCCTTTCCTGCACCTGGGTGCCAGCACCCATCCCACCTAGCCCTCTTTCCTGGCTCTGATTCCTCCCCCTTCTCCTCCATTGCCAGCCCTACCCCCCCAGCACCACAGGCACCCAGGCCCATGCACCATGCACCCTACTTTGTCTCTATAAGCTGCAAGGCCTTTGTTTACATGGCCAAACCACTGACCCATTCCTTCCCAGGGGCACCTGGGGCTCTCCTGCCCCCACAGTCCTCTGCTCCTGGACCAGCCTTTTTCTAAGTCCTGACCCCCCTTTTCCCGAGGGTACCCACACCCATGCACGCACCTCACACACACAAACACGCTCTTTGACAAACTTTTGCTGCCCAGGGAACGAGGCTCTCATGGGTGGGTGCTGTTTCAAAAATATTCTGAGTAGCCCACCAAAAGCTCTCCCTCTGTGGCTCTGCCCTGTGAAACATACACATAATTCTCGTCTCCTTTTTAACAACTGAAGAAGTGGGTGAGTGGTTAAGGAGCTAACCTTGCTCCTTTAAGATTGCTGGTTCAAATTTCAAGGTCTCCACTTTGTACATGCTTTAAATGTAATTTTTCTTTGTTCTTCAGAATTCTGGCTCTACTCCAAAAAGAAGAAAACTCCTTTTCACTACCTTACAAAGAAACTCCTCATTATTTATCTCTCAGAGATGAAATTCCTT
Source organism: Rhizomys pruinosus (assembly GCA_009823505.1). Lineage (NCBI taxonomy): Eukaryota > Metazoa > Chordata > Mammalia > Rodentia > Spalacidae > Rhizomys > Rhizomys pruinosus. The sequence continues at coordinate 5,708,110 of VZQC01005680.1, read as the reverse complement.
AACCTTAATTTCCTGTTCAAAGCAAATATTTTTCATGTGAAGATTACATGAAATAGTGTCATGTTTTGTGGGTTAAAATCATGTGATTATTTTGTCTGTTAAAGTGTGTTTATGTAGTATTTGTGTCAAAAAAAAAAAAGCTGTGGCCACTTCAATTTTTCTCTTTTGTGCACAAAAAAGTAATTTTTAAAATCTTTTCTGGTGTGCCTAATTAAGTTCCTTAACATCTACAGAGTATATATAAACTGTTCTTTTTTTTTTTTTTTTTTTTGTCTTTTTGAGACAGAGTTTTCCCCTATAGCCTCGGCTGTCCCGGAACTCAATTATGGAGAACAGCGGAGGAACTAAAGAGATTCACCTGCCTCTGCCTCTCAAGTGCTGGGATTACAGGTGTGTGCCACCATGCCTGACCTATCTGGTTATTTTAAAAATGTCATTTGTGCCAGGTGTGGTGGTGCACGCCTTTAATACTAGCACTTGGGAAGCAGAGGCAGGTGGATTCTTGTGAGTTCAAGTCCAGCCTGGTCTACAGAGAGAGTTCCAGGACAGCTGGGGCTACAGGGAGACCCCGTCTTGAAGAAAGACCAAAATAATAATAATAATAATAATAATAATAATAATATAAAAATGTCAATAAAAATAAAAATAAAAATGTCATTTATTACCAGTTAAACTAAGTTTGATCTCCAGCATAACTGTTTTCAGGTGTGGTGTTTTTTTTTGGACTTTATAGGTATTTTAATTTCACTTTCCATTCCGGTTGTTTGTTGTTACTTTCAGATCTCAAAGACCTGATTTTTAACTCTTTCTCTTAAAGGTTTACTCACAGGGGTTTTCTTTCTCCTACTTAAACAAGATGCTTTTGTGTATGTGCTGCTGCCCTGGCCTATGCTATAAGCTTTCCCTCAACACCTTATGCTGTGTTTTTGCCATCCTCTCTCATTCTAGGTTCTTGAGTACCATTCTCCTGTACCCAATTCCATGCTTTTTGGTATTGTCAATCACTGAATTATCTTTGGTAAAAGAATGTCTCCTGTCACCCCATTCTTTAACTTATAACTCTGTTTTCCATCTTGTGTTATATGTTTTGTAACAGCATGATAAAGAAATTGCATTGGCCGCCTCACTCTTGGGAATGAAAGGGAACTGGTTGGGACTGCATGCTGTAAGTGACATCCCTGAAGCCCCAAATGAAAGCTTTTGGGTTTGACAGCTGTGTGTATGTGACTCTGTTCATTTAAAACACTAGGAAAAATCTTCTATGTGAATGTATGGATATGTGTGTATGTATGTGTATGACATTGTTAAGGTGTTTTCTCCAATATGGGTATGACTGTGTCTGATGCTGTTCAGAACACTGTAGTGTAGTTATAGCATATTAAGCCTATCAGGCCATCAATAGACAATGTAAGGTGTTTCCTCTAAATGAAAGCATTTGTTTTGTAACAATGTATTGTCCCCTGCTCAGTACAACCTTTATAAACTGCCATCACCAAAATTAATTATTAGAACCTTATGTATGAATATATGCATGAATTGCTTTTAAGAATTACAGAATATTAGAAACCTATCACACCATGCACAGGCAGTACAACTTTTATAAACTTTCATCACTAAGATTTATTATTTTAATATGTTCGTATTCTTATTACAAGGAAATTGTGTTCCACAGCTCGAGATTTTCAGTACTGCATAACCTGTGGACAGCCTTAAATGTTATAATTTTATCTGAAATAATTATTGTAGTATTATCATAGAGATTCAGTATTATTATTATGAACAATCAGTGTTGCAACCAAGGTTTTAAGTCCATCCCCTTGACATGTACTGCATACCTGTTACAGTCTCAGGCGAAATGGACATATGTAAGTATTGGGTTATCCATACACACTAAAAATGTTTTATATATCTGTTATACTTTGCACATGTTACTTCTGATATTTTTAAGAAAAATTGAGTTTTACTTCCGGGAACCACATGCGACAGTCCAAATGAAACCAATTTCAGTGAGCTTAAGTCCATTTCCTGTCTGCTCTAGGTATGTGAAATCCCCCTCCCCTTTTTTCCTTCTAAAGTACCTAATGTTGTACTGGATAGTTGTAGTATCAACTGGACACACCTGAGCATAGCCCAAGGTGGGCAATGCCATTCCTGGACAGATATTTCTATATTGTATAATACGATAGGCTGAATGTGGGCCAGCAGAACAACCCAGTAAGCTGCACTCCTTCCTAGTCTGTGCTGCAGCTTCCTGCCATAAGCTTTTACCTTGAGATCCCTAAGCAATAAACTGTGAGTTGGGAAATGTAAAGCAAATAAACCCTTTCTTCTCCAAGTTAGTATTAGTCAGAGTGTTTTGCAACAGCAAATCAAAATTTATTAAGAATGCTTAAGTCAGTGTTCAAGCTTTATTTACGTGTTATGTAGTAAAGATGGGAAAAAGCCTCAGTAACAGAATGGATGAAGCAGAAAACAGAAATATCAAGACTAGAATATAACACGGAGGAACTGGAGTGCTCAAGCAAAGATTATGAAAAAAATTTAAAAACACAAGAGTGGAATGATCAGGAAATGTGGGACATCATGAGAAAACCAAACCTCCACAACACAGGATAAAGGAAGAAGAATCCCAAGATAATGGTATGGACCAGATCTTCAATAGAATTATAGAACAAAAATTCCCCAAATTGAAAAAAAAAGACATAACCTTACAAATACAAGAAGTGCATAGAACACCAAATAGACAAGATCAGAAAATAAATTCCCCATGCCATATCATAGTCAAAATGCTAGATGCTCAAAACAAAGAATACTGAAGCCATGGGAGAAAAACAAGTTACATACAAATAAAGGGCCTTTACAGATCAATAGGGCTTGCCTAGAAAAGATGGCACCTGAAGGAAGTAAGGTAGGCATGGTTAAAATAAAAATCTTCTAATTGGCCCTAGCTATTCCCTCACTTGTGGACAGCTAGTGGACAACCCATGCTGGCCATTAACTGCTTGGAATGCAGCTTGTACTGCCTTGGGCCTTAAGGTTATTGACTGTCCATTTCACACCCTTGGTACCTCTTTGTGATGCTTGCCTATAAAACTGACATGCTCCCTACAATCAACTGAGATGGCTTGACCAGACTTCCTGTTGCATCTGATTGTATCCCGGGGCAGGGAGGATGTGGGGCACTGTTCAATGCAAATCATGAAATCAAGTAGAGCTTGGACCAAAGTACTCCCAGTACTAAATGACTACAGATGCCAACCCAGGTTACTATATCCAGTAAACATGTCAATTATAATTGAAGGAGAAAGGGAAGTCTTTCATGACATAAACAAGATGAAGGAATACATGCCTAGAATGCCAAACCTCAAGAAAATACTCAAAGCAATTCAGAAGACAGAGGAAAGGAGTAGCTATCCCCAAGCAACAAGAGAGATTAACTGATGAAGGTATAACTCCAGAAATACAAACATAGAACAAAGATGCAAACAGAAAATAAACTGAAGGGAAGCAATACACATCTCTCCATATTAATCTTACCTATAAGTGGTCTGAACCCCCCAATCCAGAGACACAGACTGGAAGAATGGATTAAGAAACTGAATCCATCTTTTTGCTGTCTACAAGAAACCCATTTCAAGTTCAAGGACAGGTGAAAGGATGGAAAAAAATTCCTAGCAATCAGCACCAAAAGGCAAGCAGGAGTTTCTCTTTTAATATCAAAGTAGAATTTAAAGTAAAACTAATCAAAAGAGGTAGTAGCCAGTATGCTGAGAATTATGCAGTGCACCTGCACAGACCTTGTCCCTCATCAACCTAACCTGCCCTAGGCAGGCGACCATACAAGCAGCTGAGTTGCAGACCTGGGCCAATCACAAGGCAACATGATGACTGCACTGAGAGGAGAGCAATAAAGCTTAATATCAACACCAGAAAGCACTTTATTATCTATAAGAACTCACGGAGACTAAACAACCCATTCCTGAATAATGAATGGGTCAAAGGAGAAATAAAAGCATTCCTGGCACTAAATGAAAGGGTTGATACAACACAACCAAACCTATGGGACACTTTAAATGAAGTCCTAGCCAGGCGTGGTAGTGCACGCCAGATCTCTGTGAGTACGAGGCCAGCCTGCTCTACATAGCAAATTCCAGGTCAGCTGGGACTAATGGGAGACCCAGTCTCAAAAAGACCAAAAAAAAAAAAAAAAACAACCAAAAAACAAAACAGTGGAGTGAAACTAGCAGTGAGCCATTGGCAAAAGGACTGCATCACAGCGCGGGGGCCAGCTCCCAGTGATCCTACATCAGGTCCCAGCAGATCAGATACCCAGTGTTCCCAGCTCCTTTCATGACTGACCCAACAGAACAGGCCAGCCTAGACAGGTCCACATAGGTAAGCTGAACCAAGGGAGCTCCAGGACCACCCACTTGAGTGACTTGGTCCAAGAAAGCCAGTACAGACAAGCTGAACCACGAGGAGCTCCAAGACCACCCATCGGAGCTTCCAGGAGAGTGGCCTGATCCAGGTAAGCAAGGAAGCAAGCAGAGCCAAGTTCCCCACCCCCTATAGGCCACTGCAGATATCACAAAAGCGTTCAAAGCAGCAAAGTAACACTTGAGTTCCCCATTAGAAGACAAACATCAAAACACATCCACATGCCAAAAAAAAAAAAAAAAAAAAAAAAAAAAAACAGCATGGAAAAGCAAATAATAAATCCCTACCAAATTCTGCCAGTCCTATAGAAGACTCCAACAAAGAGACCCCCCTGGAGGCAACCCAGGACACTGATGTTAAAAAAAAAATCACAGGCCTACTTAAAGAAATCAAGGAATATAATGAGCACACAGACAAATGAAGCAAGGAAACCTCATATCAGGCACAGAGTGGGTGACAGGCCATGCTTCTCAGCTTCAACTGGTCCCCAGGCCATGGAAGCCTGTCCGCTGATCACTTCTAGCACAAAGTGGGGACAGGATGTGCTTCATGGCCTCAGGGGGTTCCAGGATCATTGAAGCCTATCCCCTCCCCCAGGTTATTTCTGGAGCAGTGTGGGTAACAGGACACACCTATCAGCCTTAGCGGGTTCCCAGAACATCAGAGCCTTCCCCTACCCCATCACTTCTGGAGCAGAGTGGGTGACAGGCCATGCTTCTCAGCCTTGGCTGGTTCCCGAGCCATCAGAACCTGCCCCCCACCCCCACACACACACTTCTAGTGCATAGTGACTAAGAGGCCTTGCTTCTTGGCCTTGGTAGGTTCCTGGACCATCAGAGCCTACCCCTGGTGCAGGAATGCCAGCCAAATCAGACACACACACACACACACACACACACACACACACACACACCCATTCCTGGCATGGTGCAGGCATCCCAGTGAAAACAGCAATAGTGTCTCCAAAGTACAAGGTAACAGAAAAGAAGGAGAACCCACCACTCCACAGACAACCTAGAAGAACAGGCCTTCAACACAAGGAAGAAATACTTGAATCCCGCATTGCATAACAAACAACAATTCAAATCCACATGTCAAAAGCACAATGAAAAATCAGCAACATAGGAAAAGCCAATAAATCCTCACCAAATTCTATCAGTCCCATAGAAGACTCCAACAATGAGATCACCCTGGAGGTAACCCAGGACACAGATCTTAAAGGAACAATCATAGACATACTCAAAGAAATCAAGGAATATAAAGAACCACAAGTAGAAAAGGACCAACTCCAGCAGGAAATAGAAACGCTGAAAAAAAAAATCACAGGCTGAAATGAAAAAGGAAACAAAAAAAACAAATCAAAGAACTTGAAGGAGAGAATGGCCAACTCTGGAAGGAAATGAAAACACTCAGGGTGAAATGAAAAAGGAAATCAAACAGGAAAGGGCAGAAAAAAAGCTTTACTAACAGAAAGAATGAAGCAGAAAATAGAAAATCATGACTAGAAGATAACATGGAAAAACTGAAGAACTCAAGCAAAGACTAAAAAATTTAGAAAACCATGAGGATGGAATAACCAGGAAATGTGGGACACCATGAGAACACCAAACCCCCACATCACATGTATACAGGAAGGTGAAGAATCCAGGACAATGGTATGGACCAGATCTTCAACAGAATTATAGAAGAAAATTTCCCCAAATTGAAAAAAGACATACCCATGCAAATACAAGAACCATATAGAACACCAAATAGACAAGATTAGAAAAATTCTCCATGCGGTATCATAATCAAAATGCTAGGCCACTAGGGTAGCAGTTCTGGCCCAGTGAGGTCCCTTTCCTTCCTATGAGGAGGAGAGGAGGGGGAATCACAACATGGCCCAGTGCCCAAAAGGACAACACTGCAGAAACACAAAGCCAAATAGCTATCCCAGACTGCCCATTCTCCACTCCTTGGAGGCAGAAATCTGATGTGTAGAGAACTGAGGTTCCTTAGGAGACAGAAAACCTGGAACTAAATTTGCATTGTGTGGAAAACCTAAAACTAATTTTGTTCTTTTGTTTTTGTTTTTTTGGTCTTTTTGAGACAGGGTCTCCCTGTAGCCCCAGCTGTCTTGGAACTCACTCTGTAGACCAGGCTGGCCTTGAACTCACAAAGATCCACCTGCCTCTGCCTCCCAAGTGCTAGGATTAAACTAAAACTATTTGTTTAAAGGTGAGTAAGTAGCTGAGTGAAATGAAGGTAAGATAGATATTAAATTTTAAACGATAGGAAAAACAACGGAGGGCTGGGAGTAGAACCTAGGTCTTCTGTGGGAGAGTTCTTTTTTGTGAAGGGCAGGGTGCACAGGGTGCTCAGGGTTTTGCTCTGAGAGAGGGGGCGTCAGAAAGACATCTGGAGATGCTGGCACTCTGGGCAGATTGCTCAGAGGAGGAAACAGAGGGAGCTTAATGGAGGTCCAGGGGAAGCTGGAGAAGGGGAGGGAAAGGAAGGGGATCACTTTCCTGTCACTTCCATTTTGCTGGGTTGGTAAAAATCCAAGTATCAGAGGTCCCATATTTGGGCCAATGAAGATGAAGGCCTGTACTCAGTGGGCATTGGGGCCAGATCTAGACTAAGAATTAGTGAGTTTGGTCAATTTAAGTTTTTCTCAGTTTCTCAGGGTCTGAATTGGGCTTGGCACAATAAGCAGATGTCCAGACACCTCCTTGGCTTTCCCAGAGGGTGGGTTCCCAGAGACAGATTGTCAAGTGCAGTGGGACAGTCTCTAGAAGACTGTTGGCCACCTCCTTTTAGTAAACAGACTACCTAGAACTAGTCATTTGGAACCCCTTGTGGGTGGGTGAGGGAGACATGGCAAGGAAAATGGAGTTATTACCAACTCCCCAAGGCATCTCCTGTGGAAGGCCCCAATTTTCAATGGGCCTGTTGTTTAGAGGGGGTTCATAACCAAGCCTAAATTACGAGGTGTCAAAAGAACTCAGAGCCCCATGGGGGGGGCTTTCAGGATCTCTGAGCTGCTGCCTAGCATATTGTGAGGCTCCCACAGTCTCCCTGATCAAATGACAGGGTCCCATTGGAGGCCCTTCCAGGCCCCTGACCTTCTGAGTCTGAAAAGGATGGGTGGGGTGCCCCTGGGACCCCCTGGACAAGACTCAATGGCATCCCCACATTAGGTCCGGTATTGTTACCTTGTCTCCAAAGATGTGATGGATGCACAGATGGACCAAAATGGTGTGTGGCTAGGTCTGACTAGCTCTGGGGAGAAAGCGGAGTCCAGATAGCTTGAGGAGCAAGAAGATTAGAACAATATGATTAAATACTTGCAGTCCAGGGAATTCCTGGGTTATCATGATCCCCTAGAGTCCACTAGTACAGGTAAGTCCCTGGGTTGTGCCATTTTTAATTATGCCATGTGGCTGCATTAAGATGGTGGCAAGGTCACAAGGGTCAATGCCATTTTGATAATGTTACTATTCCAAGATGGCATCCAAGCCATGATGTCATCCACCAAGATGGAGACCAGACCACATGATTGCCTCCCTCTTGGTGAAGTCATTCGCCATGATAGTGACCAACACACAGGGCTACCTTAGTAAGCTCAGCTCTATGATAAAATAAGCCCATCTCCCACCAGGATACAAGTCCTGTGGTATTCATGTATCACAGATTAAATGTTGATAGCAACCCTTTTTACTTTTAGAAAGGAACCCAATCAAATTAGACTTGATATAAGATGAGAAACTGCCCTCGGATATGTAGGCCCACAATACAAAAGCAAAGCAAAGTAATTCATGGGCTCAAACTAAAGAATGGAATCTGTCACTCACCACCTGTTGAAACTGTGAAAGGGAAGCAATGTCCTCTGGATCTCTTCATTCCTATATACAAGCTGTTGCTGGAAAAGGGACTTCTGAAGGCAGCAGAAATAGAGAGCTACATCTAATACACACATCCTTGAAGTGTAGCTCTAAGCATTTTGCACCTGCATCGTGCAATGCCTTGGAAGTCAGAAGAGGGTCTCAGATTCCCCTGGAACTGGAGTTCTCCTAGAATTGGAGTGTAACTTGTGGTGTCACTTCTGAGGCACTGACACACACCTTAGTCTCCAGAACCAAATGGTGCATCTGCCATAAAAGCTTAATCTTGGGAAACAAATGGTATGAAACTTGGCCACTGTCAAAAGCACATGTAGACTTCCTTTTTGTCCTAACCTTATCCTAACCTTAAAACTCTCGCAATAAATGAGTTCTTTGGCCCTCTGACACTGACTTCCAGATCTCTCTTTGATCTGTCAGGTTTACTGTGGAAGTTGGCTCTACTCCCTCCCTATTCCCACCTGCAGCTGGGAGCCTGCCATGGTTGGTCGTGCTCCCTCACTAATGGCCATGGGGATGGTGACCAGTGAGGGCGGGAACCCCCTAACATGGAGGAAGCCCACAGTGGGACTCCACCAAGATGGGGGATGGGCCCCCTGATAACAGCAAACTCATCACAGATCCTGTCATTGGAAAACCAAATGGGATACAGCTGCCAAGCTCTGGATTCCTCTTTTAGTACATAGGAAAGTCATCCTGGGGCAGTTTCCGTGATTTATGATCTATTCCCCTCTAGTTAGTGCATGCCTTACCTAGGATCTAAGTGCATTCTGTTACTGTTACTTGTCTTATCTGCTTTTACCAGGATTTATGTATGCCCTCAATGGTTAACTGCCTTCCCTCAAAGCTGTTAATTCACACAAAGCTTATCTATAAGCTTCTTCCCCTCATCATCCTTTGTATGAGCACATGTCGTGGAATTTTGGCCCTTTTCACACACTTTCTGAGATCCCTGCCTTTTTGCTATTTAAGCCTATAAGAAAGGAAAATCAAGCAATGTTTTTGGAAAGGACAAGTCTCACAGGAGTGCTTCTGTGCACTTCTGCATTGTTTCCTGCTGCAGCTCATGAGGAGCTCAGGGTGGGTCAGCTTGTGAGTTGGGTCCCAGGATGAGCCCTGATGGCCAGATCCTTGAGGAAACAAAATGTGGTTAATCTGAGCTAACTGTATGGTCTTAAACACCCAAAAAGGAAAGTATAATAAAAAATTCAATAACCAGTATATTTCTTTTAAAGCCTGAGAAATTGTACTTCAGATATAAAATTTGAGATCTTGGCCTTGTTCAACAATGTAGTGCCATCTTCAGCTCAAAAGGACAAATCTATTGCTGTCAAAATTAAATGATGAAATATTTTCTCTTTCTGTCTAGAACCCTATTTGGGAAGGAACTAGGACTGATGCTAGCCACTCCAACAACTGTCAAAGTGACTGGAAACAAATCCTCACTTCATCACTCAAAAGTCCAGCCTTGGCAAGCAGAAGAAAAACAAGGAGGAAGCAGGAGCTTGCCTTTACTTCTCTCTCACACCTCCCAGGCACCAGACAAGGACCTTCTTTTTTGTTTAGAGCTAACATTTATACAATTTGCTGTTCTTTCAGATAGAGCTCCTGAGGGGGTACCCCCCAGTTGCCACACCCTGTCCCCCTATTGAACATGGAAGAAGTCAGTCAAAGGGCAATAGACTGACAAACTGGTTTCGCCTTAAAGGATTTATTAGTCAGTCACTCACAGGTAGATAGTATTCAGCATGACATTCCAAACTGGCCTACTTGCTGGAAGGCTTTGAAGTCCCAGCCTGCTGAGCCCTGTAAGTTATCTTAACAAAAGGGCTTACTTATGCAAAAACTCCAGGCCTCAGCATCAAACACATACCAACTGAGCACAAAGTAAAATAAAAAGGTCCCACCACCCCAAAAACATGGCAAAGGTGTGCTGGTCGTGAACAGGAACTATGTCCCTCTCACCGATCTGCCATCTGGAGGTCTTGCTCTGGTTCTTTTCTTAACTTTAAACTTCTTCCTTTTTCCTCCCCCTGAAATCTAACAGAGTCCACCTAAGCCCACTGCTGGATAGCTTTAGTGTCAACTTGACACACCTGGGTTGAGGGAGCCTCAGTTGGGGAATTGGTTCCATTGGATTGGCCTGTGGCCACATCTGTGGAGTATTGTCTTGATGGTCGAGGAGTGTGGGAGGGCCCAGCCCACTAGAGTGGTGCCAACCTGCGCAGGTTGTTGTGTACTTTATAAGAAGGCAGGCTGGGCATGAGCCAGGGAGCAAGTTAGTGGACAGCATTCCTCCATCACCTGTGCTTCAGCTCCTGCCTCCAGGTTCTTGCCCTGAGTTCCTGCCTTGTGCTCCCTCAGTGATGAACTGTAAACCAGGAGATATAAGCTGAATAAACCCTTTCCTCCCCAAGTTGATGTTGGTCAGAGTGTTTTGTCACAGCAAAGGAAGACAAACTAGGACAGAAATTGGTACCAGAAGAGTGGGGTATTGCTGTGACAGACCTAACCTTGGTGTTTTGGAGAAGGATTGTGGAGGCGTTTGGAATTTTGTGCTGGGAAGATCATTGAATGCCTAAAGATTGTTGATGTGGAGCTTGGAGCAGTTTTGCTGAAGGATTTGTAGAAGATGGAGTCCTGGCTTGTGAAGTTTCTAGTTTCAAAGGGGAACAGAGATCATCAGGACTGTGTAATCTGTGGGTTTTGGTCAGCTGGGGCTGAAAAGTCAGCTGTAACAAGAGACCAGAACCTGAAGTGAAAGCTTTGTTGTACTGGGACAATTGATGCTGGTTAGCTGGGGCTGAAAAATCAGCTATATGTAACAAGAGACCAGCATCACTGTGGTGAAATCTTCTAGGAAGAATTTCTTCAGGGTCAGCACACAGAAGCTGTGTTCCAGAAAGGGCCTGAGCCTCCATCTCAAGCCAGAAGCAGGAGTTGGTAATGTAAGAGTCTCCTATATGGTTCCGGTGTTGAAATTTGAGGGGGTCACAGATAGCAGCCAAGGCTTGGCACTGTGAGAGGTCAGGAAAGACCATTGGTGGAAGTGCACCTCGGTTGCGGTGAAGACCCCAGGATTGCAGGGGAGAAGCTGAGGCTTTGCACCAGGAGAGGTCAGAAGAGACCATTGGTGAAGGTGCTGCCTCAGTTACAGTGGCGGCCCCAGCTTTTTGGAGATGCCGGTACCCTGGGAGGACCACCAAGAGCAGCGGTAGGTGTAGGATGGAGTTGGCCTGGGCCTGCAAGATGAGCTGTGTGTGCCACGGATGGCAGAGTTGGAGAGGGGGAGCTGCCGAGACCCTTTGGAGCCCAGAAGATCTTTTGAGTGAATCCCAGGTGTCCAGCCTTGAGCTACTTTGCTGGACTTAGGGTTTGTTTGAGAGTGCCTCATTCTTCCCTTTGAAATAAGACAGTACTTGTTTTGGATTTTACAGCAGCCCACAGTTAAGAGACTTTTAATAGACTGGACTTTTAAGCGTTTGGACATTTTAAGGACCGTGGGGCTTTTAAGGTTGTATTGTCTTAGGTTGTGATTAGTGTTAACATCATACTTTGGGGATAAGAACTGGAAAGGTGGTGGTTTAATAGTGATGTGTTTTCTGTGTCAAGTTGACAAGGGGTCAATTGTGCTGGATAACTTTAGTGTCAACTTGACACACCTGGGTTGAGGGAGCCTCAGTTGGGGAATTGGCTCCATTGGATTGGCCTGTGGCCACATCTGTGGAGTATTGTCTTGATGGTCGAGCAGTGTGGGAGGCCCCAGCCCACAAGAGTGGTGCCACCCTGGGCAGGTTGTTGTGTACTGTATAAGAAGGCAGGTTGGGGAGACGCCATAACGCGCCAGGCCAGTAGGATCGAAAGGTTATTCCTGGACAAACTGTCAGCCCATGAAAGGAAACAGCCAGAATTGACCAGAGTCCAAGTCAACAGCTCCAGAGAGAGTGGACTGTTTTACCTCTCATCCACCTGTGCCCCTTTTCTAAGCCTAGGGAACAACCTGCGGAAGAGGGGGCGTGGTAGAATGTAAGGGCTGCGATTGGGGTGAATGGTGAAACTACAGCAATGTAGTCTGGACACTCATTTGATCAACTTGATTGAACAAACAACCTGTCACCCCCCACTGGATGGTGGGGCTGTAGGTGTTTGGGCACAACAGCCTGCAGATAGGTTTTGCATGAAGGATGCTTGTACTCATGGATTATCACTTATAGCTAACCCTGACCCACCCACCCTGCGCGCCCGCTGCCGGCCCGTTCTGGCAGAATGCATTTCTCTGGGCTGGGGTGGGGGGTGGGTGGCGGGGACGGGCCCCTCCGCCTGCCCTGCCTTGCACCCTGTCTGACCTGCCCCCGCCTCCCTCCATCTGCTCCTTTCCCCCTATAAACATTATGATCCCCCAAAAAGAAGGCAGGTTGGGCATGAGCCAGGGAGCAAGCCAGTGGACAGCATTCCTCCATGCCCTGTGCTTCAGCTCCTGCCTCCAGGTTCCTGCCCTGAGTTCCTGCCTTGTGCTCCCTCAGTGATGAACTGTGAACCAGGAGATATAAGCTGAATAAACCCTTTCCTCCCCAAGTTGGTGTTGGTCAGAGTGTTTTGTCACAGCAATGGAAGACAAACTAGGACACCTGCCTTCTGGACAGACCTATATGACCTTCACACTCAGTTGCCTTCACACTTTGATTGTTCTCTCCCAGCCATGATACTCAACCTATCAGGAGTATGGACACCCTCCCAGCATACTAACCCAGCCTAACAGCCCACCATAGAGACTGGGGGCCCCCACAGTCTTAGGAGCCTCAGCCTTCATAGGGGGAGTAGGCCTCTTATTTTGAGGTCACGCTGACACTCTGTGTAAACCCAGGTTGAGTTCCTGGTGGCAGGGGTAGAAGAGCCTCTTACTAAGAACTACTCTTTGACTCTCCTATTTCCTTTTTCCCCATCCCCCTCAAGCTATCTGAACTCACCTTTCTTTCAGAAGTATCCAGACCTCCAGGTGGGGAAGCTACATTCCATTTGCCTCACCTGCTTGTAGGTAGAGGCAAGCCACCTGTGGTTGCATTGTCACACCTGACTGCCCCTAGGTGAGAATGGCTTGTATCAAATCATAACACACCCTGTGAGACAAGCTTATGATACAGAGTTCATGCTATTTAGAGAGCATGATGCAGGGGGTCTAGAATTGGCAGACAGAGATGACATCATTCTGTGTATATAAAGGATGGGCTGTATACGATAAATTGAATCTCCATTTCCACCTAACATGGTTCCTGGATTCATTATTTCCATGCATGTTTAAGTTTATGCCCATCAGGCTTGTATTTGAGTGTTGAGTGCTAAAGGAACTGGTTGGAAAAAAGTCTTTCAGTCAGACTACCAACCTGGAGAAAGAGTATCAAGTTGCTGGTGGGGTTTTGACTGGAAAAAGACCTTGAGAAAACAAAAACCTTAATCTGGGCTGTGTGGCCTTCATTCAAAAAGAAAGTATAACCAAAAATAAACAATCATCAAAGTCTGGGAAATTGTACTTCAGGTATAAAAAAATCAGATCTTAGTAAAAAGACAAAAAGTATTCAGTTTCTTGAGTTTCTTAGCAGCCTGGTCTGTGTCATAGGCTGGGAGTGCCAAAAACTGTGTCTTCCCCCTGGCCTCAGAGTGGGAATCCTGGACAGCATAACCCCCATGGATGTATCCCCTAATTGGACCCCTAAGTAACCTTAGGCCTCATCCCTCATCCTGGTAATAGCTCACTGCCTTATCTGGTGCTTGCAAGACCATACCCAACAACTGACCTGTACCAGTTTTTATCAACTTTTGCTTGCTCTCCCTTCAGACAAATATAAATGAATCCCTGCTGAGGAAGTTGACACCTGGGTGAAAAGCATCTCACCCTCTTCTGTCATTAGCCTCCTCTTCATTGTTCTCCATCAGCACAAAGAAGTTAAGACTGAAAACATCACCCCTATCCTGATGAAAAAAATGGTGGAATGTAAGGTTGTAGCCCACCTAAGTCAGGGATTCCAGAAGGCCAACTGAGGCAGGAGTACCAATAATCACCCTGGATTGTGCTTTCTGAGGAAAGTTGCTCCAACATCCTGCAATCATAACTCACTGGAGACTAGAACCAGGCCTCAGTCTCTGTTGAGATGCTCCTACTGATACCAGTCACAGGTCCCAGTTTCCCTCGAGATGCTTCTACTACCAGCTGCAGACCTACCTACACTCATTCCCCTGCTCTCCTTGACTCCACTTCAGTGTAAACTCACTTCCTTGTGTGCCTGGGTATAAAACTGTCATTTGTGGGTATTCAAAGTCATCCTAGTTTCCACATGTTAAGATTTACATGTAATTGTGTCATAAATTTTATGCGTTAAACTCACGTGACTATGTTGTCTGTTAATTGTCATTAAATAGTATTTTATGTCAAAACAATTTTTTAAAAAGCTGTGGCCACTTCAATTTTTCTTTTTGTGCACAAAATTATTAGTTTTAACATCTTTCCTGGCATGCCTAATTAAATTATATTCAAAGGCCTAATGAACCCATGTTCCATAAACATCTACAAACCAGTATCCAAGCTAGTTATCTAAAATATTTTATTTTTTATCTGTCAGACTAAATTTGCTTTCCAAAGTAACTATTCTAAGGTATTTTTTTCTCTTTTGATTGTTTACAAGTATTTTGATTTCAGTTTCCATGCAGGTTGTTTTTATTGCTTTCAGACTTCTGAAGACCTGATTTTAACCCTTCTTATTAAATGTTTACTAACAGGTGTTTTATTTTCTCATATCAACAGGCTTCCTAAGAATAGACAAATATAATGTTCAAAATAACTATCTTTAGCCTTTATTATCTTTATTCTATTTTATAAAATTACCATATCTTTTCATGTTTATGCCACTGCCCTGGCCTGCGCTGTGACCGTCACAGGTTTCCTCCCCCACACTGGTTGTGTTTTTGCCTTCCTCTCTCATTCTAGGTTCCTGAATAGCATTCTCCTATACCTAACTTCATGCTTTTGGTATTGTCAATTGCTGAATTATATTTGTTTTGTACTGCCTTAGTAGGACTGAATGTCTCCTGTCACCCCATTCTTTACCTTCTCCTTTGATGAAACTGTGACTAATTGTAATTTTAGTTATGCCTAGCCTCTAGTACAAGTTGGTTATATAATTTTCCATGACTTGTTAAAATATTTCAAAAAGTTTATAGTTATGCAACGAAAGGTGCAAGACATCTGTGACAGCATGATAGAGAAACTATTAGCCACCTCAGTCTTGGGAGTGTGAAGAAACTAATTAGGGCTGCCTGCTGTAAATGACACCTCTAAAGATAATTTAAGTTTGACAGCAAGGTATGTGACTCTGTTCAGTACCAACACTAAGATAAAAAAATCTCATGTGTAAATGTGTGGATACATGTGTGTATGTAAAATGTTTTTCTCAAAATGAAAGCATTTACATTTCATAGCAATGTATATGCCTCTGCTCAGTACAACCTTTATAAACTGTCACCACAAATGTTAACTATTAGAACCTTATGTGTGTGTGTCCTTCAAGTACCATTAGCTTTTGAGAATCCTGTAATGTAGTTTTAACATATTTAAAATTTCTCAAACCATTGATAAGACAGTGTAACGCTTCTAGAGTGTCATCACTATCATTTTCAACATGTTTACATCCTTATTACAAGGAAATTGTGTTCCACAGCTGGATATTCTCGGTACTGTGCACCCTGTGGACAGTCTTAAATGTTATTATTTTGAATATTTTATCTGAAATAATAGTTGTGATATTATCACAGATATTCAGTACTATTATTTTGAAAAAAATCAGTGTTAACAACCAAAAATTTAAGTCCATCCCTTTGGCATGCACTGCACAGCTAGTTGCAGCCCCCGGTGAAATGGACATTGTGATGGTTAATCCTGGGTGTCAACTTGACTGGACTAAGGAACAAATAAGAAAAAAAGGGGTCTTCTGATTGGACCACCTCAACCCGGATGGCCCACCCCAAATGTGGACGTTACCTTCTGCCGACAGACAGTATTTAAGGCCACGGCAGAAGGAACTGGTCCCTTTTTTCTCCTGCAGCTTGCCTCTCTCATCTGGTGAGTTTGTCTTGCTGCTGTGATCAACTCTTCGGATCCCAGCATGTACTGAGACCGGCAGATCTCCTGGAATCCATTCGGGCCTTCAGCACTAGATAGGGACTACTGAGACATCCAGCCTTGCGGACTGAGCAGTTCCCTGGATTCTCGGCCTTTCCAGTGTGGTGCAGCTACTGTTGGACTCCTTGAACTCTGTCACATGAGCAAATCAATAAATTATATATAGCTATATATTCGTCCTGTTGCTTCTGTTTCTTTAGACTAATAGAGACATATATGAGTATTGAGTTACCCATACATACCAAAAATGTTTTATATATGTTATACTTTGCACATATTACTTTTGATATTTTTAAGAGAAATTAGGATTTAGTTCCAGGTTTGTTTCCTTGGCTATATTAAATTTTTACTTTCATGGTTTAAATCCATTCTACTTAAGAGTACCTAAATAGCCTTTATAGCCCTTAAAGAACAAAATGTGTGCTCTACTCAATAGCTTTAATGTCAACTTGACACATCTGAGCTAAGAAACCTCAATAATTGCCTTCATTGTACTCACCTGTGGCCGTGTCTACAGGATAGCTTTTTAATTGTTAAATGATATGGGAGAGACTAGCCCATTATCAGCAATGCCACCACTGGGCAGATATTTCTGCATTGTATAAGAAAGCATGCTAAACATGGGCCAGCAGAACAAGCCAGTAAGCAGCATTCCTTCTTAGCCTGTGCTGCAGTTCCTTCCTTGGCTCCCTAAGGAATAAACTGTGACTTAGGAAATGTAAAAGCAAATAAACCCTTTCCTCTCCAAGTTAGGATTAGTCAGAGTGTTTTGTCACAGCAATTCAGGATTTATTAAATATCCTTGTCACTTTTCAAGATTTATTTATGTGCTATATAGTAATTAAAATGCCAAATCCATACAACAGACCCTCTTGGAGGTTTAACAACCATACTTAAAGCTCTAATTTGATTTGACCAGAAGGATTTAAAGGGACAAACTTTTGGCCCTTGCCCTCTAAGGTCAACTAAGTCCTAGGGATCTGATTATGGGCACCTCTCTACATGGCCTATGGCTGTGAGTCACCAGTCTTCCCTGGCCAGAGAGGTCTTGGAGATTCACTTAAGGGACTCCACCCAGTATCCAGACTAAAAGAGGAGAGTTTCTTCATGCTTCAAAGGGAAGCCCCGTCAAGCAAGACCTGATGTTGTCCTCACATAGATGGAATTGGTAAAAGAAAGGATCCAGGTGGTCCCCAAGGCCTGAAGACCAGAACCTCTACTGACCTTAACAGCAAAATTAAATAAATTTATCTGAGCTAACTGTAAGGTTTTAAACATTCCAACAGGAAAGTATAATCATAAGGGAAAAAAATAACTTATACCCTCTTATCAGAAAGATAGATGAAGAGACCTGCTGTGCCATGCTAGAAAACATCTCAGAGATAGGTGAGATCTGTTGTACTGTTTGTTTTTTTTATTTTATTTATTTTTGTATGTGTATGAATGTACTGTCTGCATGTAGGTTTGTACACCTGTATCGTGCAATGCCTCGGAGGTCAGAAGAGGGTGTTGGATTACCTGGAACTGGAGTTAAAGACGGTTCTCAGCCACCATGTGGGTGCTGAGAATTGAACCCGGGTCCTCTGTAAGAGTGGTCGGCACTCCTAACCACTAGGCCATCTCTCTGTTGTGCTGTTTATACTAACCTGATGCCTCCCCAGGACCTATTGTCATGGTTATGCTGGTGCTCATCCTGAAGCTCAGTGTACCAAAACTTTTTCTAAAAACTTCCCAATCCCTCTCTCAGGATTCCAAAGGACATAGAGATGTCCACTTCCTCCAGAAGCTGTCAGTGAGTGACCTCACTTCCCCTTTCATGGCACTGGAGCTCCTCACAGCTGACAAGGGGGCACCTGCCTATTCCTGAGAATAAAAGGCTGATATTACGCAAACGATTCTGACCTGATGGAAACCCGGATTGAGTCACTCCAGACACTGAGAGAGGATCTCAAACGATGCAACCACCTCCCTTCCTCTCCCTCCTGCTGGTGGCAGATCCCCCCTTTTTTACATGGCTTGCCCCTATTATGGGACCCCCCTCATCCTCATCTGCTTATTTTTTCTCTTTGCACCCTGTTTCCTCTCCCTCCTCCTGGAATGGATTTGCAAGGTCTCCAGAGTAGGGGTCAGCCAAATGCTCCTCCAACTGAACATTCATTTGAGCTCAAGCCCACCAATTCCTGACTCCCCCTCCCCTCATCATCCCCTACCAGCTTGAAGAAGCCAGATCTGACCTTGTGCCCAATACACCAAAGAGGCCTCGATGTGAGGTCGGAGCTCTTGCCCCGACACTTCCCTATCGCCCTTTGCCACTCTTTCACCCTGTCTGCTCTGCAAAGTTGAAAATAACAACCTGCACAAGAGGCCTGAAACTCAGTTCTACATTCTGGAGAAATCATGCAGTCCACTCAAGCATCTGCCTAAAGGGTCCAGTTTTATAACCTTACATGGGCATCAGTCCAGCTCTCTGGCAGTACATACCCCTTCCCCCCAGAGACCTATGAAATCTCCCTCCTCCAGCCCAAGGGCAAGAGTTCTCTGACCTCCCACTGCAAGACCACTGAACATGCCCAAGATCTACAGGTCGATTTGGTCTGATCTGGATTTACCATGTTGGTGGAGAAGAAACCTCACACTTCCCACTGAACTTTAGGACCCCACCCACTGGGAAAGCCAAGGTGTCTGGACACCTGCCTATCGTGCCAAGCCCCAAACATACCCCGAGATTGAGAGCTTGCTCAAATATAGGTCATGGGTTATCCATTCTAAAAGACACGCCTTTAGCCTTCGTCAGGGCAAAACTAAAGGAACTTCAAATAAAAGAGCTCCAACCAACAGAACTTACTTGATTCTCAGTCCAGATCTGGTCTCAGTATCTACTGAGCCCTGGCCATCACTGGCCTGAATATGGTTTCATTCATATTTTTACTGACCTAGAGATACTTTTTATATAGAATGAAAAGGAGTGTGAGATGCCCTATCTCCAAGCCTTTCTTTCTTTCCTTCTTTCCTTCTTTCCTTCCTTCCTTCCTTCCTTCCTTCCTTCCTTCCTTCCTTCCTTCTTTCCTTTCTAACAAAGTATAAAAGGAGGTTTATTAGGACACGCTCCCAGGCGGGTCCACTGGTCTCAGACAGGGAGACCAGGGGAGTCACATGCTCGGGCTGGGGATGAGGGCTTTTATAAGTTTTGGGGAGAGGAAGATGAGATAATGATGGTGAGACAAAGCATCATTACCTTGTAAGGGCAAACCTGGTGCAGTGGGAGGGGACAAAGTGGGACTTTAGTGTTTATCATGAAGCTGGAATATAACCATATATGGTCTTAGGCTGGGCTCTCATCAGGAAGTGAAGTTGTGTCAGCTGCCTGAGATGAGGTAGGCTTTTGACCAGAAGAGAAGAGTGGTAGGTGCCATCTTTAGATCTCCAAGCCCAGGCCCTGCCTGACATCCCAACCTCTTTGGGTATATGGGCGCCAACTCAACTCTTACTATTTCCTTCTGAAAGGGGCCACATTGGGGAAGGGGAGTGGTCAGGAGTAGGGGGCACATAGGCAATGGAGAGTAAGATTGTAGAAGCATCTGATTAACAGCCACTCTGGAGACTTCCTGGATGTGTTCCTGCAAGAAGCTGAGGGGATCAGAAGGAGTCTCCTGGTTGAGGTTGGAGAGGCTCCTCTTACTGTTGGGTGGTCTTGGTTGGAGGACAGGGTCTAAATGTGGGCTCACCAGTTTCATCTGTCCAGGATCCTGAGCATGGACATGCCAGCAGTACGTCGAACCTGGCACAGCATCACCTGGTCAGGTGAAGACTGAGAGAATTAAAAAGACAAAGGGCAACCAGGCAGGGGTGTCAGAATCTGGTACCTGTGGCACCAGGGGCAGCAGAGGAAAATGATGACCCAGGAAAAGAGGGAGAGGAGGGTGAAGGTACAGAGCGTGAAGGCTGCCATGTCTGAACATTCAGACCTGTCTTTGAGGGTCTATGGAAAACCTGACAGTCATGGGTCCCAGCTGTTTGGTGGACCATCCATCCTGGGTTTGGGTCTCTCTTGAGTCTGGATAAATGATACCAGGGTGACTGGCCTAGAAGTTTGGCTGCTGACGGCGTAGTAAGGATGACGGTGTGGGGTCCAGTCCATCTGGGATCAAGAGACTTAGGACATAAAGTTTTAAGGAGAACACTGTCCACTGGTGTGAGAGAGCAGATCAGTGGCTGTGGACGCCACTGAATTAGGAGCAGGGAGGGGAAGACAGGAAAATGGAGGGGTCAAGCTGTTTAGAGAGAAACACTACTGTCCAGTGTGAGGGCTCAATGGGTTGGGCTAAGGCCCGTGTGGCCACTCCAAACTTTCTGTCTGTAAAGAGGTAGAAAGGGCATGAAGAATCTGGGAGAGCGAAAGTAGGGGTAGCCAGGAGGGATCCTAAGGAGAAGTAGGGGCGGCCAGGAGGGATCCTAAGGAGAAGTAGGGGCAACCAGGAGGGATCCTAAGGAGAAGTAGGGGCAGCCAGGAGGGATCCTAAGGAGAAGTAGGGGCAGCCAGGAGGGATCCTAAGGAGAAGTAGGGGCGGCCAGGAGGGATCCTAAGGAGAAGTAGGGGCAGCCAGGAGGGATCCTAAGGAGAAGTAGGGGCAGCCAGGAGGGATCCTAAGGAGAAGTAGGGGCAGCCAGGAGGGATCCTAAGGAGAAGTAGGGGCAGCCAGGAGGGATCCTAAGGAGAAGTAGGGGCAGCCAGGAGGGATCCTAAGGAGAAGTAGGGGCAGCCAGGAGGGATCCTAAGGAGAAGTAGGGGCAGCCAGGAGGGATCCTAAGGAGAAGTAGGGGCAGCCAGGAGGGATCCTAAGGAGAAGTAGGGGCAGCCAGGAGGGATCCTAAGGAGAAGTAGGGGCAGCCAGGAGGGATCCTAAGGAGAAGTAGGGGCAGCCAGGAGGGATCCTAAGGAGAAGTAGGGGCAGCCAGGAGGGATCCTAAGGAGAAGTAGGGGCAGCCAGGAGGGATCCTAAGGAGAAGTAGGGGCAGCCAGGAGGGATCCTAAGGAGAAGTAGGGGCAGCCAGGAGGGATCCTAAGGAGAAGTAGGGGCAGCCAGGAGGGATCCTAAGGAGAAGTAGGGGCAGCCAGGAGGGATCCTAAGGAGAAGTAGGGGCAGCCAGGAGGGATCCTAAGGAGAAGTAGGGGCAGCCAGGAGGGATCCTAAGGAGAAGTAGGGGCAGCCAGGAGGGATCCTAAGGAGAAGTAGGGGCAGCCAGGAGGGATCCTAAGGAGAAGTAGGGGCAGCCAGGAGGGATCCTAAGGAGAAGTAGGGGCAGCCAGGAGGGATCCTAAGGAGAAGTAGGGGCAGCCAGGAGGGATCCTAAGGAGAAGTAGGGGCAGCCAGGAGGGATCCTAAGGAGAAGTAGGGGCAGCCAGGAGGGATCCTAAGGAGAAGTAGGGGCAGCCAGGAGGGATCCTAAGGAGAAGTAGGGGCAGCCAGGAGGGATCCTAAGGAGAAGTAGGGGCAGCCAGGAGGGATCCTAAGGAGAAGTAGGGGCAGCCAGGAGGGATCCTAAGGAGAAGTAGGGGCAGCCAGGAGGGATCCTAAGGAGAAGTAGGGGCAGCCAGGAGGGATCCTAAGGAGAAGTAGGGGCAGCCAGGAGGGATCCTAAGGAGAAGTAGGGGCAGCCAGGAGGGATCCTAAGGAGAAGTAGGGGCAGCCAGGAGGGATCCTAAGGAGAAGTAGGGGCAGCCAGGAGGGATCCTAAGGAGAAGTAGGGGCAGCCAGGAGGGATCCTAAGGAGAAGTAGGGGCAGCCAGGAGGGATCCTAAGGAGAAGTAGGGGCAGCCAGGAGGGATCCTAAGGAGAAGTAGGGGCAGCCAGGAGGGATCCTAAGGAGAAGTAGGGGCAGCCAGGAGGGATCCTAAGGAGAAGTAGGGGCAGCCAGGAGGGATCCTAAGGAGAAGTAGGGGCAGCCAGGAGGGATCCTAAGGAGAAGTAGGGGCAGCCAGGAGGGATCCTAAGGAGAAGTAGGGGCAGCCAGGAGGGATCCTAAGGAGAAGTAGGGGCAGCCAGGAGGGATCCTAAGGAGAAGTAGGGGCAGCCAGGAGGGATCCTAAGGAGAAGTAGGGGCAGCCAGGAGGGATCCTAAGGAGAAGTAGGGGCAGCCAGGAGGGATCCTAAGGAGAAGTAGGGGCAGCCAGGAGGGATCCTAAGGAGAAGTAGGGGCAGCCAGGAGGGATCCTAAGGAGAAGTAGGGGCAGCCAGGAGGGATCCTAAGGAGAAGTAGGGGCAGCCAGGAGGGATCCTAAGGAGAAGTAGGGGCAGCCAGGAGGGATCCTAAGGAGAAGTAGGGGCAGCCAGGAGGGATCCTAAGGAGAAGTAGGGGCAGCCAGGAGGGATCCTAAGGAGAAGTAGGGGCAGCCAGGAGGGCGTCCTAAGGAGAAGTAGGGGCGGCCAGGAGGGATCCTAAGGAGAAGTAGGGGCGGCCAGGAGGGATCCTAAGGAGAAGTAGGGCAGCCAGGAGGGATCCTAAGGAGAAGTAGGGGCAGCCAGGAGGGATCCTAAGGAGAAGTAGGGGTGGCTAGGCAGGGTCCTAAGGAGAAGTAGGGGCAGCCAGGAGGGATCCTAAGGAGAGAAACGTGGACGATTGTGGGATAGGAGAGGTCCCATTGGGGTCTCCTTAGCTGTCTGGTACAAGGGTTTGACTGTGACAGCAAAACTAGGGATCCAGTGATGGAAGAAGCCCACCAATCCTAGAAAACAGGATGTGGTCTGCTGTCTCTGGAGGCTGTAGGTCTCTTATGGCATTGGCTCACTCTAATCTGAGAGTACTGGAAGGGTACATTAGGACCAGAGTCAAAGGCAAGCTCTCTGGCCAAGGCTTGGCTACAGACCTAGTTTTCAGATCCTCCCATGTGAAGGCAAAATGAAGTATGAAGGGCACATTAAATAAGGCCCAGACAGTGAAATGGGAGACTGAGGTTTAGGGGTTAGGACGGAGGTCCTGAACTAGACAGTAGGTGCCAGAGGGCTATGATCTGGAAGAATGGGGGTGTTGCAGGGTTAGCTAGTGGAGATGGGAGGCTGGGCCTTTGTACTCCCTGTACAGTACACCAAATCCTTCTATGCGGGAAAGACCTGAAAGTAAAGTCCCAAACCAGCCATCTTCAAGCCCTGGTTTTCATCCTGTGGATGAAGCTCCTCCATACAAACCCAGTGGTCCCAGGCCCTTCACCCCTCCCCTCCCCTCCCTTTGGCTCCTCCGGCATCTATAAACACCTCTCTTCCCTCCTCTCCCCTCCTCCTGCTTCTCCACCTTCTCCCTGTCTCCCAGTCCTCCTCCCTCCCCACATCCCCAAAGCTCAACAACTCCCTACCCTGCCTGTTCCTTCTTGGACTCCAGCCCCTCCAGCAGTCATCTCCACAGAGGACTCTCTCTTCTCCCACCCCCACCTCCTCCCATACAGAATCAGCGCCTTGGCCAACTTCCCCCAGACCCCTTTTCCCTCCATGTGACACTCAATGGGCCCCTCCATCTGAGCCCCTAACATCCCAAAGTTCATCCCCATTGCTTGCCAGCCTCAGTGACTCCAAGCCCTAGCAATTTGTGGCCCCCACACCCCTCACTCACTCCAAAATGACTACCCATATATTTCCCTTGAGAGAGGTAGCAGGGAGAGGTGGACAGCTCACCAGAGTCCATGTTCTATTCTCAATATCTGAAATGGACCATATAGAAAAAAAAGTGGGATCTTTCTCAGAAAATTCCCTCCATTTTAAGAAACAATATGCCAGACTGTGCCAAATTCATTCCCTCACATGGCACAATACTGATTACATTCTCAGTTTAACCTTAAATGTAGATGAAAAGGCCCAAATGTGGAAGGCAGCCAGAGAACATGCTGATGGACCACACTTACAAGACAATCAGTCCCCAGGGGTGAAGCAGCCGTACGTCTAACTGATCTAGGCTGTAACTACCGAGCTCTTGGTGAGGGCTCAAAAAAGCTTCAATTCATGATTAATCACAGCGTCACAGAGGGCATGCACCATAATGCCCACTCTAGTGTAAATATACACAAATTAAAGGAAAATACACAATGACCTACGGAAAATGCAACCCTCTTCTAGAAATGCAACCCATTCCTAGAAGCAGTAACCAAATAAAATGGTTGTAGATCTGGACTCAGTAGAGAGCAATCTCCTTCTCCACATTAATGGGGCAGGCCACTACTGGTATCAGGCATACACTTCAGAGCTGGCCAGGAGACTCCTGAAAGCCTGGGGAGATCTCCTCTGAGCTTTTAAAATCTGTAATTCTGGAGACAAGGACAAAAACAACAAAAGCAAAAGGAACAGGAACAAAATCCCAAAGAACAAGCCCACTTCCAATTTTTAGCCTCAACTTTCCAAAGCACACATCTCTCTCCCTCCCGTGTTCAGACACAAGTGGCCTCTAGGATTCTACCTCAGGTGCCAATGGCCAGGGCACAGGGCAAAAAATTGCCCCAATCCACAGCCCCCTCAAAGTGCATGCCCTAACTGAGGACAGAGGACATTGCAAGTGGGAATTCCCACAGGGATCCACAGAAACGCCCCCCACCAGGCACTGCTTCCCATCCCCACTCTCACATGGCACTGATGGAATTTGGCCAGAGTTCTAAGCCGCAATCCATGCCAAACATGTCTGAACTTAAGGTGACTGGGACTGTGTATGGTAAAAATGTAATCTTTGTATTGGATACTGATTTAACAGAAAGGCACAGCATAGGCATTGAAGCTGTCCAATTCCTTTACATTAACTGGGTCTCGGGAGTTTACACAAAATGTACAAGGACCCCATCACTCCCCTGCCAGTATGGCAGTCTTTTCCTTACACACTCATTCACAGTGATGTGAAAATGTCCCTTGCCTCTACTGGGGAGGGATCTCTTTGCCAAGATAAAAATTTCCATCCATATCCCTCTCCCTGTAAACTTCCATTTTCCTCCTAGTTCTGGAATTGAGTGATGGGTCATCGCCCTCCCAAACCTCAAATATCCTGGCCCCCGGTCTGTTACTACCCAATGCCCACCACTAGGTTTGGGACAATAATAACCTATCCATGGCAAGTCACCATTCCTCCATCTTTATTTCCCTAAAAATCCTTCATCCTATGTCATTCAAGAACAATATCCTCTCTTCCCATTTACCCAAAGGGGCCGTGAGTCTCACAAGGGCAGGGCTACTTATCCATACCAACTCACCATACAACAGTCCTATCCTGGTATTTAAAAAATCTAATGGAACATTGTGCCTAGTCCAAGACCTCCAAAAAAAATTAATGAGGCCACCAGGCCTACTTTCCCAGTGATCCCTAATCCCTACTCTCTCCTGTCCTCTATTCCCTCTAATACCTCTTACTTCTCAGTCTTTGGTTTAAAGGATGAGTTCTTTATCATGCCTTCACATGGTTGGACCCCAACACCCTGATTTCTCAACAGCTCATTTGGACAATCCTGCCTCAGGGTTTCTGAGACGGTCTCTGCTTTTTTTGTCAAGCTTTACAAAAGGATCTGGCCTCTAAGCCTTCTTCCAGTTTCCTTCTCCAATATGTGGATGACCTGCTTCTCTGCAGCCCCACTGGACAGTCTAGGCCAATGCATGGTGCTACTAAATGCACTAGGTTCTGTTCTTGGGGTTACGGAGTTCTCTCTCTCAAAAAGGCATAAATTTGCACCCAGACACTCACATACATAGGCCTCTCTATGTCCCCTAAAGAGTGTTCCATCCCCACAAAAAGAGCCAAGGAACTCCTGATTTATCCCATACCCAAAACCAAGCAAGATTTACTAGCACTTCTGGGAGTTTTTAATTTCTTCTGTATCTGAAATCCCAATTTCTCGCTTAATGCTCACCCCATTATACAAGTAGACAAAAGGCAGACCTGATGATCCTCTCCTTCCCCCATCTCTCATCAAGATCCCAAAAATCGATTAAAACGTGCTCTCTCTAGGGCCACTACACAAGTTTAACAAACCCACTAAGACCCTTTTTAAAATTTCTCTGCTCTGCTCTTGCAGCCGGTACCCAGCACCATTGTGAGTCTGTGTGCAGGGGGTTCAGGCTGGGGTCTGGCTGAGACCACCTGAAGCACAGGAGCTGGGACCTCGCTCCAGAGAGGCAGTTCTTAGGGTAGAGTGCTTCTTGGGCTGCTGGATAGTTTATTTGCTGGTTCAAAGCAGGGGAGCCATGAGCCAGCCTGCTTGGGTCCAAACCCAAAACCCTCGTAGGGTGTGGCTGTCTAGGCGGAGCTGCCCTCTGCTTTTGCAGCTGGAACCTGGTGCCATTGTGACTGTGTGCAAGGGGCTCAGGCTGGGGTCTGGCTGAGACCACCTGAAGTACAGGAGCCAAAACCTCACTCCAGAGAGGTACCAGGGAGTGGGCTAAATCAGTAATATCCCCCCCACCAACGGGAATTGAGGAAAAAGCATCCAAGTAGATTTTTTTTTTGGAGAACCCTCAGAACAGGAAGGGAAGTGGCTTAGACTTCCAATATCCAATATATAAACAAAATTGAAAGCCTGAAACCTAGAAAAGTCAAAACTCCATAAACAAGGAGGGAAAAAAAAAAAGCATTGGAAGGAGGCAAACAAAACAAGCCTTCAACATAGTGAAAAGACATTTGTTACTGGCATCAGAATACAGGCAAAAAAAAAAAAAAAAAAGTAAACCCCATGCCTGGGACACAGTGAAGGGATAACATGGGAAAGGTCCAGGATAACTCTGCACCAAGGTCTCCCATCCCTGTAGGGGATAGCTACAATGGGATCCCCCTGGAGGTGAACCAAGAAACAGATCTTAGAGGAATAATTTCAGACCTATGCAGAGAAATTAAAGAAAACAAAGAAGAAGCCAGAGAACTAAGGAGAGAGAATGAAAAACTCAAAGAGGACCTAGAGGGATACAATGACAAACTTCGGAAAGAACTAAAGGAACAGAATGACAAACTCCAGAAAGAACTAGAGGGAGAAAAAAACAAACTCCAAAAAGAAGTAGAAACACTGAAAATGGAAGCCAACCAAAAAAGTAAGGAGCAACAAGAAGACATGGAGAAACAAAAAGGAAATGGAAATACTAAAGAAAACACAGGATGAAATGAAAAAGGAAGTAGAACACTCATCCAATCAAGAAGAAAGGAAAGGAAAAAGCCTCAGAAGTAGAATGGAGGAAGCAGAACAAAGAATATCAGATCTGGAAGATAACATAGAGCAACTAAAAAGCTCAAATAAAGAATATGAAAAATTTAAAAATACACAAAAGTGGAACAACCAGGAAATATGGGACACTATGAAAAGATCAAACCTCCACATCATAGGAATAGAGGAAGGAGAAGAATCTCAAGAGAATAGTATTGCTCAGATCTTCAACAGAATAATAGATGAAAATTTCCCCAAACTAAAAATAGACAAACCTGTTCAAATACAAGAAGCACATAGGACTCCAAATAAACAATATCAGAAAAGAAACTCCCCACTCCATATGTTAAAATGCTAGATGCCCAAAACAAAGACGAAATTCTGAAGGCTACAAAAGAAAAACAAGTCACATACAAAGGAAAACCCATCAGAATTACAACTGACTTCTCAGTGCAAACCATGAAAGCAAGAAGAACATGGAGAAAAGAATTTCCAGTGTTAAAGGACTATGGATGCCAACCCAGAATACTTTACCCAGCAAAAATGTCGATTATAGTTGAAAGAGAGAGAAAAATCTTCCATGACATAAACAAGATTATACAATACATGTCCGGAAAACCAACTCTTCATAAAATACTTGAAACAATTCAAAGGGCAGAAGAGAGGAGCAACAATCCTCCAACACCTAGGTAAAGAAACTAATAAAAACATAACCGTAGGAGTAGAATCAGAGTCTAAAAGTCCAAATGGATAATAAGGTGAAAGGGAGCAACATCCCTCTTTCAATTATAACCTTAAATATTAATGGAGTAAACTCCCCAATCAAAAGGCATAGACTGGGAGAATGGATTAGGAAACAAAACCCATCTATATGCTGTCTACAAGAAACCCATCTCAACTTCAAGGATAGGCACCAACTTAAGGTGAAGGGATGGAAAAAAATATTCCAAGCAAATGGTACCAAAAAGAAAGCAGGTGTTGTTGCTATTGTAATATCAGACAAAATAGACTTCAAAGCAAAAGAAATCAAAAGAGACAAAGAGGGCCATTACAACTTTATTAAAGGAACAACTGACGATGAAGATCTCACAATCCTGAATATATATGCACCAAATGCTGGTGCACCAAACTTAATAAAGACAATTCTTCAGGATCTCAAGGCACAGATTAACCCCAGCAAACTAATAGTGGGGGACTTCAATACCCCACTAAGTCCTTTAGACAGATCAACAGTACAGAGGACAAACAGAGAGACATCTGAACTGAATGATACAATACACCAAATGGACCGCACAGACATCTATTGAATATTTCACCCGAACACCAGAGAATACACTTTCTACTCAGCACCTCATGGAACATTCACCAAAATAGAACATATACTGGGACACAGGAAAAAACTCAACAAATACAAAAATATTGAAATAATTTCATGCATTCCATCAGACCACAGTGCAATAAAACTCAATACCAACACCAAGATAAACCCTACAACCTACAAGAACACATGGAGACTAAACAACACTCTCCTGAATAATGAATGGGTCAAGAAAGAAATAAAAACATTCCTGGAACGGAATGACAATGATAAAACAACACAGCAAAATGTATGGGACACTTTAAAAGCAGTCCTAAGAGGGAAGTTTGTAGCTCTAAGTGCCTACATTAAAAAAACAGAAAGAGCACAAGTGAATGATCTAACACTGCAGCTAAAAATACTGGAGAGACAACAAATGAACCCTAAATGCAGCAGACAAGAAGAAATAACAAAAACCAGAGTAGAGATCAATGAAATAGAAACAAAGAAAACCATAATAAAAAAAATCAATGAATCCAAAACTTGGTTCTTTGAGAAAATAAACCAGATAGACCTCTAGACCAGTTAACCAAAAGAAAGAAGGAGCAATTCCAAATCAATAGAATCTGTGATGAAAGGGGAAATATCACAACAGACAATGAAAAGATCCAGACAATGATACGGGAATATTTCAAGAACCTATACTCTACTAAGTTTGAAAACCTAGAAGAAATGGAAGAATATCTGAAATCCTGGGAATCACCAAATCTCAACCAAGAAAAGATCAACAGAGTAAATAGACCAATAATATAGGATGAAATTGAACATGTAATAAGTAGCCTCCCAACCAAAAAATGCCCAGGCCCAGATGGTTTCACGGCAGAATTCTATAAAATATTTCAAAAATACTTACAACCATTATGACTCAAGTTGTTTAGAAGGATACAAATGGAGGGAGTTCTCGCAGATTCCTTCCATGAAGCCAGCATCATGCTATTACCAAAACCAGGTAAAGATACAATGGAAAAGGAAAACTACAGACCCATCTCCCTAATGAACACAGATGCCAAAATCCTGAACATGATACTGACAAATCGCATACAGACCCACATCAAGAAGATCATCCATCATGACCAAGTTGGATTCATACCAGAGATGCAGGGATGGTTCAACATATGAAAATCAATAAATATCAAGCATATAAATGGACTGAAAGACAAAAACCACGCCATCATCTCAATTGACGCAGAGAAAGCCTTTAACATAATCCAGCATCCCTTCATGTTTAAAGTCCTAGAGGGAATTGGACTGGAAGGATCATTCCTCAATGTAATCAAAGCCATGTACAGGAAACCCACAGCCAATATCACCACTCCTTTTTTTTTTTTTTTCATTCTCTATAGAATTTCTATCTGTATTTTCTTTAACAAATCTAGACCGTGTTCCTGCCCATCCCCCCACACCACCAGAGCTCATGCATTCTGCCAAACATGCTTTTCATCTCTTTCTCAGTCTTTCTCAATATTATCCAAGAGGAAGTTGACTGTTTTGAGCAGAAGTTCACTGTTTCAGTCAGTTCTTTGATGCAGTCCTTTCTGTTGTTGTTGTTGTTGTTGTTGTTGTTGTTGTTTCCAACATGCATTACGCCCAACTGCTTTGGACAAAAGCTCAGGGGGCCCTACACAAGAAATACTTACAACTAGGTAATTGGCACTAGCATCCACAGATGAGGGATACCATTCGTCGTTTGTTTTTCTGGGACTGTGTTACTTCACTCAGCATGATGTCCTCTAGCTCCAGCCATTTTCCTGCAAAGCTCATGATGTCGTCTTTCTTTACTGCTGCATAGAACTCCATTGTGTAGATGTACCACATTTTCTCTATCCACTCATCAGTTGAGGGGCATTTGGGTTGGTTCCAGCTCCTTGCTATTGTGAAGAGAGCTGAAATAAACATGGCCGTGCATGTATCTCTGCGGTGGGGTGAGTCTTGAGGGTACATGCCTAGGAGTGGTATGGCTGGGTCAGGTGGCAAGTTCATTCCAAGTCTTCCAAGGGTTCTCCACACTGCTTTCCATAGTGGCTGTACGAGTTTACATTCCCACCAGCAGTGGATGAGTGTTCCCCTTTCCCCACAACCTCTCCAGCACTTGGTATCATTTGTTTTCTTGATCCTAGCCAGTCTTATTGGAGTAAGATGATATCTTAAAGTGGTTTTGATTTGCATTTCCTTAATGATTAGTGATGTTGAGCACTTCTTGAGGTGTTTCTCAGACATCTCTAATTCCTCGCTTGTGAAGTCTCTGTTCAGTTCTTTGCTCCATCTATTGAGTGGGTCATTTGTTTTCTTTTTTCTTTGTTTTTTGAGTAGTTTATATATTCTGGAAATCAATGCTTTGTCAGATGTATCTGCAGTGAAGGTTTCCTCCCACTCTGTGGGATTTCTCTTCACTTCCTTGATTGTTTCTTTTGATGTACAGAAGCTTTTGAGTTTAATGAGGTCCCATTTGTCAATTGTCGACCTTAATTCTTGTGCAGCTGCTGTCTGATTTAAGAAGTCTTTTCCTATGCCTATGTCTTATAGTCTGCTGCCAACTTGTTCTTCTATCACCTCAGAGTTTGGGGTTTCACGTTGAGGTCTTTAATCCATCTGGAGTTGACCTTTGTACAGGGCGAGAGGTAGGGGTTTAATTTCATTCTTCTACAAGTGGTGATCCAGTTTTGCCAACACCAGTTGCTGAAGATTCTTTCTTTTCTCCAGTGTGGCTTCTTGGCCCGCTTGTCAAATAAAAGATGGCTGAAATTGTATGTGCTCAGATGTGGATCTTTGGTTTTGTTCCATTGGTCAACAGGTCTGTTTTTGTTCCAGTACCAGGCTGTTTTTATGACTATAGCCCTGTAGTATAGTTTGAAGTCTGGTACAGAGATCCCTCCTGTGTAGCTCTTTTCACTCAGGGTTGTTTTGGCTAATTGGGGTCTTTTGTTTTTCCAAATGAATTTAAGAACTTTTGTTTCCAAGCCTGTGAAGAAACGCTTGGGGATTTTGATTGGGATTGTGTTAAATCTATACAAGAGTTTCGGTAAAATGCCTTCTGCTGGGCTCAGGAGATCTCAGATCTCAAGAGTCACACAGCCCAACTTTAATACAGGCTGGGAGAATAACTCCGTCCCCACAGCCACAAAATCCAATCAAGCCAAAGACAGCACCTTTAATCCCAGCTGGGAGGATAACTCCGACCTCATAGCCACAAAAGCCAATCAAGCCAAAGACAGCTGGATTAAGGGATCAACAATCAGCTTTGCTGAGGCACCCAGTTCCTACCTGTCTCCTGCTCTTCCTTCTGCTGGCCTCAGGAGATCTCATAACCACTCCTTTTCAATATAGTGCTTGAAACCCTTGCTAGGGCAATAAGGCAAGAAAAGGAAATTAAAGGAGTTCTAATTGTAAAAGATGAAATCAAGTTTTCCTTTTGTGCTGATGATATGATTATCTACCTAAGGAATGCTAAGAACTCCACCAGAAAACTTATAGAAATGATTAAATACTTCAGTAAAGTGGCAGGATACAAAATAAATCTAGAAAAATCAGTAACCTTTCTTTACACCAAAAACAAGCAACTGAAGAAGGAATACAAGGAGACTTTCCCACTTACAATAGCCTCAAAAACAATAAAATACCTAGGAACAAACATAACCAAAGACACCAAGGATCTCTACAACAAAAATTTAAACCCCTGAAAAAGGAAATTGAGGAAGACATCAGAAGATGGACAAACCTCCCATGGTCATGGATTGGGAAAATAAATATAGTAAAAATGTCAATTCTACCAAAACTCATGTATAAATTTAATGCAATGCTAATCAAAATCCCCAAGAGTTTCTTCACAGGCTTGGAAAAAAAATACTCAATTTCATTTGGAAAAACAAAAGACACTGAATAGCCAAATCAACCCTGAGCAAACAGAGCAATACAGGGGAGATCTCTATACCAGACATCAAACTATACTACAGGGCTATAGTCATAAAAACAGCCTGGTACTGGCAAAAACAGACCAGTTGACCAATGGAATAAAACTGAAGATCCAAACCTGAGCACATACAATTTCAGCCACTTCATATTTGACAAGGGGGTCAAGAAGACACAATGGAGAAAAGACAGCATCTTCAGTAAGTGGTGTTGGCAAAACTGGATCACCACTTGTAGAAGAATGAAATTAAACCCCTACCTCTCACCCTGTACAAAAGTCAATTCCAGATGGATCAAAGACATCAATGTGAAACCCAAAACTCTGGAGGTGATAGAAGAAAATCTTGGCAGCAGACTGCAAGACATAGGTGTAGGAAAATACTTCCTAAACCAGACAGCAGCTGCACAAGAAATAAGATCGACAATTGACAAATGGGACCTCAGGAAACTCAAAATCTTCTGTACATCAAAAGAAACAATCAAGGAAGTGAAGAGAAAACCCACAAAGTGGGAGGAAACCTTCACTGCAGATACATCTGACAAAGCATTAATTTCCAGAGTATACAAGCTACTCAAAAAACAAAGAAGAAAGAAAACAAATGAATCACTCAAAAGATGGAGCAAAGATCTGAATAGAGACTTCACAGAGGAGGAATTAGAGATGGCCGAGAAACATCTTAAGAAGTGTTCAACATCTCTGATAATTAAGGAAATGCAAATTAAAACCACTTTGAGATATCACCTTACTCCAATAAGACTGGCTAGGATCAAGAACACAAACGATATCAATTGCTGGAGAGGTTGTGGGGAAAGGGGCACTCACTATCATGTGGTGGAATTAACTTGTACAGCCACTATGGAAAAGCAGTGTAGAGAACCATTGGAAGACTCAAATGAGCTTTCCATTTGACCCAATCACACCACTCCTGGGTATATACCCACAAAGACTCATCTTACTGCAGAAATACATGCACAGCTATATTTATTGCAGCTCTGTTACAATAAGCAAAAAGCTGGAATCACAACCCAAATGACCCTCAACTGACAGTGATAGAAGAAAATGTGGTACATGTACACAATGGAGTTGTATGCACGGGTAAAGAAATGAAAACCTCATGAACTTTGCAGGTAAATAGTGGAGACTAGAAGTGAAGAATTACATTAAGTGAAGTAACACAGGTCCAGAAAAACAAACGATGACGGTATCCCTCATCTGCGGATGCTAGCCAATACAGTCCCGTTGTAAATATTTCTTGGGACAGGGATGCATATTTAAAGTACAACAAATAAAGACTGCTCAGAAAATGATGAAATGGTGAATCAGGGGGTGGGAGGTGGCGGGAGGGGAGGGGGAACATGTCTATATTCAATTTATGTATTAAATTGATGTGAGTACAACCATCCAATCTTGCTCAGACTCTGCCTACAGGTTTAATTGTTTAGGACTTAGTAAATAGAGATATTAAAAATTGGTTTAAAGTCTGATAAAAGGTAATGCATTCTAACTTGGAAATATAAATTGCTGTCACCACTTTGTTTTACTTAAAACCTGTATACAATAACTTTGGGATTGGCACATACAAATGTTCTCTATTAATTTTCTGTTGTACAATATCAACTTTTAGCATTCTCCTTTTTACTTGTAGGATGATTTAACTTAAGAAATTAAATTTGCTTCCCAAGTTAACGACATATAGTCACCCAAAATAGCTTGGGTGAATTTGATGAAATCTGCGCCTTGATTCCTGCCTATAGGTACATGTACTACAAATGCATGCCTTTTTGAGACTCATGGGTCAAAAAACAAAAACCTAAAATAAAAAGGGGGGATAAAGATATATATGAAACCTTTTTGTCAAAAACTTTGCAATTCAATTCTTAAAACTATGGCAAAAAATTTGTAGGTTCCCACAGGTCAAAACGTCACCAACTTAATGGCTGAGAAAGAAAAGACACAGCTTTGCATTGTGTAGAATGTACCAGGAAGTGTCAGCAGAAAGGTTTGCCCATCTGAACATTGAAAGGAAGAAAAGCATCAGACTGCTACAGGCATCAAACCCCTCTGTGGATCTTACTTGTAACAACTATTTATAATGAGTCCTAATGAACTTTACCTTCTAGGTGCCGCAAAGTTTTAATAGGAGAGATTTTCTTACCTCTCCTTCATAGAACAAGGAGGAATATGATAATGATGAGGTCATTCTTTAACTGTAAATTGGAGCCAACTGTCATAGAGGTAATCTATTATAAAACCGGTAAAACTGCCTTCTTTGACTAATTGGCATAGGAAATGTGAAAAGGATTATTCTCTATTCAGAACCAAATATAATACTAAATCTCCTTCAGCTGTGCACTTAAGCAAAATATATTAATACAGGAGAGCTCTGATATCAACAATGGATTATTCTACGAAGGAGATGTTGGCCAGGGGAGCCAAGCCCCCCCCCCAAAGGCAAAGGCTTCTTGCCTGTAAACTGGGATACCTGCAAGAAGAGAGGCAATAAGGCCCTGCTGTCGAAGACCTGATGTAAGCATGGGAAAGATGTATTGAGACCGCACTTGCAAGTGTACAGTTGGTCTCTGGAATACCAGAGAGTGTTACCAAAGGCCACTAAACCAATAAAGAAAATATAGGTCTCCTTGAGTCAAGCAAGACTCCTCCATCAGCACCAGCTACACCTCACCTACCTGGAAATACTGTGCAGCAGTGGCAGCCATATGCCCATATATCCCAAATCTAATTGGCTATTAGCTCTCTCCTTGGAGGCATAACCCATGGCTGATGCCACAAGCTTACATCCTCTAGTGGTTAGGAGATGTTATAAGCCACAGTAAGACCCTGTCATATTTTACAGGAAAAAATGTAATTCATAGATTAACATATCAGCCAAATATCTGTGTCTATACCAAAGTAACCTACTGTAACAATTAGTACTGTTTAAATACCTATATATCTAAATGTCTGTGCTTCATTAGTAGGACTGAAAGGTTATTCCTGGACAAACTGTCAGCCTGTGAAAGGAAATGGCCAGAATTGATCAGAGTCCAAAACAACAGCTCCAGAGAAAGTAGACTGTTTTGCTTCTCGTCCACCTGTGCCCTTTCCCAAGCCTAGGGAACAATCTGTGGAAGAGGGGTCGTGGTAGACTGTAAGGGCTGTGATTGGGGTGAATGGTGAAACTACAGCAATATAGACTGGACACTTATTTGATCAACTTGATTGAACATACAAGTCCCCCAGCTGGATGGTGGGACCCTTGGGCTCTGTGGGTTTGGGCACAACTGTTTGCAAATTGGTTTTACATGAAGGATGCTTGTACTCATAAATAATTACTTATTCTTAAAAAATGAAAAAAAAATAATAAAATGTTTTTAAATAAAAATAAATAAATAAGTAAATAAATTCCTCCACTCAAATCAGGGACAAGGTCTGGCAATTCTTGATCAGAAAGCAGAAGGCATCCATTCTCCTGTATCCTATCTATCTAAACAGTTAGACATGGTCTCCAAGGTTGGCCTCTTTGCCTACAAACTAGCAGCTGCTGCCTCACTAATACCCAAAGCTAATAAAATGTCACTCCACAGCCCATTCCATGTTCTCTCCTCGCAGTTTCTTAAAGATCTCTTAAGACACAGAGCCTTTCTTTCCCTGCTTCTTCTCAGGTACAAAGTCTCAACCCCTTCCTTCCATATCCTAATCTCACATTCAGACCTGTTCCACCCCAAACCAGGCCACAGCTTTTACCCAGCACTCCCTCCACCACTGAGCAACATCACCCCTCCCACTCCTGTTCCCAGATTTTAGATCTTGCTGTAAATCGTTTCTCTTACATCTATGACTACCCAATACCACAGACCATAGATGGAAGTCCACAGATGGAAGTTCACAGAAAAATCTCCCTTTTGAAGCAGACTATGCAACTGTGCAAGGGAACACACATAACCCTGCCTTATATTCCTAAGAGAAGCACAGCTTCTCACTCCCTACACAACCTCACAGCAAGCTGAGCTTGTGACACTCACCAGAGCTCTAACCCTAGCAAAAAGAAAACAAATTAACATTTTATTTTTATTTTTGTATGTGTATGAATGTACTGTCTGCTTGTAGGTTTGTGCACCCATGTTGTGCAATGCTGAGGAGGTCAGAAGAGGGTCTTGGATTCCCCTGGAATTGAATTTCTCCTGGAATTGGAGTTACAGATAGTTCTCAGCTGCCATGTGGGTGCTGGGGATCGAACCCAGGTCCTCTGCAAGAGCAGTTGGTGTTCTTGACTGCTAGGATATCTCTCCAGCTCCCAAATTAACATTTTTAATGACTCTAAATGTGTCTACATTACACATTCTAACATTTTAATATGGAGGCAGAGGGGATTCCTAATCCAAAAGGGACCACCCATTACAATTCCTGCCCATATTAAAAGCCTGTTAGAAGTTGTCATGCTTCCCACCACAGCAGCTGTCCTACATTGCCAGGGACATCATACTTCTCCATCAATAATAACATATCTGAAAAATTAGCCAGAGGTGGTCACCCTAACACATCCAGACCTCAAACTATCTAAGACTTCTCTCCTGGCCTTCCAAACTGCACAACCCAAACAAATCTCCTTAACTCGTGAAATCCTTACCTACTTACATTCTTTGTTTTACTGGAGCAACCAAACTTCTCACGTTCTTAAATACTTTCCTGTCCAGCCTGACAATAAAGGCTTCCTCCGACACCTTTCTGAAACTGTTATGTATGTCTATGTAATAATTATCAGTCTAATCTCTGACCTCCACCCTTTTCCACACATCAGATGAGGAAATTCCTGCTGGCCAGACTGGCAAAGTGACTTCACCCATATGGCTCCTGTAAAACAACAAAAATACCTTTTGGTTTTAGTTGATGCTCTTTCCTGGTGGGCAGAAGCTTTCCCCACTTCTAACAAAAGAGTTACCACAGCAAATTCAGAAATAATTCTGGGATTTGGAATTCCCACCTCCAAACAATCAGACAATGGAGCAGAATTCACTTCAGCTGTCACACAACATTTAACTTCCTTTCTTAATGTTCCTTAGAAGTTGCATATTCCATATTTTGCACAGTATTCTGGGAAGGTAGAGAGAACTAATCACACCCTAAAGGAAATATTATCCAAACTAACCTTGGAACTAAGACTAGACTGGGTAAAACTTCTTCCTCTAACATTACTAAGAATAGGGGACCTTCCAAAGAAACCCAGTCACATCAGGCCCTTTGAAATTATGCAGGGTAGACCAATCCCTGCCCCAAGCATATAGCCTCCTAACTATCCCCACTGCATCCTCAGCTGGCCTCAACACTTTCTTTTTCCTCAGGAAATGACAATGGGAAATAGCACACTTTCCTTCCCCCACACTGAGGAAAGAATGCCCTCAGAAATAAGAGACCATGTATAGCTAGCCAAAGCTCAGTGTTCTTCCCTGGCCCCTAAATGGACTGTTCCCCACATACAGTCATCCTCCTTACCCTAAAAGCAACAAAACTGGTAACTCACCTTTCCCGGATCCATCTTCCTCATCTCAGAAAAAATCAATGTCTCCCTACAAAGTAACTTCCACTGGCCCCAAAATTAGACTGACCAAACTTTCCTCTATTCCTGAAAGCCAAGATAGACATGACCCCGACATCCACTCTGTTCTACTCCTTCCTGAAGGACTTTCAAGGTGATCTCAGGTTGATGTCCTGACCAGTCATCACCTGTGACTCACTTATCGACATCATTGAAGGAATGAAGCATCAAAGAACACTCGTGCCATATGAGGCAGACCTGATCCAGTTCTTCACACTGTGCCTATATTTGAAACTTCCCCATCAGCAATATTATATAATATATCATAATCATGAATACATAAACACCAAACTCTGGTGGACCAAATTTCATAAACACTATTCTGTAAGACTTTAAGGCATGTAGGGGACTTCAATACCCCACTGTGTCTATAAGACAGGACAAAGGGACAAAGAATAAAGAGACATCTGAACAACAAATGGACCTAACAGACATCTACTGAATATTCCACCCAAGCACCAAAGAATATACTTTCTATTCAACACCCCATAGGAGTATCTCCAAAATCGACCACATACTGGGGCACAGAACAAAACTCAAACTACAAAAAGGTTGGAATATTCCCATGAATTCATCAGAACACAATGCAATAAAGCTGTATCAATACCAGAATAAGTTCTAGTAACTATAGGAACTAATGGAGATTAAACAACACACTCTTTAATAATGGGTTATAATGAATAGGTTATGTCCCAAAGTATTACTGGAATTAAATGAGAAGTACAATACAACACAACAAAACCTCTGGGGCACTTTAAAAGAAGCCCTAAGAGGGAAACTTAAAGCTCTAAGTGCCTACATTTAAAAAAAAAAACACAAAGAGCACACAATACATGACTTAACACTGCAACTCAAACACTTGAAAGAACAACAAATGAATCCCAAAAACCAACAGACAAGAACAAATAACATAAATCAGAGCAGAGATTAATGAAATAGAAACAAAGAAAATAATACAAAGAATCACTGAATCCAAGAGTGTTTCTTTGAAAGAATGAACAAAATAGACGTTTAGCCCAGTTAACCAAAAGAACAACTCCAAAACAACAAAATTATAAATATAAGGGGTAAATATTGTATCAGTCACTTTTCTATTGCCATTATAAAATCACCATGACTAACAGAACTTATAAAGAGTTTATTTGAGCTCACAGTTAATGGTTCCAGGGAATTAGAGTCCACTGTCGCAGGAGGCATGGTGGTAGGAGCTGGAGCAGAAAGCTGAGGTTCGCATCTTCAAATGAGCACAGGAAGCCCAGAGAGAGACACTGGAGACTGCAAAGCTTGTTGAACTCTCTAAGCCGGCCCCCAGTGACATACTTCCTCCAGCATGGCCACACCTTCTAAAACCTCCCGAAACAGCGCCACCAACTGTGGACAAAATGTCTGAGTACTTGAAGCCTATGGGAGACAGTCTCATTCAAACAACCACATTCCACTCCCTGGCCCCCATAGGCTCATGACCATAAAAAATGCAAAATGCATTTAGTCCAACCTTAAAAGTCCCCAGAGACTTTACCAGTCTCAACTCTATTCAACACTCTACAGTCCAAAGTCTCTTCTGAGACTCAGGCTTATCTCTTAACTGTACGCTCCTGTAAAATCAAAAGACAAATTACATACTCCCAACATACAGTGGAAATGAATACACATTCCCATTCCAAAAGAGGAATAGAGGCATAGCAAAGAAATACTGGACCAAAACAAGACTGAAAACCAACAGGGCAAACACCAAGTCCAGTAGCTCCATGTGCAACTTCTGGGAATTTAGAAGGGCTTAGATGGATCAGCTCTTTCAGCTTTGCCTGCAACATACATCTCTTTCTTAGGCTGATACCACTCCCTGAATGCAGCTCTCCTTGGCAAATATGTCACAGCTCTGGAATCTCAAATGTCTTCTTGGGGTCTCTGCTGCCAACTAGGCTTCACCCTCACAGCTTCATGCAATGGCCTCTCAGGGCCTTCTTTATGCAGGGATGCCCCTGCTGCACTGCCTGGCCTCTGCAGCTCTCTGAAACTGCAGAGGAAGAACTGATGACCCCTTCACTCTTGCATCCTTCATGCCTCTAAAACCAGCACCATGTGAGTTAAACTGCCACTGCCAAGTTTGGCTGCAAGTTTGGGGAATGGACCCTGGCCTACTTCAACCACATTTGCAACTTTTGTCTGCCCTGGACTTGGAGCAGAAAACCCTTTCAGTATTTACCTTTTCAAAAGTTGGAGGCTTAACTGGGTGTTGTCTTGCCCTGAAGGTACCGTTTCTATTGTTTACTTGTAAATCTCTAGGCCTCTCCTTAATCACTTTAATCTCCTTACCAAAGGGATCCTATCCTTCATGCGCCTTGGCTCCGACATTAATCTCCCTAGTGCATGTTTCCAATCCAAACTGTACATTCTGCATTTCTTTCTGCCCCATTTGCTTTTTCACAGTAGATCTGTAAAATATTTGCTGATTAAGTGAGGTGCTGTTAAATCAAGGCAGAAATTCCTTGACCCTTGGGGTCTCGACACCTGCTCCCAGAACTCCCAGCTTTGGATCCAGAGGTCACACCGACTCAGGGAGGTTCCAGTAGGTAAGTCAAGGTGGAACTGCTTTGACCCTTGGGGGCCTACCGGTGCATGGGCCAAAGTAGCAACACAATCCTCAGCCCCCCCTTCCACTTGATGGAGCTGTGGTACAGAGGATCTACCAGTCTGTGAAGCCAACGTTGAGGTGTCACAATCCAAAGAAACAAATAACAGACAAATCCACATGCCAAAGACACAAAGACAAAACAAGGGAAAAGCTCATACTACAGCCACACCGAAATGGTACTGGCAAAACTGATCACCATTTGTAGAAGAACAAAATTAAACCTCTACCTCTCACCAAGTACAAAAATCAACTCCAAGTGGATCAAAGACCATAATATGAAACCCAAAACTCTGAAGGTGACGAAAGAAAATGTTGGCAGACTTTCTAAATTGACCAGCAGCTGTGCAGGAAATAAGGTCAATGACTGACAAGTAGGACCTCATCAAACTAACAAACTTCTGCACAGCAAAGAAAATGATCAAGGAAGTGAAGAGAAAATCCAAACTGGGAAGAAACCTTGACCAGTGATATACCTGATAGAGCATTAACATCCAGAGTATATAAACTACTCAAAAAACAAAGCAGAGGTAGGTTCCTGCCAGTGGGAACGTGGGTCTCCAGGGACAATGAGGTAGCAGCCAGTTACGCCTCACCTTCCGCCACAGGCCAGGCTTGATAGGAACATGCCCATGCACGTGGGAGCTGAAGTTTTCAGGGACTTTGAGGGAGCATCCTGGGACAGTGTGGCTTCAGCCACAGGTCCCATAAGAAGGGACACACCCCACGGGGAGATCAAGTCTTCAGCGACACTGAAGCAACAGCCACTGGCACATCAGCTTCCGCTGCAGGCCCAGTAAGAAGAGACCCACCCTGCTGGGAGCTTGGGTCTTCAGGGACACTGAGGCAGCATCCTGGGACAGTGGGGCTTCAGCCACAGGCCCCATAGAAGGGAATCAAACCACTGGGAGCTCGAGTCTTCAGGGACACAGAAGCAACAGCCAGTGGCACCTCAGCTTCCGCGGCAGGCCCAGTAAGACGTGGCCCACCCTGCTGGGAGTTTGGGTCTTCAGGGATACTGAGGCAGCAGCCAGCTGCACTGTGGCTTCCCCTGGGAGCCTGGCGAGAAGGGGCCTATCCTGCTGGGAACTTGGTTCTTCAGGGACAGTGAGGAGATAGTGAGCTGCATCCCCATTTCTACAGCAGGCCTGATAGGAGCAAGTCCACACTGCTGGATGAGTCTTCAGAGACACTGAGGCAACACCCAGTGGCACCTCAGCTTTCACTGTAGGCCCAGTAAGAAGAGGCCCGTCCTGCTCAGACCTTTGGTCTTCAAGGACACTGAGGCAGCATCTTGGGACAGTGGGGCTTCATTAACAGGCCCCATAGAAGGGACCCACCACACTGGGAGCTTGAGTCTTCAGGGACACTGAAGTTAACAGCCAGTGGCACCTCAGCTTATGCTGCAGGCCCAGTAAGAAGAGGCCCACCCTGTGCAGAGCTTGGGTCTTCAGGGACACTGAGGCAGCATCCTGGGACAGTGTGGCTTCAGCCACAGGCCCCATAGAAGGGACCCACCCCACTGGGAGCTCGAGTCTTCAGGGAAACTGAAGCAACAGCCAGTCGCACATCAGCTTCTGCTGCAGGCCCACCAAGAAGGGGCCCACCCTGCTGGGAGTTTGGGTCTTCAGGGACACTGGGGCAACATCCAGCTGCACTGT
This sequence comes from Rhizomys pruinosus, assembly GCA_009823505.1. Taxonomy (NCBI): domain Eukaryota; kingdom Metazoa; phylum Chordata; class Mammalia; order Rodentia; family Spalacidae; genus Rhizomys; species Rhizomys pruinosus. Next base: position 5,665,323 of record VZQC01005680.1, on the reverse strand, counting down.
GGCTTCCCCTGGGAGCCTGGTGAGAAGGGGCTCATCTTGCTGGGAGCTTGGTTCTTCACGGACACTTAGGCAGCAGCCAGATGCACTGTGGCTTCCACTGCAAGCCTGGTGAGAAGGGGCCCAACCTGCTGGGAGCTTGGTCCTTGAGAGACAATGAGGATACAATCAGCTTCCTCCCCACTTCTAAAGAAGGCCTGATAGGAGCAAGCCCAAACTACTCAGAGTTCAAGTCTACAGGGACACTGACCAGCACCCAGCTGCACTGCGGCTTCCAGTGCAAGCCTGATATGAAGGGAACCATCCTGCTGGGACCTTGGTTCTTCAGGAACACTGAGGTAGTCCACTGCATCCCCCCTTCTCCAACAAACCTGAAAGGAACAAGCCCACACTGCTGGGAATTCGAGTCTTCAGGGACGCTGAGGCAGCAGCCAGCTGCACTGCGGCTTCACCTGCAAGCCTGGTAAGAAGGTGCCCATCGTGCTGCAGAGATGGCCTAGCGGTTAAGAGCGCCGACCACTCTTACAGAGGACCCGGGTTCGATCCCCAGCACCCACATGGCAGCCGAGAATGGTCTGAAACACCAATTCCAGGAGAACTCCAGTTCCAGGGGAATCCAAAACTCTCTTCTGACCTCCGCGGCACTGCACGACATGCGTGCACAGACTTGCATGCAGACAGTACATTCATACAGATACAGAAATAAATCAAATAAAAATTAAAAAAAAAGAAGGGGCCCATCTGCTGGGAACTTGGTTCTTCAGGGACACTGAGGAGGTAGTCAGTTGCCTCCTCATTTCTACAGAAGGCCTGATAGGAACAAGCCCACACTGCTGGGAGTTCAAGTCTTCAGGGACACTGAAGCTGCAGCCAACTTCACTGCGGATTCTACTGCAAGCCTGGTAAGACAGAGCCTATCTGCTGGGAGCTTGGTTCTTCAGGGACACTGAGGATATAGTCAGCTGCCTCCCCGATTCTACAGAAGGCCTGATAGGAGCAAGCCTACACTGCTGGGAGTACGAGTCTTGAGGGACACTGAGGCAGCAGCCAGCTGCACTGCGGCTTCCAGTGCAAGCCTGGTAAGAAGGGGCCCACCTGATATGAGCTTCGTTCTTCAGGGACAATGACAATGTAGTCAGCTGCCTCCCCATTTCTACAGAAGGCCTGATAGGAAGAAGTCCACACTGGTGGAAGTTCGAGTCTTCACTGACACTGAGTCTGCAGCCACCTGCACTGTGATTTCCACTGTAAGCCTGTAGAGAAGGGGCACATCTTGCTGGGAGCATGGTTCTTCAGGGACACTGATGAGGTAGTCAGCTGCCTCCCCATTTCCACAGAAGGCCTGATAGGAGCATGCCCACACTGCTGCATGTTCGAGTCTTCAGGGACAGTGAGGCAACAGCCAGTGGCAACTCATCTTCCACTTTAAGCCCATAAGAAGGGGCCCAAGCTGCTGTGAGATTGGGTCTTCAGGGACACTGAGGCTTCAGCCACAGGCCCTATAAGGGACCGACCACACTGGGAGTTTGAGACTTCAGGGAAACTGAAGCAACAGCCAGTGGCACCTCAGCTTCCGCTGCAGGCCCAGTAAGAAGGGGCCCACCCTGCGCAGAACTTGGGTCTTCAGGGACACGGAGGCAGCAGCCAGCTGCACTCTGGTTTCCACTGCTAGGATGGTGAGAAGAGGCCCACCTGCTGGGAGCTTGGGTCTTCAGGGACACTGAGGCAGCACCCAGCTGCACTGCGGCTTCCACTGCAAGCCTGATGACCAGGGGCCCATTTTGCTGGGAGCTTGGTTCTTCAGGGACACTGAGGAAGTAGTCAACTGCCTCCCATTTCTATAGCAGGCCTGATAGGAACAAGCCCACACTGCTGGGAGTTTCCAGCCTTCAGAACACTAAGGCAGCCGCCAGATGCACTGCAAATTCCACTGCAAGCCTGGTAAGAAGGGGCCCACCTGCTGAGAGCTTGGTTCTTCAGGGACACTGAGGATATAGTCAGCTGCTTCCACAATTCTACAGAAGGCCTGATAGGAGCAAGCCCACAATTCTTTGAGTTCTAGTCTTCAGGGACACTGATGCATCAGCCAGCTGCACTGCGGCTTCCACTGCAAGCCTGGTGAGAAGGGGCCTGTGATGGTTAATCCTGGGTGTCAACTTGACTGGACTAAGGAACAAATAAGAGAAAAAGGGTCTTCTGATTGGACTGCTTCAACCCAGATGGCCCACCCCAAATGTGGGCATTACCTTCTGCTAACAGACAGTATTTAAGGCCACAGCAGAAGGAGCTGGTTCCTTTTCTCCTGCGGCTTGCCTCTCTCATCTAGTGAGTTTGTCTTGCTGTTGTGATCAACCTTTCAGATTCCAGCGTGTACTGAGACCGGCAGATCTCCTGTAACCCATTCGGGCCTTCAGCACTGGAGTGGGACTACAGAGACATCCAGCCTTGCAGACTGATCAGTTCCCTAGATTCTCGTCTCGGCCTCTCCAGTGTGGTGCAGCTACTGTTGGAATCCTTGAACTCTGTCATGTGAGCAAATCAATAAATTGTATATAGCTATATATATATATTCATCCTGTTGCTTCTGTTTCTTTAGAGAACCCTGACTAATACAGGGCCCATCCCTGAAGAACTTGGTTCTTCAGGGACACTGAGGAGATAGTCAGCTGCATCCCCATTTCTACAGCAGGCCTGATAGGAACAAGCCCACACTGTTGGAAGTTCGAGTCTTCAGGGACACTGAGGCAGCAGCCAGCTGCACTGTGGTTTCCACCGCAAGCTGGTAAGAAGGGGCCCATTCAGCTGGGAATGTGGTTCTTCAGGGACACTGCAGAGGTAGACAGCTGCCTCCCCACTTCTACAGAATGCCTGACAGGAGGAAATCCACACTGCTGGGAATTCTAGTCTTCAGGGACACTGAGGCAATAGCCAGTGGCACCTCAGCTTCCGCTGCAGGCCCACTAAGAAGGGGCCCACCCTGCTCAGAGCTTGGGTCTTCAGGGATACTGAGGCAGGAGCCAGCTGCACTGTGGCTTCCCCTGCAAGCCTGGTGAGAAGGGGCCCATCCTGCTGGGAACTTGTTTCTTCGGGGACAAGGAGGAGATAGTCAGCTGCATCCCAATTTCTACAGAAGGCTGGAGAGAAGGGGCCCAACTGCTGGGAGCTTGGTTCTTCAGGGACAGTGAGGAGATATTCAATTGCCTCCCCACTTCTACAGAAGGCCTGAGAGGAGAAAGCCAACACTGCTGGGAGTTCGAGTCTTCACTGACACTGAGGCAGCACCCAGCTGCACTGTGACTTCCACTGCAAGCCTAGTGAGAAGGGGCCCACCTGCTGGGAGCTTGGTCCTTGAGTGACAATGAGCATATAATCAGCTGCCTCCCCGCTTCTACAGAAGGCCTGATAGGAACAAGCCCACACTGCTGGAAGTTCAAGTCTTCAGGTACACTGAGGCAGCAGCCACCTGCACTGTGACTTCCACTGTAAGCCTGTTGAGAAGGGGACCATCTTGCTGGGAGCTTGGTTCTTCAGAGACATTGAGGAAGTAGTCAATAGCCTACCAAATTCTACAGCAACCCTGATAGGAACAAACCCACACTGCTGGGAGTTTCAAGCCTTCAGGGACACTGAGGCAGCAGCCAGATGCACTGTGGATTCCACTGCAAGCCTGGTAAGATGGGTCCCACCTGCTGAGAGCTTGGTTCTTCAGGGACACTGAGGATATAGTCAGCTGCCTCCTGATTCTACAGAAGGCCTGATATGAGAACGCCCACAATGCTGGGAGTTCGAGTCCTCAGGGACACTGAGGCAACAGCCAGTGGCACCTCCACTTCCACTGTAGGCCCAGTAAGAAGGGGCCCACCCTGCTTGGAGCTTGGGTCTTCAGGGACACTGAGGAAGCATCCTGGGACAGTGTGGTTTCAGCTACAGGCCCCATAGAAAGGACCCATACCACTGGGAGCTCGAGACTTCAGGGACACTGAAGCAACAGCCAGTGGCACCTCAGCTTCTGCTGCAGGCCCAGTAAGAAGGGGCCCACCCTGCACAGAGCTTGGGTCTTCAGGGACACTGAGGCAGCAGCCAGCTGCACTGAGGCTTCCACTGCAAGCCTGGTGAGAAGGGGCCCATCATGCTGGGAACTTGGTTCTTCAGGGACAATCAGGAGATAGTGAGCTGCATCCCCATTTCTACAGCAGGCCTGATAGGAACAACCCCACACTGCTTTGAGTGCCAGTATTCAGGGACACTGAGGCAGCAGCCAGCTGCACTGCGGCTTCCAGTGCAAGCCTGGTAAGAAGGGGCCTACCTGATGTAAGCTTGGTTCTTCAGGGACAATGAGGATGTAGTCAACTGCCTCCCCATTTCTACAGAAGGCCTGATAGGAGGAAGTCCACACTGCTGGAGTTCGAGTCTTCACTGACACTGAGGCAGCAGCCAGCTGCACTGTGACTTCCACAGCAAGCCTGGTAAGAAGGGGCCCACCCTGCTGGGAGTTTGGGTCTTCAGGGATACTGAGGCAGCAGCCAGCTGCACTGTGGCTTCCCCTGGGAGTCTGGTGAGAAGGGGCCTATCCTGCTGGGAACTTGGTTCTTCAGGGACACTGAGGAGATAGTGAGCTGCATCCCCATTTCTACAGCAGGCCTGACAGGTGCAAGTCCACACTGCTGGGAGTTTGAGTCTTCACGGAAACTGAGGCAGCAGCCAGCTGAACTGTGACTTCCAATGCAAGCCAGGTGAGAAGGGGCCCATGTTGCTGAGAGCTTAGTTCTTAACGGACACTTAGGCAGCAGACAGATGCACTGTGGCTTCCACTGCAAGCCTGGCAAGGGGCCCACCTGCTGGGAGCTTGCTTCTTCAGGGACACTGAGGATATAGTCAGCTGCATCCCCATTTCTACAGCAGGTCTGATAGGAGCAAGACCACACTGCTGGGTGTTTGAGTCTTCAGAGACACTGAGGCAACACCCAGTGGCACCTCAGCTTGCACTGTAGGCCCAGTAAGAAGAGGCCTGCCCTGATCAGAGCTTCGGGTTTCAGGGAGACTGAGGCAGCAACTTGGGACAGTGGGGCTTCATTAACAGGCCCCACAGAAGGGACCCACCACACTGGGAGCTCGAGTCTTCAGGGACACTGAAGTAACAGCCAGTGGCACCTCAGCTTCCGCGGCAGGCCCAGTAAGAAGGGGCCCACCCTGCGCAATGCTTGGGTCTTCAGGGACACTGAGGCAGCTGCACTGTGGCTTCTATTTCAAGCCTGGTGAGAAGGGGCCCATCCTGCTGGGAACCTGGTTCTTCAGGGACACTGAGGACATAGTCAGTTGCATCCCTATTTCTACAGCTGGCCTGATGGGAACACGCCTACACTGCTGGGAGTTGGAGTGTTCAGGGACACTGAGGCAGCAACCAGCTGCAGTGTGGTTTCCACCGCAAGCCTGGTAAGAAGGGGCCCACCTGCTGGAAGCTTGGTTCTTTATGAACACTGAGGATACAGTCAACAGCCTCCCCACTTCGACAGTAGGCCCGATAGGATCAAGCACACACTGCTGGGAGTTTGAGACTTCAGGGACACTGAGGCAACATCCATTGGAACCCCAGCTTCCACTGTAGGCCCAGTAAGAAAGGGGAAATCTGCTCAGAGACTTGGTCTTCAGGGACATTGAAGCAGCATCCTGGGACAGTATGGCTTCAGACACAGGCCCCGTAAGCAGTGATCCAACGGACTGGGATCTCAAGTCTTCAGGGACACTGAAGCAACAGCCAGTGGCACCTCAGCTTGCATTGTAGGCCCAGTAAGAAGGGGCCTAAGCTGCTCAGAGCTTGGGTCTTCAGGGATACTGAGGCAGCATCCTGGGACAGAGTGGTTTCAGCCACAGGCCCCATAGAAGGGGCCCACCCCACTGGGAGTTCGAGTCTTCAGGGACACAGAAGCAACAGCCCGTGGCACCTCAGCTTCTGCTGCAGGCCCAGCAAGAAGGGACCCACCCTGCTCAGAGCTTGGGTCTTCAGGGACACTGAGGCAGCAGCCAGCGGCACTGTGGCTTCCCCCTGCAAGCCTGGAGAGAAGGGGCGCTTCATGCTGGGAACTTGGTTCTTCAGGGACACTGAGGAGATAGCTGCATCCCCATTTCTATAAGAGGCCTCATAGGAACAAGCCCACACTGCTGGAATTTTGAGTCTTCAGGGACACTGAGGCAGCACCCAGTTGCACTGCTGCTTCCACTGTCAGGCTGTTAAGAATGGGCCCTCCTGCTGGGATCTTGGTTCTTCAGGGACACTGAGGAAGTGGTCAGCTAACTCCCCGATTCTACCAAAGGCCTGAAAGGAACAAGCCCACACTGCTGGGAGTTTGAGTCTTCAGGGACACTGAGGCAGCAACCAGCTGCACTGCAGCTTCCACTGCAAACCTGGTAAGAAGGGGCCCATCTGCTGGGATCTTGGTTCTTCAGGGACACTGAGGAGATAGTCAGCTGCCTCCCCAATACTACAGAAGGCCTGATAGGAACAAGCCCACAATGCTGGGAGTTCGAGTCTTCAGGGACACTGAGGCAACACCCAGTGGCACCTCAGCTTGCACTGTAGGCCCAGGAAGAAGGGGCCCAAGCTGCTCAGTGCTTGGGTCATCAGGGACACTGAGGCAGCATCCTGGGACAGTGTGGCATCAGCCACAGGCCCCATAGAAGGGACCCACCCCACTGGGAGCTCAAGTGTTCAGGGACACTGAAGCAACAGCCAGTGGCACCTCAGCTTCCGCTGCAGGCCCAACAAGAAGGGGCCCACCCTGCTTAGAGCTTGGGTCTTCAGGGACACTGAGGCAGCAGCCAGCTGCTCTGCAGCTTCCACTGCAAGCCTGGTAAGTGGCCCATCCTGCTGGGACCTTGGTTCCTCAGGGACACTGAGGATGCAGTCAGCTGCCTACCCATTTCTACAGCAGGCCTGAATGGAACAGGATCACACTCCTGGGAGTTCGAGTCTTCAAGGATACTGAGGCAGCACCCAGCTGCACTGCGGCTTCCAGTGCAAGCTTGATAAGGGACCCATCCTGCTGGGACCTTGGTTGTTCAGGAACACTGAGGAGGTAGTCAGCTGCATCCCCCCTTCTGCAACAAGCCTGAAAGGAAGAAGCCCACACTGCTGGGAATTTGAGTCTTCAGGGACACAGAGGCAGCAGCCAGCTGCACTGCGGCTTCACCTGCAAGCCTGGTGAGAAATGGCCCATTATGCTGGGACCTTGGTTCTTTGGGAACACTGAGGAGATATTCAGCTGCATCTCCATTTATACAGCAGGCCTGAAAGGAACAAGCACACACAGCTGGGAGTTCGAGGCTTCAGGGACACTGAAGCTACATCCAGTGGCACCTCATCTGCTGCAGGCTGAGTAAGAAGGGTCCCACCATGCTGGGAGCTTGGGACTTCAGGGACACTGAGGCAGCAGCCAGCTGCACTGCAGCTTCCACTGCAAGCCTGGTAAGTCGGCCAAACTGCTGGGACCTTGGTTCTTCAGGGTCACTGAGGATGGAGTCAGCTGCCACCCAGCATCTACAAAAGGCCTGATGGGAGCAAGTCCAAACTACTGGGAGTTCAAGTCTTCAGGGACACTGAGGCAACTGCCAGTGGCACCTCAGCATCCACTGTAGGCTCAGTAAAAAGGGGCCCAACCTGCTGGAAGCTTAGTTCTTCAGCAATACAGACGCAGCAGCCAGCTGCACTGCAGCTTCCACTGCAAGCCTGGTGAGAATAGGCCCATCCTGCTGGGAGCTTGGTTCTTCAGGGACACTGAGGTGTAGTCAGCTGCACTGTGGCTTCCAGGCCAAGCCTGGTAAGAAGGGGCCCACCTGATATGAGCTTCATTCTTCAGGGACAAAGAGGATGTAGTCAGCTGCCTCCCCATTTCTACAGAAGGCCTGATAGGAGGAAGTCCACACTGGTGGAAGTTCGAGTCTTCAGTGACACTGAGGCATCAGCCAGATGCACTGCAGCTTCCACTGCAAGCCTGGTAAGAAGGGGCCCACCTGCTGAGAGCTTGGTTCTTCAGGGACACTGAGCAGATAGTCAGCTGCATCCGAATTTCTACAGCAGGCCTGATAGGAACAAGCCCACACTGCTGGGAGTTCAAGTCTTCAGGGACACTGAGGCCGCAGCCAGCTTCACTGCAAGCCTGGTAAGACAGACCCTACCTGCTGGGAGCTTGGTTCTTCAGGGACGCTGAGCATATAGTCAGCTGCCTCCCCAATTCTACAGAAGGCCTCATAGGAGCAGGAGTTCGAGTCTTCAGGGACACTGAGGAGGTAGTCAGCTCCCTCCCCATTTCTACAGAAGGCCTGATAGAAACACGCCCACACTGCTGGGAGTTCAAGTCTTCAGAGACACTGAGGCAACAGCCAGTGGCACCTCAGCTTCCACTGTAGGCCCAGTAAGAAGGGTCCCACCCTGCTGAGAGCTTCGGTCTTCAGGGACACTGAGGCAGCATCCTGGGACTGAGTGGCTTCAGCCACAGGCCCCATAGAAAGGACCCACCCCACTGGGAGCTCGAGGCTTCAGGGACACTGAAGTAACAGCCAGTGGCACCTCACCTTCCACTGCAAGCCCAGTAAGAAGGGGCCCACCTTGCGAAGAGCTTGGGTCTTCAGGGATACTGAGGCAGGAACCAGCTGCACTCTGGCTTCCACTGCAAACCTGGTGAGAAGGGGCCCATCCTGCTGGGATCTTGGTTCTTCAGGGACACTGAGGAGATAGTCAGCTGCATCCCCATTTCTACAGCAGGCCTGATAGGAACAAGCCCACGATGCTGGAAGTTTGAGTCTTCAGGGACACTGAGGCAGCAGCCAGATGCACTGTGGCTTCCACTGCAAACCTGGTGAGAAGGGGTCCACCTGCTGGGAGCTTGGTTCTTCAGGGACACTGAGGATACAGTCTGCTGCCTCTCTGCTTCTACAGCAGTCCTGAAAGGAACAAGACCACATTGCTGGAAGTTTGAGTCTTCAGGGACACTGAGGCAGCAGCCACCTGCACTGTGTCTTCCACTGTAGGCCTGTTGAGAAGGGGCCCATCTTGCTGGGAGCTTGGTTTTTCAGGGACATTGAGGAAGTAGTCAACAGCCTACCAATTTCTACAGCAACCCTGATAGGAACAAGCCCACACTGCTGGGAGTTTCAAGCCTTCAGGGACACTGAGGCGGGAGTCAGATGCATTGTGGGTTCCACTGTAAGCCTGGTAAGATGGGTCCCACCTCCTGGGACCTTGGTTCATCAGGGACACTGAAGGTAGAGTCAGCTGCCTCCCCACTTCTACAGAAGGCCTGATATGAGAACCCCCACACTGCTGGGAGTTCGAGTCTTCAGGGACACTGAGGCAACAGCAAGTGGCACCTCAGCTTCCACTGTAGGCCCAGTAAGAAGGGGCCCACCCTGCTCAGAGCTTGGGTCTTCAGGGACACTGAGGAAGCATCCTGGGACAGTGTGGCTTCAGCTACAGGCCACATAGAAGGGACCCAGCCCACTGGGAGCTCAAGGCTTCAGGGACACTGAAGCTACATCCAGTGGCACCTCAGCTTCCACTGTAGGCCCAGTAAGAAGGGGCCCAACCTTCTCAGAGCTTGGGTCTTCAGGGACACTGATGCAGCATCCTGGGACAGTGTGGCTTCAGCCACAGGCCACATAGAAGGGAACCACCCCACTGGGAGCTCAAGTCTTCAGGGACACTGAAGCAACAGCCAGTCACACCTCAGCTTCTGCTGCAGGCCCAGTGAGAACGGGCCAACCCTGCTCAGAGCTTGGGTCTTCAGGGATACTGAGGCAGCATCCAGCTGCACTGTGGCTTCCAATGCAAGCCTACTGAGAAGGGGCACAACCTGCTGGGAACTTGGTTCTTGAGGGTCAATGAGGAGATAGCTGCATCCCCATTTCTACAGCAGGCCTGATAGGAACAAGCCCATTCTGCTGGAAGTTTGAGTCTTCAGGGACACTGAGGCAGCAGCCACCTGCACTGCAGATTCTACTGCAAGCCTGGCAAGAAGGAATGCATCCTGCCATGAACGTGGTTCTTGACGGACAGTAAGGACTAGCTGCATCTCCATTTCTATGGTAGGCCTGGTTAGGAACAAGCCCACACTGCTGGGATTTTGAGTATTCAGGGACACTGAGGCAGTACCCAGCTGCACTGCAGATTCCACTGTCAGTCTTTTAAGAAGGGACCCATTCTGCTGGGAACTTGATTCTTCAGGAACACTGAGGAGGTAGTCACCTGCATCCCCCCTTCTCCAACAGGCCTGATAAGAACAAGTGCACAATGCTGGGAGTTGGAGTCTTCAGGGACACTGAGGCAGCAGCCAGCTGCACTGCGGCTTCACCTGCAAGCCTGGTAAGAAGGGGCCCATCTTGCTGGGACCTTGGTTCTTCAGGGACACTGAGGAGATAGCTGCATCCTCATTTATACAGCAGGTCTGAAAGGAACAAGCCCACAATGCTGGGAGCTCGAAGCTTAAGGGACACTGAAGCTACATCCAGTGGCACCTCAGCTTCTGCTGCAGGCCGAGTAAGAAGGGGCCCACGATGCTGGGAGCTTGGGACTTCAGGGAGACTGAGGCAGCAGCCAGCTGCACTGCAGCTTCCACTGCAAGCCTGGTAAGAAGGGGCTCACATGCTGGGACCTTGGTTCTTCAGGGACACTGAGGATGTTGTCAGCTGCACTGCGGCGTCCAGTCCATGCTTCGTAAGAAGGGGCCCACCTGATATGAGCTTCGTTCTTCAGGGACAATGACGATGTAGTCAGCTGCCTCCCCATTTCTACAGAAGGCCTGATAGGAGGAAGTCCACACTGGTGGAAGTTCAAGACTTCAATGACACTGAAGCAGCAGCCAGATGCACTGCGGCTACCACTGCAAACCTGGAGAGAAGGAGTCCAACTGCTGGGAGCTTGGTTCTTCAGGGACAGTGAGGAGATATTCAGCTGCCTCCCCGCTTCTAAAGAAGGCTTGAAAGGAGAAAGCCCACAGTGCTGGGAGTTCATGTCTTCAGGGACACTGAGGCAACACCCAGTGGCACCTCAGTTTCCACTGTAGGCCGAGTAAGAAGGGGCCCACGCTGCTCAGAGCTTGGGTCTTCAGAGACACTGAGGCAGCATCCTGAGACAGTGAGGCTTCAGTCACAGGCCCCATAGAAGGTACACACCCCACTGGGAGCTCGAATCTTCAGGGACATTGAAGCAACAGCCAGTGGCACCTCAGCTTCTGCTGCAGGCCCAGTAAGAAGGGGTCCACCCTGCTGAGAGCTTGGGTCTTCAGGGATACTGAGGCAGCAGCCACCTGCACTGTGGCTTCCACTGTAAGCCTGGTGAGAAGGGGCCCATCCTGCTGGGAACTTGGTTCTTCAGGGACAAGGAGGAGATAAGTGAGCTGCATCCCCATTTCTACAGCAGGCTTGATAGAAACAAGTCCACACTGCTGGGAGTTCGAGTCTTCAGGGACACTGAGGCAACAGCCCGTGGCACGGCAGCTTCTGCTGCAGGCCCAGTAAGGTGAGACCCAGCATGCTGGGAGCTTCTGTCTTCAGGGACACTGAGGAGATAGTCAGCTGCCTCCCCGCCTCTACAGAAGGCCTGATAGGTGCAAGTCCACACTGCTGGGAGTTCGAGTCTTCACTGAAACTGAGGCAGCAGCCAGCTGAACTGTGACTTCCACTGCAAGCCAGGTGAGAAGGGGCCCATGTTTCTGGGAGCTTAGTTCTTCATGGACACTTAGGCAGCAGCCAGATGCCTGTGGCTTCCACTGCAAGCCTGGCAGGAAGGGGCGCATCCTGCTAGGAGCTTGCTTCTTCAGGGTCACTGAGGATATAGTCAGCTGCATCCCCATTTCTACAGCAGGCCTGATAGGAGCAAGTCCACACTGCTGGGAGTTTGAGTCTTCATGGACACCAAGGCACCACCCAGTGTCACCTCAGCTTGCACTGCAGACCCAGGAAGAAGGGGCTCACCGTGCTCGGAGCTTGGGTCTTCAGGGACCCTGAGGCAGCATGTTGGGACAGTGTGGCTTCATCCACAGGCCCCATAGAAGGGACCCACCCCACTGGGAGCTCGAGTCTTCAGGAACACAGAACTAACAGACAGTGGCACCTCAGCTTCCGCTGCAGGCCCAGTAAGAAGGGGCCCACCCTGCACAGAGCTTGGGTCTTCAGGGACGCTGAGGCTGCAGCCAACTTCACTGCAGATTCCACTGCAAGCCTGGTAAGACAGAGCCTACCTGCTGGGAGCTTGGTTCTTCAGGGACCCTGAGGATATAGTCAGCTGCCTCCCCGATTCTACAGAAGGCCTCATAGGAGCAAGACCACACTGCTGGGAGTTCAAGTCTTCAGGGACACTGAGGCAACACCCAGAGGCACCTTAGCTTGCACTGTAGGCCCAGTTAAGAAAGGGCCCACCCTGCTCAGAGCTTCGGTCTTCATGGATATTGAGGCAGCATCCTGGGACATTGTGGCTTCAGCTACAGGCCCCATAGAAGGGACCCACCCCACTGGGAGCTCGAGTCTTCAGGGACACAGAAGCAACAGCCCGTGGCACCTCAGCTTCTGCTGCAGGCCCAGTAAGTAGAGGCCACCCTGAGCAGAGCTTAGGTCTTCAGGGATACTGAGGCAGCAGCCACCTGCACTGTGGCTTCCACTGCAAGCCTGGTGAGAAGGGGCCCACCTGCTGGGAGCTTGGTTCTTCAGGAACACTGAGTATATAGTCAGCTGCCTCCCCGCTTCTACAGCAGTCCTGAAAGGAACAAGCCCACACTGCTGGAAGTTCGAGTCTTCAGGGACACTGAGGCAGCAGCCACCTGCACTGTGACCTCCATTGTAAGCCTATTGAGAAGGGGCCCATCTTGCTGGGAGCTTGGTTTTTCAGGGACAATGAGAAAGTGGTCAACAGCCTCCCAGTTCCTACAGCAACCCTGATAGGAACAAGCCCACACTGCTGGGAGTTTCAAGCCTTCAGGGACCCTGAGGCAGCAGCCAGATGCACTGTGGATTCCACTGCAACCTGGTAAGATGGGTCCCACCTGCTGGGAGCTTGGTTCTTCAGGGACACTGAGGATATAGTCAGCTGCCTCCCTGCTTCTACAGAAGGCCTAATATGAGAACACCTACACTGCTGGGAGTTTGAGTCTTCAGGGACACTGAGGCAGCAGCCAGCTGCACTGCAGCTTCCACTGCAAGCCTGGTAAAGAAGGGGCCCATCTCCTGGGAACTTAGTTCTTCAGGGACACTGAGGAGGTAGTCAGCTGCCTCCTCATTTCTACAGAAGGCCTGATAGGAACAAGCCCACACTGCTCGAGTTCAAGTCTTCAGGGACACTGAGGCAGCAGCCGGCTGCACTGCGGCTTCCACTGCAAGCCTGGTAAGAAAGGGCCCATCCGCTGGGAACTTAGTTCTTCAGGGACGCTGAGGATATAGTCAGCTGCCTCCCTGATTCTACAGAAGGCCTCATAGGAGCAAGACCACACTGCAGGGAGTTCGAGTCTTCAGGGACACTGAGGCAACAGCCAGTGGCACCTCAGCTTCCACTGTAGGCCCAGTAAGAAGGGGCCCACCCTGCTCAGAACTTCGGTCTTCAGGGACACATACGAAGCATCCTGGGACAGTGTGGCTTCAGCTACAGGCCAAATAGAAGGGACCCACCCCACTGGGAGCTCGAGTCTTCAGGGACACTGAAGCAACAGCCAGTCGCACCTCAGCTTCTGCTGCAGGCCCAGTGAGAACAGGCCAACCCTGCTCAGAGCTTGGGTCTTCAGGACACTGAGGCAACAGCCAGCTCCACTGCGGACTCTACTGCAAGCCTGGCGAGAAGTAGCACATCCTGCCATGAACGTGGTTCCTGAGGGACAGTGAGGACATAGCTGCATCCCCATTTCTACGGTAGGCCTGATAGGAACAAGCCCACAGTGCTGGGAATTCGAGCATTCAGGGACACTGAGGCAGCACCCAGCTGCACTGCAGCTTCCACTGTCAGCCTTTTAAGAAGGGACCCATCCTGCTGGGAACTTGATTCTTCAGGAACACTGAGGAGGTACTCAGCTGCATCCCCCCTTCTCCAACAGGCCGGATAGGAACAAGCCCACACTGCTGGGAGTTGGAGTCTTCAGGGACACTGAGGCAGCAGCCAGCTGCACTGCGGCTTCACCTGCAAGCCTGGTAAGAATGGGCCCATCCTGCTGAGACCTTGGTTCTTCAGGGACACCGAGGAGATAGTCAGCTGCATCCCCATTTATACAGCAGGCCTGATAGGAACAAGCCCACAATGCTGTGAGTTTGAGGCTTCAGGGACAATGAAGCTACATCCAGTGGCACCTCAGCTTCTGTTGCAGGCCGAGTAAGAAGGGGCCCACGCTGCTCAAAGCTTGGGTCTTCAGAGACACTGAGGCAGCATCCTGAGACAGTGTGGCTTCAGTCACAGGCCCCATAGAAGGGACACACCCCACTGGGAGCTCGAATCTTCAGGGACATTGAAGCAACAGCCAGCGGCACCTCAGCTTCTGCTGCAGGCCCAGTAAGAAGGGGTCCACCCTGCTGAGAGCTTGGGTCTTCAGGGATACTGAGGCAGCAGCCACCTGCACTGTGGCTTCCACTGTAAGCCTGGTGAGAAGGGGCCCATCCTGCTGGGAACTGGGTTCTTCAGGGACAAGGAGGAGATAGTGAGCTGCATCCCCATTTCTACAGCAGGCTTGATAGGAACAAGTCCACACTGCTGGGAGTTCGAGTCTTCAGGGACACTGAGGCAACAGCCAGTGGCACCTCAGCTTCTGCTGCCGGCCCAGTGAGACGGGCCAACCCTGCTCAGAGCTTGGGTCTTCAGGGATACTGAGGCACCAGCCAGCTGCACTGTGGCTTCCACTGGAAGCCTAGTGAGAAGGGGCCCAACCTGCTGGGAACTTGGTTCTTGAGGGACAATGACGAGATAGCTGCATCCCCGTTTCTACAGCAGGCCTGATAGGAACAAGCCCATTCTGCTGGAAGTTTGAGTCTTCAGGGACACTGAGTCAGCGGCCAGCTGCACTGCAGATTCTACTGCAAGCCTGGCGAGAAGTAGCACATCCTGCCATGAACGTGGTTCCTGAGGGACAGTGAGGACATAGCTGCATCCCCATTTCTACGGTAGGCCTGATAGGAACAAGCCCACAGTGCTGGGAATTCGAGTATTCAGGGACACTGAGGCAGCACCCAGCTGCACTGCAGCTTCCACTGTCAGCCTTTTAAGAAGGGACCCATCCTGCTGGGAACTTGATTCTTCAGGAACACTGAGGAGGTACTCAGCTGCATCCCCCCTTCTCCAACAGGCCGGATAGGAACCAGCCCACACTGTTGGGAGTTGGAGTCTTCAGGGACACTGAGGCAGCAGCCAGCTGCACTGCGGCTTCACCTGCAAGCCTGGTAAGAATGGGCCCATCCTGCTGAGACCTTGGTTCTTCAGGGACACCGAGGAGATAGTCAGCTGCATCCCCATTTATACAGCAGGCCTGATTGGAACAAGCCCACAATGCTGTGAGTTTGAGGCTTCAGGGACAATGAAGCTACATCCAGTGGCACCTCAGCTTCTGTTGCAGGCCGAGTAAGAAGGGGCCCACGATGCTGGGAGCTTGGGACTTCAGGGAGACTGAGGATGTAGTCAGCTCCACTGCGGCTTCCAGTCCAAGCCTGGTAAGAAGGGGCCCACCTGATATGAGCTTCGTTCTTCAGGGACAATGACGATGTAGTCAGCTGCCTCCCCATTTCTACAGAAGGCCTGATAGGAGGAAGTCCACACTGGTGGAAGTTCGAGTCTTCAATGACACTGAGGCAGCAGCCAGATGCACTGCGGCTTAGACTGAAAACCTGGAGAGAAGGGGCCCAACTGCTGGGAGCTTGGGTCTTCAGGGACAGTGAGGAGATATTCAGGTGCCTCCCTGCTTCTACAGAAGGCTTGAAAGGAGAAAGCCCACAGTGCTCGGAGTTCATGTCTTCAGGGACACCGAGGCAACACCCAGTGGCACCTCAGCTTGCACTGTAGGCCCAGTAAGAAGGGGCCCACCCTGCTCAGAGCTTGGGCCTTCAGAGACACTGAGGCAGCATCCTGGGACAGTGTGGCTTCAGCCACACGCCCCATAGAAAGGACCCACTCCACTGGGAAGTCGAGTATTAAGGGACATTGAAGCAGCAGCCAGTGGCACCTCAGCTTCTCCTGCAGGCCCAGTAAGAAGGGGCCAACCCTGCTCAGAGCTTGGGTCTTCAGGGGCACTGAGGCAGCAGCCACCTGCACTGTGGCTTCCCCTGCAAGCCTGGTGAGAAGGGGCCCATCCTTCTGGGAACTTGGTTCTTCAGGGACAATCAGGAGATAGTGACCTGCATCCCCATTTCTACAGCAGGCCTGATAGGAACAACCCCACACTGCTTTGAGTGCCAGTATTCAGGGACACTGAGGCAGCATCCAGCTGTACTGTGTCTTCCAGTGCAAGCCTGGTAAGAAGGGGCCCACCTGATATGAGCTTGACTCTTCAGGGACAATGAAGATGTAGTCAGCTGCCTCCCCATTTCTCCAGAAGGCCTGATAGGAGGAAGTCCACACTGCTGAAGTTCAAGTCTTCACTGACACTGAGGAAGCACCCAGCTGCACTGTGACGTCCACTGCAAGCCTGGTGAGAAGCGGCCCAACCTGCTTGGAGCTTGGTCCTTGAGGGACAATGAGGATGTAGTCTGCTGCCTCCCTGTTTCTACAGAAGGCCTGATAGGAGGAAGCCCAAACTGTTGGGAGTTCAAGTCTGCATGGACACTGAGGCAATAGCCAGTGGG
This sequence comes from Rhizomys pruinosus, assembly GCA_009823505.1. NCBI lineage: Eukaryota > Metazoa > Chordata > Mammalia > Rodentia > Spalacidae > Rhizomys > Rhizomys pruinosus. The sequence continues at coordinate 5,648,535 of VZQC01005680.1, read as the reverse complement.
ACCTCTGATTTCACTGTAGGGCCAGTAACAAGGGGCCCACCATGCTCGGAGCTTGGGTCTTCAGGGACACTGAGGCAGCATCCTGGGACAGTGTGGCTTCAGCCACAGGCCCCATAGAAGGGAGCCACCCCACTGGAACCCCCCTGGGAGCTCGAGTCTTCAGCGACACTGAAGCAACAGCCAGTGGCACCTCAGCTTCCGTGGCAGGCCCAGTAAGAAGGGCCACCCTGCACAGAGCTTGGGTCTTCAGGGACACTGAGGCAGCAGCCAGCTGCACTGTGGCTTCGACTGCAAGCCTGGTGAGAAGGGGCCCATCCTGCTGGGAACCTGTTTCTTGAGGGACACTGAGGACATACTCAGTTGCATCCCTATTTCTACAGCAGGCCTGATAGCAACATGCATACACTTCTGGGAGTTGGAGTGTTCAGGGACACTGAAGCAGCAGCCAGCTGCACTGTGGCTTCCAACGCAACCCTGGTAAGAAGGGGCCCACCTGCTGGGAGCTCGGTTCTTTATGAACACTGAGGATACAGTCAACAGCCTCCCCACTTCTACAGTAGGCCCGATAGGATCAAGCACACACTGCTGGGAGTTTGAGACTTCAGGGACACTGAGGTAACATCCATTGGAACCCCAGCTTCCACTGTAGGCCCAGTAAGAAAGGGTGCAAGCTGCTCAGAGATTTGGTCTTTAGGGACACTGAAGAAGCATCCTGAGACAGTGTGGCTTCAGACACAGGCCCCGTAAGCAGGGACCCAACGGAATGGGATCTCGAGTCTTCAGGGACAATGAAGCACCAGCCAGTGGCACCTCAGCTTGCACTGTAGGCCCAGTAAGAAGGGGCCTAAGCAGCTCAGAGCTTGGGTCTTCAGGGACACTGAGGCAGCATCCTGGGACAGAGTGGCTTCAGCCACAGGGCCCATAGAAGGGGCCCACCCCACTGGGAGCTCGAGTTTTAAGGGACACAGAAGCAACAGACTGTGGCACCTCAGCTTCTGCTGCAGGCCCAGCAAGAAGGCCACCCTGCTCACAGCTTGGGTCTTCAGGGACACTGAGGCAGCAGCCAGCTGCACTGTGACTTCCCCCTGTAAGCCTGGTGAGAAGGGGCACTTCATGCTGGGAACTTGGTTCTTCAGGGACACTGAGGAGATAGCTGCATTCCCATTTCTACAGCAGGCCTGATAGGAACAAGCCCACACTGCTGGAATTTCGAGTCTTCAGGGACACTGAGGCAGCACCCAGCTGCACTGCGGCTTCCACTGTCAGCCTGTTAAGAAGGGACCCACCTGCTGGGATCTTGGTTCTTCGGGGACACTGAGGAAGTGGTCGGCTAACTCCCCGGTTCTACCGAAGGCCTGATAGGAACAAGCCCACAGTGCTGGGAGTTCGAGTCTTCAGGGACACTGAGGCAGCAGCCAGCTGCACTGCAGCTTCCACTGCAAGCCTGGTAAGAAAGGGCCCATCTGCTGGGATCTTGGTTCTTCAGGGACACTGAGGAGGTAGTCAGCTGCCTCCCCGATACTACAGAAGGCCTGATAGGAACAAGCCCACACTGCTGGGAGTTTGAGTCTTCAGGGACACTGAGGCAGCAGCCAGCTGCATTGTGACTTCCACTGTAAGCCTGTTGAGAAGGGGCACATCTTGCTGGGAGCTTGGTTCTTCCGGGACACTGAGGAGGTAATCAGCTGCCTCCCTGATTCTACAGAAGGCCTGATAGGAACAAGCCCACATTGCTGGGAGTTCTTGTCATCAGGGACACTGAGGCAACGCCCAGTGGCACCTCAGCTTGCACTGTAGGCCCAGGAAGAAGGGGCCCAAGCTGCTCAGTGCTTGGGTCGTCAGCGACACTGAGGCAGCATCCTGGGACAGTGTGGCATCAGCCACAGGCCCCATAGAAGGAACCCACCCCACTGGGAGCTCAAGTGTTCAGGGACACTGAGGCAGCAGCCAGCTGCTCTGCAGCTTCCACTGCAAGCCTGGTAAGAGGCCCATCCTGCTGGGACCTTGGTTCCTCAGGGACACTGAGGATGCAGTCAGCTGCCTACCCATTTCTACAGCAGGCCTGAATGGAACAGGCCCACACTCCTGGGAGTTCGAGTCTTCAAGGACACTGAAGCAGCACCCAGCTGCACTGCGGCTTCCAGTGCAAGCCTGATAAGGGACCCATCCTGCTGGGACCTTGGTTGTTCAGGAACACTGAGGAGGTAGCCAGCTGCATCCTCCCTCCTCCAACAAGCCTGAAAGGAAGAAGCCCACACTGCTGGGAATTTGAGTCTTCAGGGACACAGAGGCAGCAGCCAGCTGCACTGAGCTTCACCTGCAAGCCTGGTGAGAAATGGCCAATCCTGCTGGGACCTTGGTTCTTTGGGGACACTGAGGAGATATTCAGCTGCATCTCCATTTATACTGCAGGCCTGAAAGAAACAAGCACGCACAGCTGGGAGTTCGAGGCTTCAGGGACACTAAAGCTACATCCAGTGGCACCTCATCTTCTGCTGCAGGCTGAGTAAGAAGGGTCCCACCATGCTGGGAGCTTGGGACTTCAGGGACACTGGGGCAGCAGCCAGCTGCACTGCAACTTCCACTGCAAGCCTGGTAACTCACCCAACCTGCTGGGACCTTGGTTCTTCAGGGACACTGAGGATGGAGTCAGCTGCCTCCCAGCATCAACAAAAGGCCTGATGGGAGCAAGTCCAAACTACTGGGAGTTCAAGTCTTCAGGGACACTGAGGCAACTGCCAGTTGCACCTCAGCATCCACTGTAGGCTCAGTAAAAAGGGGCCCAACCTGCTGGAAGCTTAGTTCTTCAGCGATACTGACGCAGCAGCCAGCTGCACTGCAGCTTCCACTGCAAGCCTGGTAGGAAGGGGCCCATCCTGCTGGGAGCTTGGTTCTTCAGGGACACTGAGGTGTAGTCAGCTGCACTGTGGCTTCCAGTCCAAGCCTGGTAAGGAGGGGCCCACCTGATATGAGCTTCATTCTTCAGGGACAATGAGGATGTAGTCAGCTGCCTCTCCATTTCTACAGAAGGCCTGATAGGAGGAAGTCCACACTGGTGGAAGTTCGAGTCTTCATTGACACTGAGGCAGCAGCCAGATGCACTGCAGCTTCCACTGCAAGCCTGGTAAGAAGGGGCCCACCTGCTGAGAGCTTGGTTCTTCAGGGACACTGAGCAGATAGTCAGCTGCATCTGAAAATCTACAGCAGGCCTGATAGGAACAAGCCCACACTGCTGGGAGTTCAAGTCTTCAGGGACACTGAGGCCGCAGCCAGCTTCACTGCAAGCCTGGTAAGACAGAGCCTACCTGCTGGGAGCTTGGTTCTTCAGGGACACTGAGGATATAGTCAGCTGCCTCCCCAATTCTACAGAAGGCCTCATAGGAGCAGGAGTTCGAGTCTTCAGGGACACTGAGGAGGTAGTCAGCTCCCTCCCCATTTCTACAGAAGGCCTGATAGAAACACGCCCACACTGCTGGGAGTTCAAGTCTTCAGAGACACTGAGGCAACAGCCAGTGGCACCTCAGCTTCCACTGTAGGCCCAGTAAGAAGGGTCCCACCCTGCTGAGAGCTTCGGTCTTCAGGGACACTGAGGCAGCATCCTGGGACTGTGTGGCTTCAGCCACAGGCCCCTTAGAAGGGACCCACCCCACTGGGAGCTCGAGGCTTCAGGGACACTGAAGTAACAGCCAGTGGCACCTCACCTTCCACTGCAAGCCCAGTAAGAAGGGGCCCACCTTGCGAAGAGCTTGGGTCTTCAGGGATACTGAGGCAAGAACCAGCTGCACTCTGGCTTCCACTGCAAACCTGGTGAGAAGGGGCCCATCCTGCTCGGAACTTGGTTCTTTAGGGACACTGAGGAGATAGTCAGCTGCATCCCCATTTCTACAGCAGGCCTGATAGGAACAAGCCCACGATGCTGGAAGTTTGAGTCTTCAGGGACACTGAGGCAGCAGCCAGATGCACTGTGGCTTCCACTGCAAACCTGGTGAGAAGGGGCCCACCTGCTGGGAGCTTGGTTCTTCAGGGACACTGAGGATACAGTCTGCTGCCTCTCTGCTTCTACAGCAGTCCTGAAAGGAACAAGACCACTTTGCTGGAAGTTTGAGTCTTCAGGGACACTGAGGCAGCAGCCACCTGCACTGTGTCTTCCACTGTAAGCCTGTTGAGAAGGGGCCCATCTTGCTGGGAGCTTGGTTTTTCAGGGACATTGAGGAAGTAGTCAACAGCCTACCAATTTCTACAGCAACCCTGATAGAAACAAGCCCACACTGCTGGGACTTTCAAGCATTCAGGGACACTGAGGCAGGAGTCAGATGCATTGTGGATTCCACTGTAAGCCTGGTAAGATGGGTCCCACCTCCTGGGACCTTGGTTCGTCCGGGACACTGAAGGTAGAGTCAGCTGCCTCCCCACTTCTACAGAAGGCCTGATATGAGCACCCCCACACTGCTGGGAGTTCGAGTCTTCAGGGACACTGAGGCAACAGCAAGTGGCACCTCAGCTTCCACTGTAGGCCCAGTAAGAAGGGGCCCATCCTGCTCAGAGCTTGGGCCTTCACGGACACAGAGGAAGCATCCTGGGACAGTGTGGCTTCAGCCACAGGCCCCATAGAAGGGACCCACCCCACTGGGAGCTGGAGTCTTCAGGGACACTGAAGCAGCAGCCAGTGGCACCTCAGCTTCTGCTGCAGGCCCAGTGAGAACGGGCCAACCCTGCTGAGAGCTTGGGTCTTCAGGGATACTGAGGCAGCATCCTGGGACAGTGTGGCTTCAGCTACAGGCCACATAGAAGGGACCCACCCCACTGGGAGCTCGAGTCTTCAGGGACACTGAAGCAGCAGCCAGTGGCACCTCAGCTTCTGCTGCAGGCCCAGTGAGAACGGGCCAACCCTGCTCAGAGCTTGGGTCTTCAGGGATACTGAGGCAGCATCCAGCTGCACTGTGGCTTCGAATGCAAGCCTAGTGAGAATGGGCTGGGAACTTGGTTCTTGAGAGTCAATGAGGAGATAGCTCCATCCCCATTTCTTCAGCAGGCCTGATAGGAACAAGCCCATTCTGCTGGAAGTTTGAGTCTTCAGGGACACTGAGGCAGCAGCCAGCTGCACTGCAGATTCTACTGCAAGCCTGGCGAGAAGGAGTGCATCCTGCCGTGAACGTGGTTCTGGAGGGACAGTGAGGACTTTCTGCATCCCCATGTCTATGGTAGGCCTGATAGGAACAAGTGAACACTGCTGGGAATTTGAGTATTCAGAGACACTGAGGCAGAACCCAGCTGCACTGCAGCTTCCACTGTCAGCCTTTTAAGAAGGGACCCATCCTGCTGGGAACTTGATTCTTCAGGAGCACTGAGGAGGTAGTCAGCTGCATCCCCCCTTCTCCAACAGGCCTGATAAGAACAAGCCCACAATGCTGGGAGTTGGAGTCTTCAGGGACACTGAAGCAGCAGCCAGATGCACTGTGGCTTCCACTGCAAGCCTGGAAAGAAGGGGCCCAACTGCTGGGAGCTTGGGTCTTCAGGGACACTGAGGAGATAGTCAGCTGCATTCCAATTTCTACAGCAGGACTGATAAGAAGAAGCCCACAATGCTTTGAGTTCATGTCTTCAGGGACACTGAGGCAGCAGCCAGCCGCACTGCGGCTTCCACTGCAAGCCTGGTAAGAAGGGGCCAATCTCCTGGGAACTTAGTTCTTCAGGGACACTGAGGAGTTAGTCAGCTGCTTCTTCATTTCTACAGAAGGCCTGATAGGAACAAGCCCACACTGCTGGGAGTTCAAGTCTTCAGGGACACTGAGGCCGCAGCCGGCTGCACTGCGGCTTCCACTGCAAGCCTGGTAAGACAGAGCCTACCTGCTGGGAGCTTGGTTCTTCAGGGACGCTGAGGATATAGTCAGCTGCCTCCCCAATTCCACAGAAGGCCTCATAGGAGCAAGACCACACTGCTGGGAGTTCAAGTCTTCAGGGACACTGAGGCAACAGCCAGTGGCACCTCAGCTTCCACTGTAGGCCGAGTAAGAAGGGGCCCACCCTGCTCAGAGCTTCAGTCTTCAGAGACACTGAGGCAGCATCCTGGGACAGTGTGGCTTCAGCCACAGGCCCCATAGAAGGGACACACCCCACTGGGAGCTCGAGTCTTCAGGGACATTGAAGCAACAGCCAGTGGCACCTCAGCTTCCACTGTAGGCCCAGTAAGAAGGGGCCCACCCTGCTCAGAGCTTGAGTCTTCAGGGATACTGAGGCAGCAGCCAGCTGCACTGTGCCTTCCACTGCAAGCCTGGTGAGAAGGGGTGCTTCCTGCTGGGAACTTGGTTCTTCAGGGACACTGAGCAGGTAGTCAGCTGCCTCCTCATTTCTACAGAAGGCCTGATAGTAACAAGCCCACACTGCTGGGAGTTCGAGTCTTCAGGGACACTGAGGCAGCAGCCAGTCTCACTGAGGCTTCCACTGTCTGCCTGGTAAGAAAAGGCCCAACTATTGGGAGCTTGGTTCTTCAGGGACACTGAGGAGGTAGTCAGTTGCCTCCCTGTTTCTACAGCAGGTCTGAAAGGGACAAGCCCAAACTGCTGGAAGTTCCAGATCTTCAGGGACACTGAGGCTGCAGCCCGCATCACTGCAGATTCTACTGCAAGCCTGGTAAGATAGAGCCTACCTGCTGGGAGCTTGGTTCTTCAGGGACGCTGAGGATATAGTCAGCTGCCTCCCCGTTTCCACAGAACGTCTCATAGGAACAAGACCACACTGCTGGGAGTTCGAGTCTTCAGGGACACTGAGGCAACACCCAGTGGCACCTCAGCTTGCACTGTAGGCCCAGTAAGAAGGGGCCCACCCTGCTCAGAGCTTCGGTCTTCAGAGACACTGAGGCAGCATCCTGGGACAGTGTGGCTTCAGCCACAGGCACCATAGAAGGGACACACCCCACTGGGAGCTCGAATCTTCAGGGACATTGAAGCAACAGCCAGTGGCACCTCAGCTTCCACTGTAGTCCCAGTAAGAAGGGGCCCACTGTGCGCGGACCTTGGGTCTTAAGGGACACTAAGGAAGCATCCTGGGACAGTGTGGCTTCAGCCACAGGCCACATAGAAGGGACCCACCCCACTGGGAGCTCGAGTCTTCAGGGACACTGAGGCAGCAGCCAGTGGCACCTCAGCTTCTGCTGCAGGCCCAGTGAGTACGGGCCAACCCTGCTCAGAGCTTGGGTCTTCAGGGATACTGAGGCACCAGCCAGCTGCACTGTGGCTTCCACTGCAAGCCTAGTGAGAAGGGACCCAACCTGCTGGGAACTTGGTTCTTGAGGGACAATGACGAGATAGCTGCATCCCCGTTTCTACAGCAGGCCTGATAGGAACAAGCCCATTCTGCTGAAAGGTTGAGTCTTCAGGGACACTGAGGCAGCAGCCAGCTCCACTGTGGACTCTACTGCAAGCCTGGCGAGAAAGAGCGCATCCTGCCATGAACGTGGTTCTTGAGGGACAGTGAGGACATAGCTGCATCCCCATTTCTACAGTAGGCCTGATAGGAACAAGCCCACACTGCTGGGAATTCGAGTATTCAGGGACACTGAGGCAGTACCCAGCTGCACTGCAGCTTCCACTGTCAGCCTTTAAGAAGGGACCCATCCTGCTGGGAATTTGATTCTTCAGGAACACTGAGGAGGTAGTCAGCTGCATCCCCCCTTCTCCAACAG
>VZQC01005680.1:5353318-5639675 GCA_009823505.1 Rhizomys pruinosus | reverse complement strand
GAGTTTGAGGCTTCAGGGACAATGAAGCTACATCCAGTGGCACCTCAGCTTCTGTTGCAGGCCGAGTAAGAAGGGGCCCACGCTGCTCAAAGCTTGGGTCTTCAGAGACACTGAGGCAGCATCCTGAGACAGTGTGGCTTCAGTCACAGGCCCCATAGAAGGGACACACCCCACTGGGAGCTCGAATCTTCAGGGACATTGAAGCAACAGCCAGCGGCACCTCAGCTTCTGCTGCAGGCCCAGTAAGAAGGGGTCCACCCTGCTGAGAGCTTGGGTCTTCAGGGATACTGAGGCAGCAGCCACCTGCACTGTGGCTTCCACTGTAAGCCTGGTGAGAAGGGGCCCATCCTGCTGGGAACTGGGTTCTTCAGGGACAAGGAGGAGATAGTGAGCTGCATCCCCATTTCTACAGCAGGCTTGATAGGAACAAGTCCACACTGCTGGGAGTTCGAGTCTTCAGGGACACTGAGGCAACAGCCAGTGGCACCTCAGCTTCTGCTGCCGGCCCAGTGAGACGGGCCAACCCTGCTCAGAGCTTGGGTCTTCAGGGATACTGAGGCACCAGCCAGCTGCACTGTGGCTTCCACTGGAAGCCTAGTGAGAAGGGGCCCAACCTGCTGGGAACTTGGTTCTTGAGGGACAATGACGAGATAGCTGCATCCCCGTTTCTACAGCAGGCCTGATAGGAACAAGCCCATTCTGCTGGAAGTTTGAGTCTTCAGGGACACTGAGGCAGCAGCCAGCTCCACTGCAGACTCTACTGCAAGCCTGGCAAGAAGTAGCACATCCTGCCATGAATGTGGTTCCTGAGGGACAGTGAGGACATAGCTGCATCCCCATTTCTACGGTAGGCCTGATAGGAACAAGCCCACAGTGCTGGGAATTCGAGTATTCAGGGACACTGAGGCAGCACCCAGCTGCACTGCAGCTTCCACTGTCAGCCTTTTAAGAAGGGACCCATCCTGCTGGGAACTTGATTCTTCAGGAACACTGAGGAGGTAGTCAGCTGCATCCCCCCTTCTCCAACAGGCCTGATAGGAACAAGCCCACACTTCTGGGAGTTGGAGTCTTCAGGGACACTGAGGCAGCAGCCAGCTGCACTGCGGCTTCACCTGCAAGCCTGGTGAGAAGGGGCCCATCCTGCTGGGACCTTGGTTCTTCAGGGACACTGAGGAGATAGCTGCATCCCCATTTATACAGCAGGCCTGAAAGGAACAAGCCCACAATGCTGGGAGTTCGAGGCTTCAGGGACACTGAAGCTACATCCAGTGGCACCTCAGCTTGCACTGTAGTCCCAGTAAGAATGGGCCCACCCTGCTCAGAGCTTGGGTCTTCAGAGACACTGAGGCAGCATCCTGGGACAGTGTGGCTTTAGCCACAGGCCCCATAGAAGGGACCCACCCCACTGGGAGCTCGAATCTTCAGGGACATTGAAGCAACAGCCAGTGGCACCTCAGCTTCTGCTGCAGGCCCAGTAAGAAGGGGCCAACCCTGCTCAGAGCTTGGGTCTTCAGGGATACTGAGGCAGCAGCCAGCTACACTGTGGTTTCCCCTGTAAGCCTGGTGAGAAGGGACCCATCCTGCTGGGAACTTGGTTCTTCAGGGACAATCAGGAGATAGTTAGCTGCATCCCCATTTCTACAGCAGGCTTGATAGGAACAAGTCCACACTGCTGGGAGTTCGAGTCTTCAGGGACACTGAGGCAACAGCCCGTGGCACGGCAGCTTCTGCTGCAGGCCCAGTAAGGTGAGGCCCAACATGCTGGGAGTTTCTGTCTTCAGGGACACTGAGGAGATAGTCAGCTGCCTCCCAGCCACTACAGAAGGCCTGATAGGAGCAAATCCACACTGCTGGGAGTTCGAGTCTTCACTGAAACTGAGGCAGCAGCCAGCTGAACTGTGACTTCCACTGCAAGCCAGGTGAGAAGGGGCCCATGTTTCTGGGAGCTTAGTTCTTCACGGATACTTAGGCAGCAGCCAGATGCCTGTGGCTTCCACTGCAAGCCTGGCAAGAGGGGCGCATCCTGCTGGGAGCTTGCTTCTTCAGGGACACTGAGGATATAGTCATTTCTACATCCCCATTTCTACAGCAGGCCTGATAGGAGCAAGTCCACACTGCTGGGAGTTTGAGGCTTCAGGGACACTAAGGCAACACCCAGCGGCACCTCAGCTTGCACTGTAGGCCCAGTAAGAAGGGACCTAAGCAGCTCAGAGCTTGGGTCTTCAGGGACACTGAGGCAGCATCCTGGGACAGTGTGGCTTCATCCACAGGCCCCATAGAAGGGACCCACCACACTGGGAGCTCAAGTCTTCAGGGACACTGAAGCAACAGCCAGTGGCACCTCAGCTTCTGCTGCACGCCCAGCAAGAAGGGGCCCACCCTGCTCAAAGCTTGGGTCTTCAGGGACACTGAGGATGTAGTCAGCTGCCTCCCCATTTCTACAGAAGGCCTGATAGGATGAAGCCCACACTGCTGGGAGTTTGAGTCTTCAGGGACACTGAGGCAACAGCCAGTGGCACCTCAGCTTCTGCTGCAGGCCCAGTAAGAAGGGGCCCACTCTGCTGTGAACTTCGGTCTTCAGGGACACTGATGCAGCAGCCAGCTGCACTGAGGCTTCCACAGCAAGCCTGGTGAGAAGGGGCCCATCTTGCTGGGAGCTTGGTCCTTCAGGGACACTGAGGAAGTATTCAACAGCCTCATGGTTTCTACAGCAGGCCTGATAGGAGCAAGCCCACAGTGCTCAGAGTTGGAGTCTTCACTGACACTGAGGCAGCAGCCAACTGCACTGTGGCTTCCACTGCAAGCCTGGTAAGAAGGGGCCCACCTGCTGGGAGCTTGGTTCTTCAGGGACACTGAGGAGGTAGTCAGTTGCATCCCCACTTCTACAGAAGGCCTGATAGGAGCAAGCCCATGCTATTGGGAGTGTGAGTCTTTAGGGACACTGAGGCAGCAGCCAGGTTTCTGGCGCAGAGGCCAAATCACCCCACTCCCACCCCAGTCAATCTAAATGTTACAGGCCTACATCACAAGGAAGAAACATCTGAATTTCACATCAGATTACAAGCAAAACAAATCAAAGCCACATGCCAAAAGCACAAAGAAAAATCCACAAAATTGGAAAAGCAAGTAAGAAATCTCCACCAAACTCTTATCAATCTTTTCGAGGACTCCAGCAACGAGATATCCCTGGAGGTAAAACCAGGACATAGATCTTAAAAAAACAATCACAGATATACTCAAATAAATGACCTAAAGGGAGAGAGTTGTGGGGGTCCCTAGACCATGTCAGGTATCTGGCTTCTTCTACTCAGCCAAAGTAGTAATTTTCCATTGGGCCCCCTCTCAAGGTCAGTCGGTCAGCCGTAGGGAAGTCTGTTTAACTTTAACCATGAAATTTTCCAGAAATAGGACATTCCTTGAACCCTAGTGTTGACTAATCCCAATGATCTGTATCAGCATGTTTGTTCCTTTATGCAACATTGTGGTTTAATAGTTGCAAACACTTCCTCTTATGCCGACCGTGTATATTCTGTGTATGAACCTGCAGTAAACAAGACTTGATCAGAACCTGTCTTGTCTCCATTCCTTGCATCACTTGTCCCTTCCCCTCACTCCTTCTCTTCCAGACCCCCATTGACTGACCCGCTGGATGGGTCAAGTGGCACCCAACATGGGGCTCGAGGCACGGAGGACCCCGTGAGGACGCAGTGAATGGCCGGCTTGAGAGGATTCTTTAGTTTCAGTTTGCATCGCAGGAGTCTGCCACTGCATAAACTGAGGTAAGTGCTGTGCTAAGATGGGACAAGAATTAAGTCAGCATCAGATGTATGTTGAACAATTAAAACAGACCCTCAAGGCACGAGGAGTAAAGGTTAAGATCCAACATCTCTTTAATTTTTTTGACTTCGTTAAATCTGTCCTTGGTTCTCTGAAGAAGGAACTATAGATGTTAAAATATGGAAGCAAATGGGAGACAATTTTCAAGACTATTATCAAACCTTTGGGCCCAGTAAGATCCCTGTAACTGCCTTTTCTTACTGGAACTTAATTAATGATGCCTTGGGTTCCCATTCCACTGCAGTTGTAGCTGCTGCAGAGGAGGGACATAAGCTCGTAAAAGAAATTGAACAGCCTAACGATCCTGACTCTATGGAACAATCACTGGAGACCAGGGATCTAGCTAAAATCCATTATGAAAATGAATCTATTTCCTCACTGCAGCTGAGCTCTGCTCCTTCAGAGAGAGGCCAAAATTGTCCCCCACATATCAAAAAACCCTCCAAGATATATCCCAATCTAAAATTATTTTCAAAAGATCATCCAGAGGTAAAAGAGAATGATATCACTCCATCAGATTGGGAAGACTTAGAGGAAGAGGCCGCCAAGTACAAAAATGTTGGCCCCATTCAACCCCCCCCCACTTATGCCCCTAGTGAAGACCCCTTTACCATGTTGGCAGCTGATCCTCAAAGGAACCTCCAACAACAAATTGCTGCCTTGGAGAAGCAAATTCAGTTGGAACGTAAACATCAGGATTTAATTGCCCAACTGAATAAACTCAGAACTGGACATGGAAATCCCCAGATTTCTAGTTCATGCCCTGGTAATTCCATTCCTCTGGGACCACCTATAAAACCACTTAAGAGTGGGGCCATTCCTGCCTCAGCTTTCCCTGTCATGGAACGAGTGGTAGAGGGTCAACCTAATGAATGAATATATCAGACTGTAGACTTTAAAACCCTAAAAGAACTCAAGCCAGCTGTCTCACAGTATGGCCCCTTAGCCCCTTTCACCATGACCATAATAGAAAACATTAGCGAACTATGGCTACCACCTGAGAATTGGTATAAATCTACAAAGGCTGTCCTCAGCAGCGGAGATTATCTGCTTTGGAAGTCTGATTCCATGAATCCTGCAGAGAGACAGTGCGCCGCAATCTGCAAGCTAATAATAACTGGACTTATGACATGCTCATAGGCGAGGGAGCTTTTGCCACTCACGACGCTCAAATTCAGTATGACCCAGGGCTCTTAACCCAAATCCTAACTGCCTCCCTTAAGGCATGGTGAAAGCAAGCTCCCCAACAAAGGGGAGACGGGCACTTCCCTCACCATGGTCAAACACCATGGTCAAACAGGGGGCTGATGAACCCTTCCAAGAATGTGTCAATAGATTACTAACCACCGCCTCTCACATATTTGGTAATACAGAGGCTGGTACTGATTATGTCCAACAACTAGCTTATGAGAATGTAAACGCTGCTCATCAAGTGGCTATTTGGCCATATCGAAAAAAGACTGATTTGTCTGGATATATTAGACTTTGTGCTCACATTGGCCCTTCATATAACCAAGGTGTGGCCATAGGTGCTGCTTTAAAGGGCCTTACAGTCCAGGAATTCTTTGCCACAAAGAGTAAGGGCAGCTGTTTTAAATGTGGTAAACTCGGTCATTTTGTGCGCAATTGTAAAAGTGAAAGCAAAGAGCACACTCCTAACATCCACGTGGTGCCTGATTTATGCCCCGCTGTAAAAGAGGAAAACATTGCAAAATGAATGTAGGTCCAAAAAAGGATAATCAAGGAAAGCCCGTGCCACTGCTGTCGGGAAACAGGTGCAGGGACCTGCCCCAGGCCCGTTCAATCAGCAGCTCGGGCAGTCATATGGGGCAGTCAGTGTGCCTCCCAATTCAACAGGGAACAACAATCCATTCATTCCCTCTGCAGACATACACCAGGAAGTGCTGGAATGGACCTCAGTTCTGCCACCTACACAGTATTAACTGCCGAAATGGGACCCCAAATTCTAGCTACAGGTGTTTTTGACTCCCCTCCCCGAGGGGACTTTTGGGCTTTTATTGGGCAGAAGTAGCAGCACTATAGAAGGATTACAAGTGTTCCCAGGGGTCATAGACAATGATTTTACAGGAGAAATTAAAATCATGGCCAAAGCCCTACATAACATAGTCGCCATCCCAGCCCAGAAACGTGTTGCCCAATTAATTCTGCTACCCATGCTTAATACTAATAATCAGCCTAAAAGTGCCAACAGAGGCAACAATGGCTTCGGGTTCTCTGATGCCTATTGGGTCCAAGCGCTAGGTAAAGGGAAGCACCTTCTCACCCTGTGGATAGAAGAAAAAGTCTTCCAAGGATTAATAGATACTGGTGCCGATGTTATTATCATAAAAGAGAAAGATTGGCCAAAAAATTAGGAACTAACTCCTACAATCACCCACCTACAAGGACTTGGACAAAGCCAAAACCCTAAACAAAGTGCCAAAATATTAAATTGGAGAGACAAAGAAGGAAATACAGGTCAAATCCAACCCTATGTTTTACCTGGACTCCCCATCAACCTCTGGGGAAGAGACTTGTTATATCAAATGAGCCTTTTTATGTTAAGTCCTAATGATACTGTTACTGCCCAAATGTTAAATCTCGGGTACTCCCTGGGTCAGGGACTAGGAAACCATTCCCAAGGAATAGCACAGCCAATTCAGCCTGCTCAATACCCCTATAGGTGAGGCTTAGGACACCCCAATAGGGGCCATTGCATCCTCTGTACACCCAATGGTTACCACCACTGATCCCATCACCTGAAAAGACAGTTTATCTGTCTGGGTAGATCAATGGCCCCTTACCCAAGAGAAGTTACAGGCAGCCCAATTGTTAGTGCAGGAATGTTGGAGACTGAGACACGGTCCTGCCTGGACAAGCCCGGACAAGCCCTGCTCGCTCAGCATGGATCAGATCGTAGGACTATGCTGATGTTTGCTGAAGATAAGCCACAGGATGTTTCAGCCCACAGGACATTCCAAGCTTATCTTGCAAAGACACGTTTTGCAAGTCCTGCCAGATCACCCTGCTCTAACTATCCCCACAGCCCTCCCCCTCCTCACTTCCTGCCTTTCTGCAAAGGATAAATGTAACTGCTTTTGTTCCAATAAACGAGACCTTGACAACTCTGCTTGGTTTCCTTCCTTTCTCTCGCCCATTATATTTCAGGTTTGGGGTCTCCCCTCGACTTCCACTAATAACTGAGTCTCGCAGGACGGGACACAGGAACAACTTGCAGCAGGACATTTAGAGCCTAGTAACTCCCCATGGAATATGCCCATTTTTGTCATAAAGAAAAAATCAGGAAAATGGAGGCTGTTACAGGACCTGAGAGCAATTAACCAAACCATGGTACTTATGGGAGCTCTTCAGCCTGGCCTCCCGTCACCGGTAGCTGTTCCTTTAAATAATTACAAAATTTTCATTGACTTAAAAGATTGATTTTTCACTATCCCCTTACACAAAAATGATAGGGAAAGATTTGCCTTTTCAGTACCATCTATTAATTTTAAAGAACCCATGAAAAGATATCAATGGCGAGTACTGCCACAAGGCATGGCCAATAGTCCCAACCTATGCGAAAAATTTGTGGCCGCTGCCATCCAACAGGTCAGAGATGCCTGGCCAGACATATACCTAATACATTAGATGGATGAAATATTATTGGCAGGATCCAAAAATCAACAGATTCTCAGCTGCTTTAAAGATATGCAAGAGACCCTAACCCAAGCAGGCCTACAAATTGCTCCAGATAAGATCCAGCTCCAAGATCCTTATACATATCTTGGCTTCCATATTCATGGCAGAAAAATAACTAGTGCTAAAACCTCATTTAGAACAGACCACCTTAAAACGCTCAATGATTTCCAAAAGCTATTGGGAGATATTAATTGGTTAAGACCTTATTTAAAACTTACCACTGGAGGGCTGGAGAGATGGTCTAGTGGTTAAGAGCGCTGACTGCTCTTGCAGAGGACCCGGGTTCGATCCCCAGCACCCACATGGCGGCCTAGAGCCGTCTGAAACTCCAATTCCAGGAGAACTCCAGTTCCAGGGGAGTCTGACGCCCTCTTCTGACCTCCGCAGCTTTGCACATCACGGGTGCACAAACTTGCATGCAGACAATACATTCACACATATACGGAAATAAATAAAATTTAAAAAATTAAAAAAAAAAAACTTACCACTGGAGAATTAAAACCATTATTTGACATTCTCAGAGGCGACTCTGATCCTTGGTCCTCCAGAGCCTTAACTAGTGAAGGTCAACTAGCCCTGCAAAAGGTAGCTACTGCCATACATTCACAATTTGTCACTAGTGTTGATTATTCTAAACCCTTGTCTTATCTAATTTTCAACACCCTGTACTCTCCCACTGCAGTATTCTGGCAGTCTGCCCCCATCATGTGGGTGCATTTGCCCTCCTCCCCCAAAAAGGTCATTTATCCTTACTATACTTCAGTCACTGACCTTATCCAGTAGAAAATATTTTGGCAAGGATCCAGAAAATATTATACAACCATGCACTAAAACTCAACTAGATTGGGTATTACAAACCACTGAAGAATGGCCTATAGCTTGTGCCTAAAACTCAACTAGATTGGGTATTACAAACCACTGAAGCATGGCCTATAGCTTGTGCCTCATTCTCAGTCTGGATAACTATTATCCCCCTGATAAGTTTATACAATTTTGCAACAGGCATGAATTTGTGTTCCCAAAAATTACCTCCCCTGAGCCTCTCCCAAATGCTCTATTAATATTTACAGATGGGCCTCAACAGGATGCGATGCTTATTTTTATCAGGACAAGACTGTCTCCTTTAATACTCCTTCAAAATCTGCCTAAATAGTAGAACTCTATGCACTCCTGGCTGTCGTTCAGGCCTTCCCTCATCTACCCGTGAATATCTACACTGACAGTGCTTACCTGGCTCTGTCCATCCCTTATTTAGAAACAGTCAGTCAACTAAAGCCTACCTCCACCGCTGCTCAACTCTTTAAACAGTGTAGAGATCTTATCATCCATAGACAATACAAATTCTACTTGGGACACTTGAGGGCTCATTCAGGGTTACCTGGTCCACTGTCCATAGGTAATAATAAAGCGGATCTCACCACTCAACTAGTCATGATCTCTCAATCCATGTCCTCTATTGACCTTGCTGTTCAAGCTCATTCTCTACATCATCTTAATGCTCACACTCTTCATCTATTATTCAAAATAACCAAAGAACAAGCTAGAGACATTGTTAAAAAGTGTTCGACTTGTGTCACCCATTTGCCTGTTTTACACCTAGGTGTGAACCCCAGAGGTCTTGTACCCAATGCCCTATGGCAGATGGATGTCACTCATTATCCTGAATTTGGCAAATTAAAATATGTTCATGTCTGTATTGATACATTTCGTGGCTTCATCTTTGCTACTCTCCAACCAGGAAAAGCTACAAAAAATGTCATTACACATCTCTTACAGACCTTCCCTGCCCTGGGCATTCCTACCACCATCAAAACTGACAACGGCCCAGGATACACTAGTGCCTCTTTTAAAACTTTCTGTAAAATATTAGCCATTAATTTAAAAACAGGCATTCCCTACTCCCAAGGACAAGGTATAGTTGAGAGAGCTCATCAGACACTCAAATCTTACCTTGATAAAGTAAAAAAAAAAAAAAAAGGGCCTTTCTTTACACCAAGTACAAGCAACTGGAGAAAGAATTCAAAGAGACCTTCCCACTCACAATAGCCTCAAAAATAATAAAATACCTAGGAACAAACCTAACCAAAGACACCAAAGATCTTTACAACAAAAATTTTAAACCTTTAAAGAAAGAAATTGAAGAAGACATCAGAAGATGGAAAAACCTCCATGGATTGGGAAAATTAACATTGTAAAAATGTCCATTTTACCGAAACTCTTGTATAGATTTAATGCAATTCCAATCAAAATCCCCAAGAGTTTCTTCACAGGCTTGGAAACAAAAGTTCTTAAATTCATTTGGAGAAACAAAAGACCCCGAATAGCCAAATCAATCCTGAGTGAAAAGAGCTACACAGGAGGGATCTCTATACCAGATTTTAAACTATACTACAGGGCTATAGTCATAAAAACAGCCTGGTACTGGCACAAAAACAGACCTGTTGACCAATGGAACAAAACCGAAGATCCAAATCTGAGCACATACAATTTCAGCCATCTCATATTTGACAAGGGGGCCAAGAAACCACAATGGAGAAAAGACAGCATCTTCAGCAAGTGGTGTTGGCAAAACTGGATCACCACTTGTAGAAGAATGAAATTAAACCCCTACCTCTCACCCTGTACAAAAGTCAACTCCAGATGGATTAAAGACCTCAACGTGAAACCCCAAACTCTGAAGGTGATAGAAGAAAAAGTTGGCAGCAGACTACAAGACATAGGCGTAGGAAAAGACTTCCTAAATCAGACAGCAGCTGCACAAGAATTAAGGTCGACAATTGACAAATGGGACCTCATCAAACTCAAAAGCTTCTGTACATCAAAAGAAACAATCAAGGAAGTGAAGAGAAATCCCACAGAGTGGGAGGAAACCTTCACTGCAGATACATCTGACAAAGCATTGATTTCCAGAATATATAAACTACTCAAAAAACAAAGAAAAAAGAAAACAAATGACCCACTCAATAGATGGAGCAAAGAACTGAACAGAGACTTCACAAGTGAGGAATTAGAGATGTCTGAGAAACACCTCAAGAACTGTTCAACATCACTAATCATTAAGGAAATGCAAATGAAAACCACTTTAAGATATCATCTTACTCCAATAAGACTGGCTAGGATCAAGAAAACAAATGATACCAAGTGCTGGAGAGGTTGTGGGGAAAGGGGAACACTCATCCACTGCTGGTGGGAATGTAAACTCGTACAGCCACTATGGAAAGCAGTGTGGAGAACCCTTGGAAGACTTGGAATGAACTTGCCACCCGACCCAGCCATACCACTCCTGGGCATGTACCCTCAAGACTTACGCCACCACAGAGATACATGCACGGCCATGTTTATTGCAGCTCTCTTCACAATAGCAAGGAGCTGGAACCAACCTAAATGCCCCTCAACTGACGAGTGGATAGAGAAAATGTGGTACATCTACACAATGGAGTTCTATGCAGCAGTAAAGAAAGACGACATCACGAGCTTTGCAGGAAAATGGCTGGAGCTAGAGGACATCATGCTGAGTGAAGTAACACAGTCCCAGAAAAACAAACGACGAATGGTATCCCTCATCTGTGGATGCTAGTGCCAATTACCTAGTTGTAAGTATTTCTTGTGCATGGCCCCTTGAGCTTTTGTCCAAAGCAGTTGGGAGTGATGCATATTGGAAACAACAACAACAACAACAACAGAAAGGACTGCATCAAAGAACTGACTGAAACAGGGAACTTCTGCTCAAAACAGTCAACTTCCTCATGGAGAATATTGAGAAAGACTGAGAAAGAGATGAAAAGCATGTTTGGCAGAATGCATGAGCTCTGGCGGGGTGGGGGAATGGGAGGGAACACGGGTCTAGATTTGTTAAAAAAATAAAATAAATTTATGTGGAAAAAAAAAGGGAAATGGTACCCCACCAAAGGGTTCCCATGTAACATTCTTATTCACTCTTAATTTAAAATTTTTTTAAACTTGGACCATGATGGACACACGGCTGAAGAAAGATTTTGGAAGTCCACAAGAAAAGAACATTATACCTCAGTCATGTGGAAAGATCCTCTTACTAATAAATGGAATGGACCTGATCCAGTCCTTATTTGGGGACGAGCATCAGTATGTATTTACCTCAAAAGAAGACTGGTTTTTATGCCTGCCCAGCAGTTAACAGCTGGGGGAGGAGATGTGGGGGACACAGTGATTATTATTATTATTTATTATTGTTATTATTATATTATTATTGTTGATATTATTGTTATTATTACTGGGGATGTGAGACCTCTGCTGAGGGGTGGGTACCTTCATCTAAATATCCTGACCTAATCTGCCTCACCCGAATATCAAACTCCAACACTCTCAACATCAGTTTTACTGAGCATGGGAAAAAAATCACATGCTTGGTCCACAGGACCCATTTGGGGATTTAGGCTTTATAAAAATGGATATGATATTGGAGTTCATTTTATGATAAAGCGCTTAGAATTACCAATCAAACATAAGACAGGGATAGGCCCTAATAGAGTCTTAGCTCCATCTAGACCCACTCCAAAAGTACCACCTATTACTGCCATCGCCCCCTCCATTTCCACTAACTGCTCTAATACCTTCTCCCTGCCGCTCATTGCCCCATTCGCCCTTACCTCTAGTGAGGAAACTTTACTAAATTTGCTTTCCTATCAGGCCCTAAATAGCTCCCAGCCAAATCTCACTCAGGACTACTGGCTTTGCATGTCCACTTGCCCCCCTTTTTATGAAGGTATAGCTATCTCTAGCAACATCTCACTCACTAATAACCACTCTGTATGCAGATGGGATCAACATGGGCATAAGCTTACTTTAGCAGAAATCCAGGGAACCGGAGTTTGTATTGGGAAAGTCACCCCCTCCTATCAAGAGCTGTGTAACTCGACCCTACATACTAACACCACCGACTACCTCATTTCCCCTTTTAATGCCTGGTGGACCTGTTCCAGCAGCATCACCTCTTGTGTAGCAAGTACGCTCTTAGATAAAGATTTTTGTGTAGCCATTCAACAGGTGCCAAAAGTAACTTATCGCTCTGGCGGAGAACTCAACCTCTACTGGGAGCCCCCCTCATTCATTAGAAATAAACAGGAGCCAGTAACTGCTGTCACAGTAGCAATCTTGCTGGGGCTTGTCCTGGTGGGTATGGGCACTGGAATCTCGTCTCTATTGCTACAAGAAAAGGTATAATGCACTCAGGGCATCTACAGACGCTGACATAGAGCAGTTTGAAGAAGCTATAAGTCATATGGAAGAGTCCCTATCTTCATTAGCTGAGGTTGTCCTGCAAAACTGTAGGGGCCTAGATTTGTTGCTACTACAACAAGGAGGTTTGTGTGCTGCCCTAATGTTGCTTCTATGCTGATCATTCTGGTGTGGTTAAAGATTCTCTACAAAAAGTAAGAGAAGGTTTGGAGCATAGAAGGTTACAAAGGGAAAAGGAACAGAGTTGGCTCAACAATTGGCTTAGTACATCCCCTTGGCTGATGACTCTTTTACCTTCTATCTTGGGCCCTCTACTTGGCCTGATTTTATTAATCTCTCTAGGTCCAATACTACTTAGTAAACTAATGGCTTTTGTGCGATCTCAAATTGAAGCCATCCAAATGAAGCCTTTGCAGATCCATTATCAACAATTGGCTATGGAGGATTTTTCCTCTGAGTGCTCTGGGCCATCAGCTTCCTCGCCATGAGCAGAGCTGGATAGCCAGAGACGGGTAGGACCACCGCTCCTGAGCTTTGCCTGCCCTGCCAGCTAAGACAGGGGATTGATGCTTAGAGGTCTTCTACCCAATGATGGCTAAGGAGGGCGCTTGGGCAGGTCCAAACCTAAGACAGGCACAACTCCCATGGGTCATTTTTTGAAAAAATAAAGGGGGACTTGTGGGGGTCCCTAGACCATGTCCAGTATCTGGCTTCTTCTACTCAGCCAAAGTAGTAATTTTCCATTGGGCCCCCTCTCAAGGTCAGTCAGTCAGCCGTAGGGAAGTCAGTTGAACTTTAACCATGAAATGTTCCATAAACAGGATGTTCCTTGAACCCTAGTGTTGGCTAATCCCAATGATCTGTATCAGCATGTTTGTTCCTTTACACAACATTGTGGCTTAACAGTTGCAAACACTTCCTCTTATGCCTACCCTTTATATTCTGTGTATGAACCTGCAGTAAAGGAGACTTGATCAGAACCTGTCTTGTCTCCATTCCTTGCGTGTCTTGTTCCTTCCCCTCACTCCTCTTCCAGACCCCCGTTGACTGACCCACTGGATGGGTCAGAGAGTGATCAAATCTGCAAGGAAATGGAAATGCTGAAAAAAATCTTAGGCTGAAATGAAAAAGGAAACCAAAAAACTAAAAGGGGAAAGTGACAAACTCCAGAAGGAAATGGAAATACTAAAGGAATCTCAGGCTGAAATGAAAAAGGAAATCAGACACTCATCCAGTCAATAGGAAAGGGCAAGAGAGAAAGCCTTGGTAACAGAATGGATGAAGCAGAAAATAGAATATCATCCCTAGAAGATAACATGGAAGAACTAAAGAGCTCTAGCAAAGGCTATAAATTTTTTTTTTAAACACAGGAGTGTTATAATCAGGAAATGTGGGACACCATGAAGAGACCAAACCTCCACATCATAAGGATAGAGGAAAGAGAAGAATCCCAGGACAATGGTATGGACCAGATCAAATTTCCCCAAATTGAAAAAAGCCACACCCACATAAATACAAGAAGCACATAGAAAACCAAATAGACAAGATCAGAAAAGAAACTCCCCATGCCATATCATAATCAAAACTCTAGATGCTCAAACCAAAGACAGAATACTGAAAGCCACAAGAGAAAAATAACAAGTTACATATAAAGGAAAACCCATCAGAATTACAGCTGACTTTTCAACGCAAACAATGAAAGCCAGAAGAGCTTGGACCAAAGTATTTCCAGTACTAAATGACTACAGATGCAAACCCAGATTACTGTACCCAGCAAAAATATCAATTATAATTGAAGGAGAAAGGAAAATATTCCTTGACATAAGATGAAAGAATACATGTCTAGAAATCCAACCCTCCAGAAAATACTCGAAGCAGTTCAGAGGACAGAGGAAAGGAGCAGCTATCCCCAAGCGGCAAGAGAGAGTGATTAATGAAGGTATAAACCCAGAAATACAAACACAGACAAAAATGCAAACAAAATAAACTGAAGGGAAGCAATATACATCTCTCAATATTAACCCTAAGTATTAATGGTCTAAACAGACTGGAAGATACATGCACATCTATGTTTATTGCAGCTCTCTTCACAATAGCAAAGAGCTGGAAGCAATCCAAGTGTCCCTCAACTGATGACTGGAGTGGTACATATACACAACTGAATTCTATGCAGTGGGAGAGAAAGATGACATCATGAACTTTCCAGGTAAGTAGATGGAACTCAAAGCCATTATGCTAAGTGAAGTAATACAGTCCCAGAAAAACAAAGAATGGATTCTCCCTCATTTGTAGATGTATCTCTCAGGAATTAGCAAGGAGAATCATTTGGCACAATGGACTCTATCTAGCACAAATGACAGAAGGTGTGAACTCTGGGGCAGGGAGGGGGTAAGGGAGGGTGCCAAGGAAGAAGTGGGTATAATGACAATTAAGACTGACTGAAAGCTATGTATGAAACACATAAAAATTCAACAAAACGTGGTCATTCGTAAACATTGCTACTCCTGGAGCATGGCCCAGATCCCCATATACCCACAGTATGATAGCTTTAGCGAGGACCTTAACAATGAATTAAATGATAATATGGAAAGTTGATGTAAAGCACCCAGCCCTATGATGAAATGGAACTTGGGCCTTGGAGGGTGGTGGGAGACTTGAGAGCAGATGACAATCTTGCTACATTCTGCATAGCTGCTGAGGTGGCTGAAGACAAGTTACTCCATTATGCCCATGGGTGGGTCCTCCACTCAGTCCTGCAGCCCCTCCAGTTTGGTTCCTTTCAAGACCTAAGTCCACCAAATTGGCCCTCAGCTCCAGGCAGGGACAAAACACTAACACCCATTCTAAAGGGTCTTTTACTGTTCCTATAGCTATTCCCACCAGGCAGCCCAAATGCCATTTCCCCCTTCAACTTTCCTCCATTCAACCCTGAAGGATCAGTTAAACAAATTTTGTAAATAGCAGTCATGCTATGCTATCCCAGCTCCAACCAGATTTGGGGAAAGCCTGCTGGATGTGCCCAAGTGCAAGCCAAGTTTCCTACTGGGGAACTGGTTTAGCTAACTAATGCCTCCTCACCAGGACCTTGCCTCCGGGGAACCCCTGATAGAAACCTTAGGACCGGTGACCTGTGTAGGCCCCCACCCACCATGCAAACCTTAGCATGTAATCCCAGAGCTCCTGAGAGAACTTAACTTTTCTCGCTCCAAAGAAATTTTTCCTGCCATCCTTCCCGGACCCCATGTGACCTGTGTACTTGGTTCCAGGTTATCCCTGGGGAAGAAATGAGATCTGATTAAATTCTACACAAGTCAAAAGAAACCCTATAGTACTCCCCCTGCTGTGGGGAATGACTAAGCTATTCTGGGAAGAACTACTATTGGTCTTCAGCAGGTACAACACAGCCAGCTTACCCAACAAGTTATGGAAGACCTAAAACCTAAAACAAGTACAAACTGAAATATAGAAAACATCAATAAAAGTATTTTATTTAAAAAAAAGAGCTGGACTAAGCACTCTAACACTATTAGTTCACCTTTACATCCTTTACAATTTGAGCAGACCTAAACGAGTAAGAAAACTTTTCCAGAAAAGCTTCCTCAAGCAGGCAGTGCTTTTAAGTATTAACTTCCATTATTCTACTTGCTGCCCAGATATGGGCCAACCACAAAACCTTATCTGGACAAATGTTTAACTATGAGCCAGGTGATTTTTGCATGGTTCTCACTTTATTACTGTTTCTTCATTTGAATACTTAACAACTTTTTAATGTAAATATACTTATTTTTCATGATGATTCTTGCAAATGTTTCTTGTGACTCTTTCAGTTTTTTACATCCAGAACCTACCACTTTTTGAGAATTGCTCTAAACATACACACATTGAACACTGGAGCACTTATCTCATAAACAAACACTGCCGGATGAAAAAGCGCAGACTGACCTGAACACGTGAATAGAGTAATGTCAATTCCACACTTTCATTGACGGAAAGGTCTTCCAGACTCCAAATCAATCTAGAAACATGACAGTTAAATACTTTAGAACCAATGGACTTAAGGGATGCTTCCAGAACATTCTACCCAAACACTGCAGAAGACACATTTTTCTTAGCAGCTCATTGAACTTTCCCTACCACAGACTACAATTTACGAAGCAAAGCAAGTAACAGCATACACATGAAAACTGAAATTTTTCCTTCTTTTCCACCTAGTTGCAATAGCCTAGAACTAGAAATCAATATGGAGAAAAACAACACAACCTTAGAAAGTTTGATCAACACAATACTGTATGATAAATCGATCATTCAAGAAATCAGGAGGGAAATTTGGATATTCCTAGAATTGAATGAAAATGAAAACTTAGTATATCAGAACCTTTGGGATACAGTGAGAATGGTTCTAAGAGGAAAGCTTGTGGTTAAAAATGCCTACTTTTTAGAAATCGGAGAAATCTCAAATAAATACTTAATATGCACCTGCAAGGTCTCAGAAATGAAAAGCAAGCCACGCCCCAAATCAGTGATAGAGAAAAAGGACAGAGGTGAGAGAAGATATTATAGTGAAATGAAGACTTAAAAAGAGAACAAGACAGGAAGTCAATGAAATAAAGAATTGGCTTTTTAACAACTTAGAACTAAGATTAGCAAGTCCTTGGCCAAAGTACCTGGAAGAGAGAACAGACTCCAATAAGAAAGTTCAAGATGAAAAGGCATGGCTATATACTAAGCAATCAACAACTATACAATGGGAAACACCATTTACGACAGCATCTGAAACACATGCTATTGAAAGAAGAGTCTACAAGAAAGATTATATGCAATCTGATAGTTACGAAACATTACTAAGAAAAATTAAAGGGGCCCCAAATCATTGAAGAAAAATATGTTTCTGACTCAAATAACACAACACTGTGAAGATGCCCATTACTTCCTATATGGATTTACTAAATAAGTCCATTTTTTATTTTTTATGTGTATGAATGTACTTTCTGCATGTAGGTTGGTGCACCCGTGTAGTGCAATGCTGCGGAGGTCAGAAGAGGGCATCAGATTCCCGTGGAACTGGAGTTAAAGCCGGTTCTCAGGCACCGTGTGGGTGCTGGGGAGCGAACCCAGGTCTTCTGCAAGAGCAGTCGGTGCTCTTAACTGCTAGGCCATCTCTCCAGCCCCAATAAGTCCATTTTCATTGAAATTGCAGCAAAATATTTTAATAGGAGTCAATGGGAAAATCCTAGAGTTAATATGGAAAAAATTATGAAACTGGATAAATAGAAAAGGAGAACCACATGTGCCTGAGTGTAAGATTTATTTTAAAGGTACAATGAGCAAGTCTATTAGTTATTTTCTTTTTGCTATAACCAAGGCAACATACAGAAGGAGTCTATTTGGCTTATGGTTCCCAGAGTGTAAGAGTCCATAATGGTGGGGAGATGTGGCAACAGGAATCAGCTGGGACAGAAAGCTGAGCACTCGCATCTCCAAGCAGGCATAGGAAGGCAGAGCAAAAACTGGAAATCCAGGAAGGCTTAAGAACATTCAAAGCCCACATCGGTGCCACGCTTCCTTTAGCATGGCCACGCCTCCAAAAGGTTCCAAGGCCCTCCCCAGACAGCGCCACTCACTGGAGCCTAT
Source organism: Rhizomys pruinosus (assembly GCA_009823505.1). NCBI lineage: Eukaryota > Metazoa > Chordata > Mammalia > Rodentia > Spalacidae > Rhizomys > Rhizomys pruinosus. Next base: position 5,621,294 of record VZQC01005680.1, on the reverse strand, counting down.
GGGAGATATTCTCATTCAATAACCCAGCAAGACAATGTGTTGGTGATGTAAATATGACAAACATGTTAACAGAACAGACAGGAGAGTTCAGAAATAGACCCAAACATAAGGAACTGATGGTTAACAGTGGTCAAATGGCGTTTCAGTGAACTGCCTTTTCAACAAAGTGTGCTGGATCGTTTGGATACTCACATAAAACTTAATTACAATTTACAACTCAGTTCATGCAAGACTTATTTTAGAAAATCACAGAACATGTAAGCATAAACCTCTAGAACTTCCAGAAGAAAACATAAGAAAAGAGAGTGATCTTGAGTTAAGCAAAGAAATCTAAGATGTAACCCTTGAGAACACAACCAACACCACCACACCCCCTTCAACCCGAAACTGCACCAAGACTGTTTTTTTTTTTTTAATATGTATGAATGTACTGTCTGCATGCAGGTCTGTGTACCCGTGTCGTGCAATGCTGTGGAGGTCAGAAGAGGTTTTTTATTTTCAGAAAGTGAGGAAAACTTTATTGACAATATGAAAAAAATAAAAGGCACGCATACCACAGAATGAAAAAATATATTTGTAAATGGCATATCTGATAAAATTCCTCTACCTGCAAATATATAAAGAATATTTAAAACTTAATAAAATTAAAATGATCTTGTTATAAAACAGAGACAATAAAAGATCTATTTCATCAAGAAAGATATAGGAGGAAGGAAAAAAACAAAGCTTTCAGAAACATACATTTGAAAAAAAATCCTCAACAAATGATGTTGGGAAAACTGTATTTAGAAGAATGATACTAAATCTGTGTCTCTTGTATGAAAGTCAAAAATCTTAATGTAAAAACCCAACTATGAACCTTATATTAAGGAAAAACATAGGGAGGATAATTTAAAATCCAGGCATACGCAAGGACTTTCCAATAAGGGTGTTAATATCATAGCAAATAATTGCAAAAAAAAAAAAAATCAACAAACAAGGTTCCATGAAATTAAAAGGCATTGACACTTCAAAGAAAATTTCGAAGAGAAAGCTTACAGAAAGGAGGAAAACTTTGCTAGCTATACACTCGTGGATGATTAATATCTAGAATAAATAAGGAACAAAAATTACTGGAAAATCCAATCATTAAATTAGCTAATAAAATGAGCAGACATTTCTCAAAAAATAAGTGGCCAATAAGCGTATGAAGAAGTGTTCAACCTCCTCACCCATCAGAAAACTGCCAATTATAACTACATTGAGATGCCATCTCACCCCAGTCAAAATGGCCAAATATCAAAAAATGCTGGCAAGGTGTCAGGGGAAAGGGAACCTGTGTATGGAGGGAATGTGAATTAATCTACTCACTATGTAAATCAGCATGCATGTTCCTCAGAAAACTGAAAACTGAAAATACAGTTTTTATAAGTCCAGAATATGTTATTCCTTAGAATATACCAAAGGCATGTAAGAGCACGCCCCAGAGATGCCCCATACACCATGTTATTGCAGCACAACTCACAATAACCAAGTGACAGAATGTAATGGATGGATAGGTAAAGAAAATGGAGTTTTAGTCAACCACAGAAGAATGAAATCATCCTTGCTGGAAAACAGGTAGGACTGGATCATCACAATACATCACAGCATTCTGAGTATGTCAGACTCAGAAAGGCGAGTAAAACATTTTCTCACATTTATGAGGCCTAGATTTTCTATAAATGCATAGAACTATACATACATGTCTGTGTGTGCGTGAGAGAGAGAGAGAGATCAAACTAGAGGACTAGAAAAAGGAAGAATAATGGAGACATAGGGGGAGAGGCAAGGAAGGAGACTGTATGGGGGTTAAGGTACAGATATACCTGAAGCAACATGTCCTTACAACAATCAGGATGGACAATGAATTTGTACCAATAAGAATAAATTGACAGAAAGAAACAAAGAGGCGAAAAAAAAAGAAAAGCAAGAAAAAATCCCATTCTAAATTTAACTTCAGTAACTCTAGTCTGGGAGGATGCCAGTTGCCATAGAGACCAGAGGACACAGATACCAAATCAACTCTAAGTCAACAATGCATAACCCTAGGTGCGTAGAATATGTTTTTCCTCTATTAAGTTCAACAATGGAAAAGACAAGGCTCATAAAGCTGATACAGCTGTCCCTCTGGGAGTGACAGGTAAAAGAATGAAGCCTAAGTGTGTTTCTCTAATCACCTGTAATAATCCAGAAGGGCACAAGCCTGCAGCATGGGATAGAGACAGAATCCTTTAATGTCGCACGACTTCACCCACAGGAATAACTGGGCCACTGAAAGTGGAAGAAATAAAAGCCAAAAATTCAACTGAGAAATGAGTCCCTCCTCTGCTTCTATTCATGGGGGGGAGGTAGCATTCTAAACTCTGTCACACTCCAAATACACTCCAAATACCACAACAAAAACAGTGGCCCCAGTTAAAGATGACTAGTTTTTCCATCTCCACTCAAGAGAAAGGAAAGATAAGGCATGACAAGATTCAGTGTCATACTTTACCAAATCATTGACTTAACCTCAAAATGGAATTCCCAAAGCTTGCACCTAGGTGTCTAGTAATGTAAATGAGTATCTGACAGCACCCACATGCTCATCTACTAATAGACATCTATTGACAACTCCAGTATATATAGCTGCTCTATTTTTTACCTTCTTTTGGATAAAAGAATTTCTAGGGTTATAGGTGACAAAAGCACTCCAAAAAATAGCACACAAAATGACCAGCTCTAAGAAAGACACATACGAAGTATGTAGTAGTAGCACAGTGGTGGCTGATAATGTACAGCAGAGTAGATTTTTCATTCCAATGAAAACTTGGGAGTTAGGATGGATTGTAAAGATGGAACGGACCAGAAAGGGCAGACCATGTGCTGTATATAAGTTGATTTGTTTTACCAGAGTGAAAGAGGTGAAATGAGAATGAGAACCTATTGATTTAATAAAATAGGTTCTTATAAGGAGTTATGTGTTTCAAATCTTTGCCTTTGCTTCAAACTTTCTGGGAGTCATCCATTCAATAGAGAGAAATTCTTGAATTAAAATAAACAGAGCTTAAGACACAGTTTGGTGGTTGACTCAAGACAAGCGTGCAGATAATAAGATTCCTAAGGGAAAAACCTTAGAGTAAGCAAAGATTCCTTTATTTCCCTCTGAGAGCTGAAGGAAGAAATTGTCCTTAAAGTGACACAGCTAAAACCCAAGACAGCTCTGGATTCTGGAAGCCCCACATCTCTATACACTCCTACTTCCAAACTATCATCCTTTACTGATGGCCTGAATAACTGGGCCCATGGGCTGTCAGATTTAACAAATAAAAATGAAGAACGAACAGTTAAATTTGAGCTCTGGATAAATAACCTTTAGAATATTTCATAAAACATTTGTGAAGTGACTACATCAAAAAGTATTAGCTGTTTTTTATCTGGAATTAAAGTTTAACTAGAGATGGGCACAGGTATGTATGCCCGTAGTGTCACCTGCCCAAGGAGATGAGACAGGAGAATTTCTGAAGCACAAAATGTGGAGCCAGCATGGGCAACATGGGACTAGGTCTCAAAATTTAATTAGTTAATTAAAAAAATTTTTCAGGCAGAAAGAGTAGTTTCTCTACATTGTTGTAGCTCTTGTTCCAGTTAGTAACCCCACACCCCTGCTCAAGCAAGCAAACTTGATTGAACTTGGACCACTAATTAACTAATTAATAATAAATAGGAAAGACAGACATGAATGGAGGGGGAATTATTGGGGGGAAAAGGGGTTCAGAGGTTGTGAGAAAGGATTAAGAGAGGACGATGGGGTGAATGTACTCAAAATCCATTACTGACATATATGAAAATGTCACAGAATTAAAAATAAATGCAATTTCATAAAAGATCCTCCTCAACTAAAAGTCAACAGCAAAGTAAGGAGATAATAAATAAGTCATGGGTAAGAAATACAATCTAAAAACCACTATGTAACCACCAATCTTAATTTAGCTATTTTAATAGTAGTCATGCCATATGGGATAAAATAGCCACATATGGGCTTCAAGTATAAATGAAAATATTAAGACTATCTTATCTTAAAGTTTGGAAAAGAATAATTGTCACAGTCCACACCCTCTGCAGGTGCAGGGTTGATTCCAAAGCTTTCTTGGTCAGGCACGGGGGCACACACTTGCCATCTAATCACTTACGGAGGCAAAGACAGGAGAATGTAAATTCCAGACCAGCCTGTGCTACAGAGCAAATTGTCCTTCAGCCTGAGCTGTACTTACCATGAGGCCTCATCTCAAACACTAAATTAAAATTAAAAGTAGCTTCCCGAGAACATAGCTCAAAAATTAAGTGCAAATTTTGTTTATATTCTTTTCTAGGAATATAATACATACAAGGATCAAATCAAGAAAGTAACAATAGAGAAATTTAAGAGGAGGAAAGAGTAATTTAAATGTATCAAAGTCTTGAGTTGTTGCTCACTATTCTTGACTGCTGGTATTTAATGACTGAGAATTTCCTGTACTTTTTTGTCTGTTTTTGGTATCATATCCAAGAAATCATTACCCAAATCTCTGCATGCTTTTCCCTGTGTTTTCTTCTAAGAGGCTAATTATCTCAAGTTGGTCTTTAAATTCTTTCATCTGTTTTTAATCTGTTTATTACACATGGTTTAAGATAAGGGTTCCATTTCATTCTTACAATATTGAATTTAGCATCATCCATTAGTAAACTGGCCATTTTTTCTTTATTGTATATTCTTGGCACCCTTATTTAAAAACAATTGACTTTATATACACATAGGTTTGTTTATGGACTCTCCCATTTACATAAATAGTATTTAGGTCCTTTCATGCCAGTATCTTACATTGTTCTGATTAGTACAGAGTTGTAATAGTTTTTAAAATCAGGCCATATAAGGGCCAGAGAGATGGCTCAGCGGTTAAAAGCACTGACTGCTCTCCCAGAGGACCCGGGTTCGATTCCCATCACCCACATGGGAGCTAAGACCCATCTTAGGCCAAGTGTGATGGCACATGCCTTTAATCCCAGCACTCCGGGAGGTAGAGGCAGAAGGATCTCTGTGAGGTCAAGGCCAACCTGGTCTACATAGTAAGCTCCAGGCAGCTGGGACTAAAGGGAGACCCTATCTCAAAAAGACAAAAATCAGGGCATATAAACTTTGAGGGGAGCCTGGAAAAGGCAAAGTCTCTTCCACAGGTCTAAGTTGCTGTGTTCGCTACCTTGGACCATAAGATCCATTTGATAATAGGCCAAGTAACCATGCAACTTGATCTCCCCCCACCCCCACAGCTATAAAGTGCACATGGCACAGCAACAATCCATTATCAAATGGAAGTGGTATCAAACTATTATAGCAAAGTATTGTATACTTACAGGAGTAGAAATGACTCAGCGCCCTGGAGCTCAATGTACAACATGGTGGTAGCTCACCCGTAGCTCCCACAGTTGAAGAGTGGTTTTTCCCAGCAGGTTGTCCGATCTCTGGGTCCTTTGGTGGCTTGGCTAGTCTGAGTTTCCGCAGCAAACCGTACTGCTTATACAGCTTTGCCTGGCGAATCTGGTCAATTTCAGGAACTTCCTGAAGTTACTGAGTTGTTTACCTCCTGAATGCTTCACCTCCCCCTCAAAACATCCTGCCCTTTACTTCCTGAATGCTTCACCTCCCCCTCAAAACATCCTGCCCTTTACTTCCTGAATGCTTCGCCTCCCCCTCAAAACATCCTGCCATTTACTTCCTGAATAATGCTTCACCTCCCCCTCAAAACACCCTGCTGTTTACTTCCTGAATGCTTCGCCTCCCCCTCAAAACATCCTGCTGTTTACTTCCTGAATGCTTCACCTCCCCCTCAAAATATCCTGCTGTTTACCTCCCAATGGAATGTCCAATTGTTTACCTTCCTTGAGAACATTTGTTGTTTACCCAGCTTGCCTCCAAGATGGAAAGTTTCTTTTGGAAGAAATTGTTACACAAATCAATGAGGCTTACTCATATTATTTATTGAAGGCAATCTGCTTTATTCAATGTCTATAAATTAAAATGTTAATCTCATCTAAAATCTCCCTCATAGAACATCCAGAATAATGTTTGATTAAAATCTATAATTCAACCAGTTTGCCACAAAAATTTAATCATTAACAATGAGATACCCATATATGCCTTCTTGAACTACAATTAATTTCTAATGAAAATACTTTTGGCCTATAATAGCACAACTATTGTGCATGTGGCAAAAACAAACTCTCCCAAAAGAAGATACAAATTCTATGTGTGGCATTTATTTTTTATTTGAAATCCATATCCAAAATATTATAATACAAACTTAATACATGCTATGATATTGAAAATTGTAAATTAGCCAGGCATGGTGGTACCTGCCTTTAAGCCTAGCACTCAGGAGGCAGAGGCAGGAGGATCTCTGTGAGTTCAAGTCCAGGCTGGTCTACAAAGCAAGCTCCGGGCCATCTGGGACTAAAAAGGAAGACCCTGTCTCAAAAAGACAAAAAGAAAAATGAAAATTAATACCTTATATTGCATGAAAAGGGTTAAGGTAAGGTAAGAAACAAAGATATTTGTTACACAAACATTTAACAAAATACACTAATTTAATGGCAATTCCTATCTTTATTTATTTATTTTTTTTTGGTTTGGTCTCATTATCCTGCTTATGTTCTATGTTCTATACATTCTTATTACTTGATTCCATAAGTACAAAATTACTAATCCTTACGGACAATTAGAAGTGAACATTTTGACTAAGCAACAACTAATTTGATCAATGGAGAACCTAGAAAGAAGTTCTTGCTTACAGAGTTTCTCCAACATAGAGATCATTTCACAGATGGCAGAAAAGTCTTTGATCTGTAATTTTCAGACAACAGACGGGTTAGAGAAAGGTATCCATTGCTTTTCCACAATGATGTTTCTTTGTGCTGGGGCAATTCCTATCTTTATTTCTGCAGTTGGTCACATAGTTCCCACTGCTGGTTCTGTGTCTCTTCACTCTTGGCATGTACAGCAACGTCTTTACATGGTGGGTTGCAAAATCCTCTATTATTGAAATACCTGGGCTGTTAGAAGCCTTCTTTCCCCAGAGTGTGCTAAAGTTGCTTACAAGGCTTGATAATAATACTAGCAGGTGCCTTAAGAAAGTACCTGTATTCCAAACATACTGTTCCTTACCTCTATTGTAGAGTGGTTCAGATTCCCCTTAGAAGCCTGTATCAATCATTTGATTCAGCAAAGTAACTCCATTATTTGTTCGTTTGGATGAAGAAGGCTAAAATATCCAGGTGGGAATCATAAATCCTATCTCAGTGGAATAATTGTGTTTTCAGGTGGAAACTTTTCTCCTTTTCAGAAGAAACCCTCTAGGCAAAGAAAGCAGAACTTTTGCTTGTGGGTCACTCAAGAACTCATCAGTGGAACCAGTCCTGTATTCACTCTTGGCTGCTAGGGCCATCACGTGTGGATATGAAAGAAATAGCACCATATCTTGGGCACATTTGCATTTTTTTAGTGAACATAGCTTCAGTCCTGTGAGATTTTTGCCACATAATCCACCCTCTAAGTGAGTCTTGTTGATGCAAAGACACAACTCCCACCTCAAAGGGGACAGGAGTTAGTTTATTCTGAAGCCAAGTATGAATGACCATGGCCAGGGAACACAAATTCAGGTTATCACAAATTCCATGTTCTAACATAGTAACAGTTTCATGAAATTTTTAGCATAACAGAACAAAGAAAGTTTACAAGTTAAGACACATTTAAAATACATTTGGTGGAGACATCAGAGAGGCAGGTTTTAGCAAAACAGGGAGAATTCTGTTATAGGCCTAAGGTGCTATGGATAGCTTCCTTAGCCAGTGGGTGGGTGGAAGGTAAGATTTTAATACATTCCAAAGACTGACTTCTGTTAGCTGTAGGGTGTTAGACCACAGAAGTAAACAAGGAATGGCTATTGATGGGGATAAATATGGCCCAAGGTCAATTGTAAACAGGCTCTGGACATGTAACATTCCAAATTCTCCACAATCATTGAAGTTCTAATCAGTTGATCGGACTTGCAGGGGGTTCAGTTGAAAACCAGGGTTCACCAGGCCGGATTCACCAGACTACTTCCTTCCCTATGAGCAGTAAGGTCTCCTGGGTACACTCACCAGAGACCAGCCACGCTGCCGGGAAAAGACATTCGTCAGCTCCATGCTGTGTATTGAGCTCCAGGGTTTTAGCGTTCCTGAGCCATGACCCAGGCTGGGGTGGGCTTTTGCTGATGCTGCTGTCTTGAGTCATTTATGCTCCTATGAGTAACCCCTCACCCATAATCCTATTTAGGAACCTCAGTAAAGCTCATTGGTTCACAAAGTTTGACTTGGGTGGTGTCTTTACGTTGGTTTGTCAGTGATTCCCTGGGGTGATTATCTGGGGTGAGTAGACTTGTGCTCATGTTTCCCCAGGAACTGTCACACAGCGGCACCAAGTTTTTCTTAAACATTTGGATTGATTCTACATCGTAAATATTGTGAATAATGCTGTAATAAACACATATATAGATATAGGTATGTATCACTTCAAAATACTGATTTCGGAGCCAGGTGTGGTGGCGCACACCTTTAATCCTAGCACTTGGGAGGCAGAGGCAGGCAGATCTCTGTGAGTTCAAGGCCAGCCTGGTCTACAGAGTGAGTTCCAGGACAGCTGGGACTACAGGGAGACCCTGTCTCAAAAATATTAAAAAAAAAAAAAAAAAAAAAAATACTGATTTTGTTTCCTGTAGTTTCCAAATAATGGAATTAGTGAGTCATTTTATTGTAGATTTTTGGAACTGCCATATATTTTGCATAAAGAACATACATATTTAAATTCCTATTAGTCTGTGTCTTTTCTAGCAATTGTTTTTATAACAGCCACTTTAACTAGAGTGAGATAGCACACTATGGATTTGATTCGCATTGCCTTGATCATTAGTGGTATTGACTATTTTCATATACTTGGGCAGTTAGCCTCTTTTGAGAAATTCATTGTTAATGAGGTTAATCAGTCTGATAATTTTTATTGATTGTGAACTTGATGGGCTCTAGAATCATCTAGAATTTCTGGGCATAGATGTTTTGGCGTTTCTAGATTGGGTTACCTGACATGCTAAATGTGGATGACACCATCCTACCCAGACTGAATAAAAAGAAGAAAATAGCTGAACCCCTGTATTCCTCTCTGCTTTCTGACTGTGGACACAGTGTAAAGAGTCCCCTCACACTACCATCTCCATCTTGCCCCACCAGGATGGATTGTATCCTCAAAGCATGAGCTAACATCAACCACTTCTTCCTCAACCACTTCTATCAGATATCTTGTCTCAGCAGTGAGAAAAATAATTAATACAATCAGATTATTTTATTGCATCTTGGCTTTTACTGTTGATTTGTTTGAATTCTTTAGTGCTGGATATTAGTCCCTTCTCAGATGAATAGTTTGCAATTATTTCTTCCCACTCCATAGGTTGGCTCATCACTCTTTTGTTTTATTTGCTCTTCATTCTTTTGTTTCGTTTGTTTGTTTGTTTGTTTGTTTGTTTGTTTGTTTCGAGACAGTCTAACTATGTAACCCTGAAATTTGCTATATAGACCATGCTGGCCTTGAACTCAATAGAGATCCCCCTCCTTCTGCCTTCCAACTGCTTGGATCACCACATCTGGTTCCCGTGCAGAGGCTTTTAAATGTACTGTAATGTAAGGTCATTTGTCAATTTTCACTTTTGTCATAGTACTATGGGGAAAGGATATTTTTAGATCCCTGTCCATTTTATCAGTGTCTTTATTGAGTTCCCCTGTTTTTCTTCTAGTATTTTCATCATTGAAAGTCAGTCCAACTTATTGCCATAGTTAGAATAGATTAAGGATATTTGCTTTTATCCTCCTTTTCTTAAAAAAGTTACTAGAAGATTTGTAATGAGAGAGTAAAGCAAAGAATGAAATAATATAGGACTGAGGGAAACTAGAACTGAGAAGAAGGCCAAGGAAGGGAACTCTCAGGATTCTAAGAAACTTTGAGAGAGTGTCCAGTCTTTTCCGGAAAAAAATATGAAGGGGCAGTGAGAGAGTTCATAAGAAAAAGAAAATTCCAGAAAATATGACAAGAAACTGAGAAAAAAATCAAAGATGTAACAAAGGCAAACAAGCATTTTAAAACATCAAGAAAATATAAAGGTAAATAAAATACATTACAAAATCTAAGTCCCAAATATACAGCAATAGCAGAGTGTTGTTATTTCTCAATCATGTTGGTGCTAGCTTAACTTTATGGATCAATGTAATTAGGCCAGGAGATGCCTAGTTATTTAGCCAAATACAGACCTTTCAATTTACAATGATTTATGAATGTTTAACTTTACAATAGTTGAATTTTTATTTGTTCATATGACAACTACATATGGAGTATCTGTCCTCTGCCACTATATACTTATTTTGACAAGTATATATTCTTTGCTGTTGCAGGTCTGGTTCTGGTTCTTATTTCTTAACTTTAAACTCCTTCCTTTTCTCTCTCCAAAAATCTAACAATATATTCACTTTGTTGTTCTCTTTACACTGTCCTAGGCAGTAGCAGACAGCTCCAGTTCCCTATAAGTCTCATCATGGCAAAAGATAACACACAATTCTCTACAGTTTAATATGCTGCTAGGAAGCTTTAAGTAGGCTATGCTTATAAAACTCATTTTGTCTTACATATTTTTAGCTTATGGTGGATTTATTGGGACAAAACTCCTTTGTACGTTGAGGAATATCTGTCTTATTCTTGATGCTTCTGTTAGCGTTTGTTTGGAGGCAAATGACATGCTAATACAATGAGTTAACCAAATTGCCCTTGCTAGTATAAGAGGCTGCCTAATCAGTTGAAGGCCTTACTAGAATAAGGCTTATCTTCCCATGATGGAGACAGACCTCATTCTGTTTGCACCATATATACATCTGTCTTTTCCTGCCTTAGAGGCAAACTGAAACCTGGATTCTTCTTGGGTCTCAGGTCTGCTAAACTTTCAGACTTTAAGCTAAGTTGCTAGCTCCCCAAATTTCCAACTTTCTGAACTGAAGACATTGGGAATTGTTGCCTCCTGTAATTATGTGAGTCAGTTCTTTATGGACATATATATGATATTTCTGTGTGTGTGTGTGTATGTTTATATAGATATACATGTGTAAATACAGACAGACATACACATATGCATATACATATACATATATTTATACTAATGGTCAGGACTCACAGAACCCGATCTCCACCTCAGACCCTAGGCAGAGATAAACTTAAGTAGAGACTTCCTCTTCCTAGGCCTGTACCCTAAGCAGAAGCCAAAAGCTATTCTGTGTATCAGAAACCAGACAGAAGAAAAGAAAAAAGAAAAAAAGCAATCACTACAGACCCCTGACAGAGAGACATCCTCATCAGAGCTAGTCAGAAAAGAAAAAAAAAAAATGTTTTCCCTGACTCAAGAACTTTCAGCAGACAATCTTGAAGTTGCCTGGCAGGCAAACCCCCAAAACCCATTTTTACATTGTGAGACCCCCCCCCAATTAACTTCTGCTCTAGCCTACTTAAAAATTCTGACTGCCAGCCATTTCATTGCTAGCTAGCTTATTCATTCCCCAGCTAGAAGCTAGCCCCTCTTGCATTTTCCAGTAAAGCATGTTCCGCCTTTTGGGGTCCCCTGCTTCCTTTTGCACACAGTGACTTGGGTCACACTCACGCAGTAACACTAATGGTTCTTTTCTTTGCAGCACCCTAGCTAACACACTTGCAGACAGAAGAGAATCTTAGTATTATCTAATCACAGATCCAATTTTATTCATATTGTTTAAATAATATCTAGAATTGAATTTAATAAATCAAAGAATATGTAACACTTGGGCAATATTTCTGAAAATACTGAAGTTTTGATAATGTTGGTTATATAAAAGCAGAATCCTAATTGATACAGAGTATCATAGAGAAAGGAGCTCTAACAAAAGGATTAGGATTCTGCTTTTATATAACCAACATTATCAAAACTTCAGTATTTTCAGAAATATTGCCCAAGTGTTACATATTCTTTGATTTATTAAATTCAATTCTAGATATTATTTAAACAATATGAATAAAATTGGATCTGTGATTAGATAATACTAAGATTCTCTTCTGTCTGCAAGTGTGTTAGCTAGGGTGCTGCAAAGAAAAGAACCATTAGTGTTACTGCGTGAGTGTGACCCAAGTCACTGTGTGCAAAAGGAAGCAGGGGACCCCAAAAGGCGGAACATGCTTTACTGGAAAATGCAAGAGGGGCTAGCTTCTAGCTGGGGAATGAATAAGTCTAGCTAGCAACTGAAATGGCTGGCAGTCAGAATTTTTAAGTAGGCTAGGCAGAAGTTAATTGGGGGGGGTCTCACAATGTAAATAATGGGTTTTGGGGGTTTGCCTGCCAAGGAACTTCAAGATAGTCATGCTGAAAGTCTTCGATCAGGAAACACATATTTTGGTTTTTGTTCTTTTCTGACTGCTCTGATGAGGATGTCTCTGCGTCAGGGTCTGGTATGGATTGCCTTTTTTTCTTTTTTCTTTTCTTATGTCTAGTTTTCTGATACACCCAGAACTACGTTGTTGGCTTCTGGCTTTAGGGTACAGCCCTAGAGAGGAAGTCTCTCTTAATTTATCTCTGCCTAGGGCTCTGAGGTGAATGTTCTGTGAGTCCTGACCATTAGTATAGAAATAGTATATGATATATGCATAATGTGTATGTCATGTTGTATTTACACAGTGTATACTATATAAACATACACACGACACACACAGAATATCCTAGTATATATGTCCATAAAGAACTGACTCACATAATTACAGGAGGCAACAATTCCCAATGTCTTCAGTTCAGAAAGTTGGAAATTTGGGGAGCTAGCAACTTAGCTTAAAGTCTGAAAGTTTAGCAGACCTGAGACCCAAGAAGAATCCAGGTTTCAGTTTGCCTCTAAGGCAGGAAAAGACAGATGTATATATGGTGCAAACAGAATGAGGTCTGTCTCCATCATGGGAAGATAAGCCTTTTCTATAAGGCCTTCAACTGATTAGGCAGCCTCTTATACTAGCAAGGGCAATTTGGTTAACTCATTGTATTAGCATGTCTTAGGATTCTGCTTTTATATAACCAACATTATCAAAACTTCAGTATTTTCAGAAATATTGCCCAAGTGTTACATATTCTTTGATTTATTAAATTCAATTCTAGATATTATTTAAACAATATGAATAAAATTGGATCTGTGTATTAGATAATACTAAGATTCTCTTCTGTCTGCAAGTGTGTTAGCTAGGGTGCTGCAAAGAAAAGAACCATTAGTGTTACTGCGTGAGTGTGACCCGAGTCACTGTGTGCAAAAGGAAGCAGGGGACCCCCAAAGGGGAACAACTTTACTGGGAATGCAAGAGGGGCTAGCTTCTAGCTGGGGAATGAATAAGCTAGCTAGCAATGAAATGGCTGGCAGTCAGAATTTTTAAGTAGGCTAGAGCAGAAGTTAATTGGGGGGCTCACAATGTAAAATGGGTTTTGGGGTTTGCCTGCCAGCAACTTCAAGATGTCTGCTGAAAGTTCTTGAGTCAGGGAAACATTTTTTGTTTTCTTTTCTGACTAGCTCTGATGAGGATGTCTCTCTGTCAGGGGTCGTGTAGTGATTGCTTTTTCTTTTTTCTTTTCTTTTGTCTGGTTTCTGATACACAGAATAGCTTTTGCTGCTGCTTAGGGTACAGGCCTAGGAAGAGGAAGTCTCTACTTAAGTTTATCTCTGCCTAGGGTCTGAGGTNTTGATACAGAGTATCATAGAGAAAGGAGCTCCAACAAAAGGAAAGATACACTGATATTTTCATGTCACTGAAGACACTCAGAACATCCTCCTGCAAGAAAAGAAAAGAAAAAAAGAGAAGAGGGGATGGGAGGGGAGGGGAGAGGGGAGGGGGGAGGGGAGAGGGGAGGGAAGAGGGGAGGGGGAGGGAGGAGGGGAGGGGAGGGGGGAGAGAAGGTAGACATACATATGGAAGGAAGTGGGTTATGTAAGGAGTGGAATGAGAAGTTAAAATTATAGGAGAAAAAAATTAATGAAAGGAGGAAATAAAGAGCAAATCAGCACCATGTGCATGAAAACATCTTGCATTTCCTGTCGGGGGAAGGGCAGCACTGTTGCTGTTGAGTGCTGATTTCTTTAAGAATTCCCTGCTGGTTTCCAGTGATTGTTGGAAATATCAGTCAGAAATAGAAAATGGTGGCGATGAAAACAAGCCTTGCTTACTTCAAGATATTTAGGGAGTAACGATGTAGGTTCTTTTTCACTTGAGAGAACAATCCCTCTGCTCTGTAGGAATATTGACAGCCTTTCTTCCACCATATGGGTTTCATTTTAGGCAGAAGCTTGGACTAACAATTCTGAGGTCTACTTTCTACCTTTCATTCAGTTTCTTTCTTTAGGAGAAATAAAAAAACATGCTGACTGTCAGAACTTGCGTTCCTCTGAGCTCTGTGAGCTCCCTTCTGCTCCTTAGATAGAAAGGTTTTCTTTTTTCATTTCTTTCCCTTGAGAGATGCATTGGATTTCTGTTATTTATAGTCATGTCATCGAGGATTCCACCACAACACACACTGATGATGCATTATATGCATAAAAACCAAAGAAGATAAAAAATCGGTTTAACTCCTATAAATCCTCAAAGGACCCTGGTCTTATTTTACTGTATTCTTTGATAAGTCAGGGTTAGAAAAAATCACAAGAAAAAAATGCATAGTCTGGTAAAAGAGGTTGAAAAAAAGAAAAAGAGACTGCAGACACACACACACACATACACACACACACACACACACACACACACATACATGCTTGTGGAGGCCAGAGGCTGCTGCTTGGAGTCTTGCCTCCACTCTTCTCCATCTTGTGTTTTTAAAAAAAGATAAACTTTATTTACTATTTTCAAATTTATGTCTAATGATTGTATTGCCTGCATGTACATAAGTGCATCTGTGTCATGCAATGCTGGTGGAGGTCAGAAGAGGACATCAGATTCCCAGTCATAACTGGACTTATGACACTGTTATGCTCTGAATCCAAGACCCTCGCAGACCACCAGGAGACACGACACTGATGCAAAGGCAGAGAATCTTTTTATCAGCAAGCTTAAGCCTGGGCTGTTCCCATATCTGGCGTGGCAGAACTGGAGAGAGCCCCGAGGCTCCCTACAGGCTTTCCTTTTAGTGGCGCACGCCTTTAATCCTAGCACTTGGGAGGCAGAGGCAGGCGGAGCTTTGTGAGTTCAAGGCCAGCCTGGTCTACAGACTGAGTTCCAGGACAGCTGGGGCTACAGGGAGACCCTGTCTTGAAAAGACAAAATAAATAAATAAATAAATAAATAGATAGATAGATAAATAAATAAATAAATAAATAAATGGAAAAATTGCAAGCAGGGGAGTTCCAAGCCTTGGTGTTACAGGATTTAGTGGGCTTGTATAACTCTGCAAAAACGCTCGAGGCGGTGGGTTTGGCGGACTTGTAAGAGCCCTGAGGGGGGTGGGGGTGAAGGGGAACAGAGAGCCCTCTGCCCATGGAGATACCTCCTCAGGCCCAGTAATGGATTTTTTTTTAAGCAATAGTTTAATCAGTCCAAACAACAAGCCTTAATATGTGCATAGTACATCAACATGTTCTGAAATACTCTGCAGAAGATGGAGCACTCGAACCCAGGAGCACCACAGGGACAGGATTCATGGTATATTTCCTGGAGTTGTTAGGGTGTCAAAAACATAGTTCCAGGGGAATCCGACACCCTCTTCTGACCTCCGCGGCATTGCACGACACGGGTGCACAGACTTGCATGCAGACAGTACATAGATACACATACAGAAATAAATAAATGCCGGGCGTGGTGGCGCACGCCTTTAATCCTAGCACTTGGGAGGCAGAGACACGCGGATCTCTATGAGTTCGAGGCCAGCCTGGTCTACAGAGTGAGTTCCAGGATAGCCAGAGCTACAGGAAGACCCTGTCTCAAAAAAAAAAAAAAAACATAGTTCCTGGGATTGTTGGGTTATGTTGAAAACATGCTTATCTGGCCTTTGCACTGACCACCTGCAACAGTTAGTTCAAAAACATGTTAATCCTGATCCTTTCACAGTCTTCCTGCAGTTTTTATTTTTAACTTTTATGGTAGGTGGCAGTTCTCCCTTTTGTCTAGGATGGAGGCTTTGGTATGGTCAGCAAAATAGGTTTTTAATTCATTGCCCTTCGACTCTGTGGGTGCCGGTAACTGAACCTGGATCCTCTGCAAGAGCAGTCAGTGCGCTTAACGCTGAGCCATCTCTCCAGCCCCACTCAATATCCGGTTTTGGAGGCATGGTCTTTCACTAAACTTGGAGTGCACCATCAGCTAGACTAGCCAGTAGGCAAACCCGGGGATCCTCTTGTACCCCAACCCCACCCCAGCCCTGCAATCTGTGATTACCTGTGTGTCCTGCAAGACCTAGTTCTTACAGGGTGTTGAGTATCCAGACTTAGTTCCTCATGCTTGCCCAGCGAGCCCTCTGCCCATGGAGATACCTCCTCAGGCCCAGTAATGGATATTTATTTATTTATTTATTTATTTATTTTTATGTGTATGAATGTATTGTCTGCATGTAGGTCTGTGCACCCGTGTCGTGCAATGCCGCGGAGGTCAGAAGAGGGCGTCGGATTCCCCTGGAACTGGAGTTCTCCTGGAATTGGAGTTACAGACAGTTCTCAGCCGCCATGTGGGTGCTGGGGATCGAACCCGGGTCCTCTGCAAGATCGGTCCGTGCTCTTAACCGCTAGGCCATCCTAATGGATTTTTTTAAGCAATAGTTTAATCAGTCCAAACAGAAGCCTTAATATGTGCATAGTACATCAACATATTCTTAAATACTCGGCAGAAGATGGAGCACACTGAGGCCCAGGAGCACTACAGGTGACCACAGGGAGGAGTGTGAGTCAGTCAGTGCTCCCGGAGTCACAGCCAAGAGACCGCTACTCAGTCCTGTGCATGAAACATGAAGACCTTCGGGTGCGACCTAACTGCGCCAGTTCCCAGCCCTACTCACAAGCACCGGCTGTTTAAGTTCCATTTTGTTGCTAGGTTCTCACTGCCTGTCGCCTCTCTTCCTTTCCCAAGGCTGCTCACAGGCTCTTTTTGGCCAAATCCAACATCCATTTTCCAGTCTTTTTTCTTGATTTTTTGCAATTGTTACTCTTTCTTTGAAATTAAAATTTTTCCTTGAAATATGTTCCTTTTTTCCTGGGTTCCTATACCTAAGTTCATTCATTTGAAAAATATTTTTTGAGGGCATACTATATTCTGGGTGTAAGAAATGAAATATTTTCTGTCAAAAACATTTAGAAACTATATGCTGGTCTTTCTCTCCAGCAACCTTGTTATAGGAACATTAACCTGATGGTTTTTGTTTCTTAACATGTCAGTCATAACTGGTAACATTCAATTCCTGTCACTCTTTTGTCTCATAGTTACAGTGTGGGAACTTCCATTTCCTTAACCTCATGAATTTTATTCTCTCATCCATCCTGCTCTTACGACTTTTAGACTCTGCTACATAGACTCGTCTACAAGCCAAGGTCTCAGACTCCCAAATTCCAAAAGGTTCTTACTTAAAGGGCCTCCTTCTCTTTCACAGGTAGCCACTTAGGTTTAGAGTATGTGGTTGAACCTCTACCAATGAGCTGCTTTCCTTGTCAGTGATGAAAGAGGAAGACCAGCTTAACAAGCACAAACTCTTTTATTCTGCAAGCGTTGCAGCCTTCTGATCAGAAATAAAGGTTGGATTGAAGAGATTTTTTAATAAACTCTTAATAATATAATTTTTCAAAACAGATGTTTATTCAGCAAAGCAAAATACACTGTAGAGAAGAACTGGAGTTGTCCTAGAAGTGTGTGTCAGGGAGGCAGAGGCCTGAACATTGGGTTCTGTATTGTAGAGTTTTTTCTCCTCAATATCCTGTATCTCAGAATGCTTTAAAATATTTTTTATTGAATTTTCATGATTTTCAGACAATATAGATGATGGCATTCAGATCCATTCTCTGCGCCTTCCCCATTGCCCCCTGTTCAATTTAATGACTTCGTATATATGCACCTATATGAATATATATAATGACCTATAGAGGGGCTGGAGAGATAGCCTAGCGGTTAAGAGCACCGACGCTCTTGCAGAGGACCTGGGTTCGATCCCCAGCACCCACATGGCGGCTAAGAACCGTCTGTAACTCCAATTCCAGGAGAACTCCAGTTCCAGGGGAATCTGAGACCCTCTTCTGACCTCCGCGGCATTGCACGACACGGGTGCACAGACCTGCATGCAAACAATACATTCATACACATACAAAAAAAAATGACCTATAGAATATAACTTGTGTTCCCCAATATCCTTCAGTCTAGATCTACCCACTGGGCTCACCAAGAGTCCCAACCCTGTAAGATACCATCTTTCTCCCTCCTATGAAGACATTTTTAGTCTCTTTATTTGTGACCCCAAATTTATTTCTAACCTGGACACTCTCGACTGCCTTTACAAAAGCCAAAAAGTAGAATGGCATTTTCTTGTTAAATTTACATTATAAGAGGGAGAATAGAAGAAAAAGTAAAATACTTAGTATATTAAAATATGATGCCTTCTAAGAAGCTAAAATAATAAAGTAGTGGTTGGATAAGGTATTTCAGGACTTGAGGTTTCAAATTCTAGATGCAGCAGCTAGGAAAGGTGGTGATACTGAGTATCATTTTGAAATCTCGAAGCAATTAAGGGAATAAAGCACATAGATTTTTGCAAGCTCTTACTATCTGGTCTGTGGTTTTAGTGATTTTCAGTCTTTTTTGTCAGCTTTAGAATTCAATTATTGCCCATATGAAATGCTTCACATGAGTTTTAAAATTTTTCCATCTATCTGCAGCAAGTAAGAGCAATCTCCCAGCATCGTCTCTGAGCCACCCTGGGGGCTGGATGGAAAGTCCTTCCTTTTGTGCATCTGTTAGTTCTTTTTTTTTTTTGGTCTTTTTGAAACAGGGTCTCTCTTTAGTCCCAGCTGTCCTGGAGCTTGTTGTGTAGACCAGGCTGGCCTTGAACTCACAGAGATCTGCCTGCCTCTGCAACCCAAGTGCTGGGATTAAAGGCATGTGCCACCATGCCCGGCACATCTGTTAGTTCTTAAGAAAACACTGAGATCTCACCCGAGAATTGCCTCCCACCACAGAGAGGCCTTGGTTACAACTTGATTAACTGCTGCTTTGGTGGCACTAACCGCTTGCCCGTTTCTTTCAGATGCCTCATCTGTTCCTTTTGATGTCCTCTACAGTGGAAAACTGCTACTTCCTTGGGTGGAAATATGGTAGAAAGCAGTTGGTCTGTTTCTGGTATTCAATAGAGGAGACTGCAAGAGTAAGTAAGATGTTTTTCTTTGCTCCTGTACATACCTCTAATAAACACACTGGGGGGGGGCATCCTTCTATATCACTGCATGGCCATGTTTAGAGTGAATGTACATTGGAACCTCTTGTACTGACTTAATTCTAGGGCTATGAGTTCAGCCAACTGCTTATTTCTTTGTCTTTCTCTGGAGGAAGATGGCAGGGCTGACCAAGTTTTTATTTGAACAGCTGGGTCCAGTAAGAAGAAACCCGTTTTGGGAGCCTGTTATCAGTTAAGCAGAAACTCTCCTTTGATACTACAGCCTGGCCACATTGTGTGGGGACAGTACACATTACGGTCCTTTCATTTCTCAGGGACAGCCGTGACTGAGTTCACAGACTATAGCTCTGTGAGCCATGCCAACCACTCTCTCATGACAAGGTTTAATTCTCAGCAAAAGTAGCCTGTACGTTGTTGAGTGGGCTCCAGCAAGCACTCTCAAAGCCATTTTCTTCCTTTCAGATACATAGAGCTTGAAAGTCTACTAGTTAAGAGTCTCAAGTCAAGGATCTACGGAGCAGCTTCTCTTTTTTCAATATTTTTATTATTTTTTATTTTATGTGTATGTATCACCTGCATGTATGTAAGTGCACCCATGTCATGCACCCCAGGGGGGCAGAAGAAGGCATTGAATCCCCTGGAACTGGAGTTAGCCACCATGTGGGTGCTGGGACTCAAACAGAGGTCCTCTGTAGGAGCAGCCAGGCTCTTAACTGCTGTTCAAACTCTCCAGCCCCGAGGACCCGGGTTCGATCCCCAGCACCCACATGGCGGCCGAGAGCCGTCTGAAACTCCAATTCCAGGAGAACTCCAGTTCCAGGGGAATCCGAGACCCTCTTCTGACCTCCGCGGCATTGCACGACACGGGTGCACAAACCTGCATGCAGACAGTACATTGATACACATTACCGAAATAAAAAAAAAAAAAAAAAAAATTATTAAAAAAAACAAAAAAACTCCTTTCAAGCCCCCAGGAGGAGGACCTTTAGAGTCTCGAAAGGCCTTAAATTCATTTGGCCTTCAGATTAGAGTTTGTACTTTTTCCTGACAGGGTATCTTTTTTTTAATTATATTATTTAATTATTTTTATTTATTTAATCTTATTTTTGTATGTGTATGAATGTATGTCTGCCATGCAGGTCTGTGCACCCGTGTCGTGCAATGCCGCGGAGGTCAGAAGAGGGTCTCGGATTCCCCTGGAACTGGAGTTCTCCTGGAATTGGAGTTACAGACGGTTCTTAGCCGCCATGTGGGTGCTGGGGATCGAACCCGGGTCCTCTGCAAGAGCGTCGGTGCTCTTAACCGCTAGGCTATCTCTCCAGCCCTACCAGGGTATCTTTTATGAGCTGATAGGGGGCCAAGCAATTTCTCCATACCTTAGAATCCAGAGCACAAATAATACTGTAATTTCTTTTTTTTCCTCTCTCTCTTTTTTTTTTCCTTTTCTTTTCACCAAAGTCCAAGTGGGTAAACTAATCAATGCATTTACAGAGCCTGAGGGAGGAGTTACTAACAAAGCGTGAGGGAAGGGTTACAACAGAGCGTGAGGGAAGGGTTACTAATACTGTGGGGGAGGGGTTACAACAGAGCGTGAGGGAGGGGTTACTGACAGAGCCTGAGGGAGGGGTTACTGACAGTGTGGGTGACAAGAAAACAGCTGCATCAGCACAAAGTATGCCCCATCATGGGGGATGACTTCACAGGACCTCATCATATAGTCCCACTTTATATGACCTTATCCTTCCTATGTACTACGGCATATGTTAAGATCCCTCATACCTGAGGGGTGGGGCAGGAAGAAATAACGTCTGGAATCCCTGGTGGCTCTGCCCCTCTTTCTACAGTTCTGCTATCATCAGAGACCTAACTCTCAGGTATTATTTTTGCTTATTTTGTGGCCATGATTGCTGGGCCAAGGGAATCTCTACTCTAAAATGGTGATGAGATCATACTACACCATGGCCTAAGCTATGGAACAGTAGAGAGAAAACTCTCGTAATAAAGTTTTAAGATGTTTGCTCTGTAGACGTGAGGGACCCTCGGCACAGTGCCTTCGAATTTCGTACATACTTCCCGAATTTGGAACGTCCTCAGGAATACTCAACGTTGATTTTCTTTTAAGCCAACTCCAGGGCACCTCTAATAGAACTCCATCATAATTTCACAAGTGAGCTGGTTCATCGTCTAACACTACACCAAGCCTCCAGTAGAAGCTCAATAATGATCATATGAACCGTCTGAACAGTATCAATGGAGTCGCTAAATATTTTACCATAATTATTTAGGAGAAAAAGCAATTTACTAAGACCTAAAATATTTAACATTAGATCTCATTTTTCTGTACTTTCAGTATCACATTTTCTTCTCTTCTTTATGAAACAATGTTTTTAGAATGGTTTTGAAAACCAATTTCAATGAAGTGCCCACAAAGTGCTTCTCATAGGGCCCAGGAAAGAATTGACTCATCAAAAAGCATATGCGGGGGGGCAGCTGAGACGTGGTTGAAAACATGGGTTTTGGAATTCAACAAGAGTTCAGTCCTGCAGCCCCGAATTACACATACCACTGGGGCAGCTCCTATTGATGAAGGCATCGGCGAGTGAGCAAATCCTAGCTCTGCCCACCTTGCTGTGGTGTGTGAACAGTCCTCCTCACAAGCTATCTAGGGTTCTTGGACTCCTTGTTCCCTTGTCCAGCCTTTGCTCATTACTGTATTACCAAATCTTCTCTGGTTTGTTCTCCTCTAGCTTCAACAGCAGCTCAAGAAAGTAGGAGCTGGCCTACATGGTCTGTGCTAACATCTCCATCCAGAACAGTGCCAGGGTCAGTCTTAAGACTTCTTCTCCTCCTTGATTGTAAATAAACAAGGTAGAAATTACATACTAAGACCCTTTATAAGAAACCATGCATGATTTCTTTCTCCCAGCTCTCTTCCCATTGAACACATTATTATGAATATTTTTTTTTTTACTAAGTTCAAATTCTGTGCTGCTGGATAAAGCTGGTAGTTGGTGATGATGAAAAACCCTTCTTCCACACACTAATCTGAGCTGCGTCGATGGCATCTCAGCTGGAATTATTTGAGTTCCCTTAACAGTTAGAATTTTTGAGTCACTATGTTTCTAAAAGCTCACCTAAACTAAATGACTCATCTTACAAGTCACTGTGACGACAGCAGGGTTCAGGTGGCTTAATCAAGACCCCACAGCTCGAGTGGAAGAGCACAGATAAATTACAGATGATGGGTAGCCATGGTCCTACTGTTATTTAAAGGGCTACACCTTTTAAATAGTTTTTCCCGACTCTAGAACCATTCCTTGTCCTACCATAACACCGTATTGGTTCCTCTGGTTTGACCAAGGGCTATGCCAATTAGATTATGCAGTAGAAACATAATTTTATTCTTTCTGCAGCTGAATCTCTTCTGACAAGCTAAAGTAAAATTAGTGACAAGAACATAGAGCCTGAGCTCATTAAAAGTATGAGTTTTTGTATGTAATTTGCTGTCCCTTGTCACATTTTCTGGAAACTTTGTTCCTGTGTTTCATGAGACAAGTTGCTCTTTATCAAAGCAAATTGTTTTCAACCTCTTAAGGCTGTCGGACAGGAACTTCCAAAATTATGAATTCAAAACCACCTACTCAAATTGGTACTCAATTTAACCAACTGTAACTGATTTAATAATGGCCTTTTTTGTTCTACACGTGCTATTTAACCATCCTGTCTTCTGCAAGATCTTGGCTCCACATCTGCCCTCATGTGTGTGGGCAGTCAGAATTAATCAATGCTTCCCTCTCAAACCCACTCAACTCCAAAAACAGAACCAGGAATTTTCCTAGCTAGTCACCATCATTGTAGGGGACATCATTGCCCCCTGGTGGAAATGCTGGAAAACTGTTCTTTAAAATGTTTCTCTCCCAAATTAAAACCTTGTAGGTAAATTCAGTAGCTTAACCAGAAAATGTAGTTTTCTAGACTCTGCAAACAGAAAGCTCAGGGTGTCCCAGGGAGCACGCTATTGCCCTGTATTGCTTTTTCCTCCATAATCTCCCATCCTCTAGAGCAAAACTGCTTCAGACACAGACAACTTCCCATGTCTCACCATCCAGTGAATTCCAGGACACAACACTGGGACACTGAAATGTCGTTGGTTAAATTGAAGAGGCAAAGCATTAGTGATCCCATTACATGGGGGCAAAGGTTCGGCTTTTGTAAACTAAAATCATGACATAGCTGAAGTTTGTGGAATGCAATAACGTACGCATCTACTAAAAATCTAGTGGCAACTTTTCAAAATGACCTTTTAATTCATCTCAGTTTGGGAGGCTTTTGTTTTGTGATCACCAAGTTCCTTTTCCCACTGACAGAGCCAGGCCCCCTTCCACCCCATCCAACTCCAGTGTCAGCATAAAATGTAGAGAAAACACTGGCACAAAAGTAGCTGTCCCTAGTGAGTTATTTCCTGGACCCGTGGATGTCAATTCCAGATGCTCTTTAGTTTAGTGTTCTTAATTGTTCTTATTATTTAATGCAGCTACTTACTGAATCAGGATTTCAGAGAATAGGAATTCAAGTTGTTTTCATGAGTGAGTAAACGTTTCTAAGTACATTTTTGAACAAAAATGTACTTAGAAACTGAGAACATTTTTGTTCTCAAAGCCATTGTTCTCAGGTCATAAGTGACCCACCAAAAGTTCTTTTTCTCTTTGTCAATTGCCACTACTTTTAGTCACATGCAATGTGTGGGCTGTCGCTATGAGCATGATATATTGGAGCTTCATTATCAATTAATGCCACATTCACAGGCTCAAACAACCAAGGATCAAAAATATTTTATTTTTCTTCTCAAAAACATTTTAAATTACACATTTTTGTCATCATCCTCTAAATCATAATCTAGAATAATTTATTTATACAAAATATTCATTACATTTGATGTCACAAGTGATCTAGAGATGAGTTAAAGTATATGGGAAGAGATGTATATAGCCCAAACATAAATCTCCCATTTCATATACTTTCCCAGAGCCTCCTCAGATTTTGGATCTTTGGGGTCAGGGTCTTAAAAACAGTCCCCAGTGAATACACAGGGAAGACTGTTTATGGGGGAAAGGAGTCTTCTCAACTGTCCTTGGCACTATTTTCAATGTAATATTCCTAGGTACCAAGTACATATCTGGTGGGTTTCAGTTAGGGGACAGGACAGAACTTTTTCTTCAGCATTATATACAAAAGCAGCACTTCAGTCATGACCAACATCTTACCATCCCACCAAACACATAAATTTCAAGCCTCTTGGCCTGTGATTAAAGCAACGTCTTTCCCCTGTCCCTCCCCCTTACTTCAGGACAAACATTTTTGTGTTTAAAGATGCTGAAGGTTCCTGTCACACTATGTCAGAAATATAGATGAACATGTTTGTGTCTTTCATTGATGTCTGAATTTACAGGATAGCAATAAATTCACAAGGTACAGTGGTTTTATTGGCAGGAATTTGCCAAGTATCTTGTTTTCTTTGATAGTCCTGGCAAAAAAACCCACCTATTGATTCTTTTATTCATGTCTTAATTACTAATAGTGACTCTCAGATCATGTATTACACAACATATTGTAAATATATCTCCATCTATCTATTGTCTGTCTATCATCTCTCTATCATCTGTCTATTATTCATCTGTCTTCTGTCTATCTGTGTGTATAAGTTACAGGCTACAAAGGGTTAAGAGGCCATAGCAGAACTTAAGGAGGTTCGGAAAGGCTGAGAGAGAAGGAAGTAGACAGAGCAGCAATAGATGTTTCTCTCTGTGTGCGTGGGGTGGAGATCCAGTTAATTATCCCTGCTAGGGGTCTGCTGGATGCTCTGCTAGAGGGTCAGTGTTGAGCTGTAGAAGGTACAGTGACAACTGGACATACGGAGAGCAGAACCTGTGAATAAATGAGCAGATGGATAAATGCAAATCCAGCCAGAAGAATGAGAGGATGGACAGATGGCAGTTGAAGCAGGGACCAAGCTGAGCTGAAGGCCCCAGGGTGGCCAGGAGTTCTCTGCCTGGTGGTCCCTTAGTGTACACCCTGGGTGGGAGGTCAGACAACAAATCAGTGGAGCCACTGTTATTGCAGCGTTAGATGTTCTCCTCTTTGTGGGGTCCACATGAGGAGGCTGAGAGGTCTGTATGAGTTTTCGGGACTGGTTTTCTGGATATGATTTTAATATCTCCATATGTTCCTGTAGTTTGTTCTGATAAATGTATAGCATGGCATCTTTTCTACTTTTAAGAATAAATTATCAGCCTGTCTTTTGGGTAGTGCCAGATGGATGGCATTGCTTACATGTCCAGAAAAGTATGGTCATCCTCCATTCTCAAAATAGTCCAAAGCTGCTTGTAAAATGGAGTCTCTTAAGCACAGTCTAAAAAAACAGCTGTTTTCCACAATATGGAGGAACATAAAGTGTGGCATGATCTGATTTCAACAGTGCTCTCATTAACAAAGCATTTTCTCTACATCTCTCTCCATAATTAGAATTGACCACAACACCTATAATACCTTATTGTTGCTATTTGCTGTGCACTTTCTCCTGGATGAGAAAAGTATTCCTTAATCACTTTCATATCTACAACAAGTTACTATTAAGTGAATGGAGAAATGGAAATGCACCATTAGTGTCTAAATAAGTGAGATAGATGATAGAAGATAGAGATAGATAGATAGATAGATAGATAGATAGATAGATAATAGATATAGTTGACAGGTCTATAGTAAATGGATGGGTGGAAGGATTGATAGGTAGACAGACAATAGGTTATAGATAATAGGTAGATAATAAATGGATGGATGGATGGATGGATAGAGATAGATAGATAGATAGATAGATAGATAGATAGATAGATAATAGGGTCAATCCATCACAGGAAGGCTCATCTCCCTTTTGTCCAAGTTAGTTTCTGAGAGAACATTCTACAGAAACAGTCTCAAATCTGATCCCCTAAGTGAGAATTCATCTCTGTGACTGATCAGTTGTGGTTGCTGCTTACAACTATACTCTGAATTCAGGAACCACAGGTCAGCAGGTGTGGTTGAGCAATGTCTTGAGAAGCACAATCTACCAAGAGTCTTGCAAGAAGAAAAAGACAATCTGAGGCAATTAAATATATAATTAATAACCTTGCAAACCCAAACGTAGCAGGATTAAATGAGTTCACTGGTGAATTCTGAAGAACATTTAAGTAGGAAACAATGAGCAGCCTTCTCATGGGTCCTCCCCTGTTGATAGTTTCTCTTTAATTGTAAAACATTTGTTGCAAAATATATAATGTTTCCTTCTTTATATATTGTCACCAGTCACCATTCCCTTAGGTTTCTGCTTTTTTTTAAAAAAAAGAGTCTTGGCATGTGTAGTGGTGCATAATTTTAATCCCAGAACTCAGGAGGAAGAGGCAGAGGCAGAGGCAGAGGCAGAGGCAGAGGCAGGTGGATCTCTGTGAGATGGAGGCCAGCTTGTTCTATACAGTGAGTTCTGGGCCACAGGGAGACCCTGTCTCAGAAAACCAGATTTAAAAATTAGCAGTGAAAGGACACAGCACTGCAGATGGCAGTGACATGACACGGCACTGCAGATGGCAGTGACAGGACACGGCACTGGGGATGGCAGTGACATGACACAGCACTGCATATGGCAGTGACAGGACACGGCACTGGAGATGGCGGTGACAGGACACAGCACTGGAGATGGCAGTGGCAGGACACGGCACTGGGGATGGCAGTGACAGGACATGGCACTGGGGATGGCAGTGACACGACACGGCACTGCGGATGGCAGTGACACGACACAGCACTGGAGAAGGCAGTGACAGGACACGGCACTGGAGGTGGCAGTGACAGGACACAGAACTGGAGACGGGGGCACTGGAGACGGCAGTGATGGGAAACGGCACTGGGGACGGCAGTGACGGGAC
The DNA here is from genome assembly GCA_009823505.1 of Rhizomys pruinosus. Taxonomy (NCBI): domain Eukaryota; kingdom Metazoa; phylum Chordata; class Mammalia; order Rodentia; family Spalacidae; genus Rhizomys; species Rhizomys pruinosus. The sequence continues at coordinate 5,593,831 of VZQC01005680.1, read as the reverse complement.
ACGGCACTGGGGACGGCAGTGACAGGACATGGCACTGGGGATGGCAGTGACTGGACACGGCACTGGAGATGGCAGTGAGATGGCAGTGACAGGACACAGAACTGGGGCCCAGGAAGGGTACAAAATGCAGTGCAAGGTCATGACAGGTGATGGACGAGTCAAGAATGGCTTCCAGTTTTCTTCTTTCTTCTTCCTGTCACTAGAGTCCATGCATCAGATTAATATATGAGAGAGCCGCAGGGTCCTCCATCACCAGCACACACCCACACACCAAGGCCCTTCAGGATCCTTTCTCTCCCATCCATGAGCTCTCTGGACATGCAACTCTAAATCATCCCAGCAGCCTCTAGTTAGCTGTGCTGTGCGCAGTGTCTTCCCCTCCCTCTAGTTAGCTGTGCTGTGCACAGTGCCTTTCCCCTTCCCTCTAGTTAGCTGTGCTGTGTGCAGTGTCTTTCCCCTTCTTCTAGTTAGCTGTGCTGTGCGCAGTGTCTTTCCCTCCCCTCTAGTTAGTGGTGCTGTGTGCAGTGTCTTCCCCTCCCTCTAGTTAGCTGTGCTGTGCAGTGTCTTCCCCTCCCCTCTAGTTAGTGGTGCTGTGTGCAGTGTCTTCCCCTCCCTCTAGTTAGCTGTGCTGTGCGCAGTGTCTTCCCCTTCCCTCTAGTTAGCTGTGCTGTGCAGTGTCTTTCCCCTCTCTCTAGTTAGTGGTGCTGTGTGCAGTGTCTTCCCCTCCCCTCTAGTTAGCTGTGCTGTGTGCAGTGTCTTTCCCCTCCCTCTAGTTAGTGGTGCTGTGCACAGTGTCTTCCCCTTCCCTCTAGTTAGCTGCGCTGTGTGCAGTGTCTTCCCCTTCCCTCTAGTTAGCTGTGCTGTGTGCAGTGTCTTTCCCCTCCCTCTAGTTAGTGGTGCTGTGTGCAGTGTCTTTCCCCTCCCCTAGTTAGTGGTGCTGTGTGCAGTGTCTTTCCCCTCCCTCTAGTTAGCTGTGCTGTGTGCAGTGTATTTCCCTCCCTCTAGTTAGTGGTGCTGTGTGCAGTGTCTTTCCCTCCCCTAGTTAGCTGTGCTGTGCGCAGTGTCTTTCCCTCCCCTAGTTAGCTGTGCTGTGTGCAGTGTCTATCCCCTCCCTCTAGTTAGCTGTGCTGTGCAGTGTCTTCCCCTCCCTCTAGTTAGCTGTGCTGTGCAGTGTCTTCCCCTCCCTCTAGTTAGCTGTGCTGTGCAGTGTCTTCCCCTCCCTCTAGTTAGCTGTGCTGTGCAGTGTCTTCCCCTCCCTCTAGTTAGCTGTGCTGTATGCAGTGTCTTCCCCTCCCTCTAGTTAGCTGTGCTGTGCAGTGTCTTCCCCTCCCTCTAGTTAGCTGTGTGTCTTTCCCCTTCCCTCTTGCCACCAGGATGACGGGTTCCTGTGTCTGCTTCCCCAGGGGAATCAACGTCCAGGCCCCTTTATGTCATCACACAGGTTTATGGTACCTGGCTCCTGATCCGGTGTTTATCACACACCTCCTGGAATTCTCATTCTCCTTTGCTTTCCAGTTTTCTTTCACATGACTCCTGCTCTAAGGTAAAATTCAAGCATCGCCTCTCAGAACAAGGGAAGCCAATCTTTAGTTTTCCATTTACCTGAAAATAAAGATAAACAAAACTCAACCCAGGACTTTCAGGCGAAGTATTTTCAAGAAAGCTCTTTGAACCACTCCTCAAATCCTTATAACAGCTTCTTATTAAATGGCTCCTATTGGCCCACATCTCTTGGGTAACTCTGGGCCAATTCAACTGCCTTAAAGGCCTGGAGAAGAAACCCCAAGCCCAACATACTTAAGAGCATTCACCATCAGAGTGGGAATCCCAGGCTCTGGCAGGTGTAGCATCAGACTGGTCTCCGGGCCGTACGACTGCAACTGTTCAAAGGCTGGGCATGGCTTCTAGGAGTAGTGGAGCTGCACGTTAAGCTGTCTAGTGTGCATCTGACTGTCACAGGATAGCAGTGCCTGTCACAGGATAGCAGCACATGTCAGGTGCTGCTATCACTTTCAGGCAGAAGTAGGAGTAAGGCCCATGTCCACACCTGGACCAATAGTCACTTCTGTGAGGAAGATGAGTGTTGGTGAGTTTGCATGGCTCTTCCTTAACCCCTGACTTGGTGCAGAGCAGAATCAGCTCGGAGCAGAGGTCCTCGAGCCTCTGGCTCATCCCAGTACAACTGTGTGTGGTCTCTGGGAAGTGCAGTAGCTAGAAAGACAGATTCTTGTGAATCAAACTCTGGCATGAAATCAAGCAGCCCGTGCTTTAAGAAGCCCTGCATGTGTACATGTTGAGGGGGTAATGCAATCGAAGTGAGAAGCCCTGGCGTAGGCTAATCCTAACTAATCCCCAGCTGTCCCAGTACCACATGAGCTGGGAAGCCCAGAATGATCCCCTGAACTGGAATCTAAGACTTGGACGATGTGTGCAGGTGGCTGAGGAGCTGCCCCTACTTTCTACATTACAGTTACTTTATTATAAGAAATTCTCAAGAACAAAAAAAAAAAGACAAGATAGTTTTACATGCCTGTTATTCCCTACAAGATGCAAACCACATTTCTTTTTTTTTAAGAGAGATTTTTTTTTTAATTTTATTTATTTCTGTATGTGTAGAAATGTACTGTCTGCATGCAGGTTTGTGCACCTGTGTCATGCAATGCCGCAGAGGTCAGAAGAGAGCATCAGATTCCCCTGGAACTGGAGTTCTCCTGGAATTGGAGTTTCAGACGGTTCTCAGCCGCCATGTGGGTGCTGGGAATCGAACCTGGGTCCTCTGCAAGAGTGGTCGGCGCTCCTAACTGCTAAGCCATCTCTCCAGCCCTGCAAACCACATTTCAAAACTTTATATATTTTCAGCCTCCTGCCTGAGTGGGAATCAAATTATTGCTCACACAGAGCTGGAGGTGGCTGGCCATTTCTCAGCTGAACCCTGCAGGCGGCCCATGGAGGAACTATCAGATCATATTCCAGGCCTCTGTGCTCCTACCCCAGAAAACACTTTCCTTAATTCAGAGATGCTCGTCTCAAAGGGAAATCTATTTATACCTTTGCTCTACTTGGGACAGAAAAGAATAAGATCAAACACTGTAGTGACAGGATGCCCATGAGCACAGAACTTGGGAGCAGAAGCAGGAGGATCATAAATTTGAGGGTCCTGGGCTCAAAAATATTAAAGAAGAAAAACAACAGTAATAAAACCCAAATCCACAAACCTTTCCTCATTTATTCACATAAAACTGACATCAGTATCAAATGCACAAATAACCAACAACCTACGTAAAAAGAGTTCAAGGGGCTGGAGAGATGGCCTAGCGGTTAAGAGTGCCGACTGCTCTTGCAGAGGACCCAGGTTCAATCCCCAGCACCCACATGGCAGCTGAGAGCCATCTTTAACCCCAGTTCCAGGGGAGTCCAACACCCTCTTCTGACCTCGAGGCATTGCACGACATGAGTGCACAAACCTGCATGCAGACAGTACATTCATACACATAAAAAATTAATTCATTAATTTAAAAAAAACATTAAATATTTTTAAAAAAGAGTTCAAATAAGAGCTTACCGGCGCAGTTATTCTCAGTTCGCAAAGATGGTCACTGGGGAAGGACACAATGGCCTGGACTTGGGAACATCTTTATCATGGAAGACTAGGAAACTCAAGGCAGCTAGAGACTTTTCTCTCATAGAATGGCTGCTTCATAGGACTGTGAACCAGATAAGGCTACTTCCCTCCAGATGTCTAAAGTCAATGTTAGGCATAGGGAAATCATTTCTAGATGATAATTCTCTGTTGCTAACTGCCATGTCACTTATAGGGAGCAAAAACTTTTTCCAGTACTGTTTATCATTTTTCTTAGCTACTAATACAACTGACCTCACTAGTTCAACCAGAAAAGGAATATTCTGGAAGTTATTAGGGAAAGTGTAGAGTTTCCAAATCTGCAGAGAATGAGGTTAGGACAGTGTGCCAATTAGCCAGTGTCAATGTCCAAAACCATACCTCACAGTGACAGCTTTTATCCACTAGGCAAGACCTCACAGCGTGCCCCACCCACGTACACTAAATCCTAAATTCTGTCCAACACTTCAATGGAAAATGGCCTTGGCACACAACACCCTCACCAAATATAGATTCATCACTGAATTATAACTCAAATCTCTGCTTTCTGTAGTTCCATGAGGCCAAGTCTCAGGCACATGTCACCCTAGGCACAAGAGGAGAAGGAACATTTTCTAGTTGTTATCAAGAGTTAGAGGTGCAATTCATACGGTGGAAATTTCCTCAGCAGAAAGTTTTTGGTAGATGCCAAGTATCCCACAAAATTGGCCAAGTATCCAGTGCAGGAGGTAGCAAGCAAAATAGATGCTATCAAGTTGTCCCTTACCTGAGTGTGTCTTAATAGACGTGGCCACCCCACCCACTTGGACTCTAAAGACAACATGAAGAAATCTCAGCAAGGCAAAATTCTAATCAGAAATGTCTATTCACAGAATAATCAGTTCTCAGCTCTAGAGAAACTATTGCTATGATGTCTAAAATTTTCAATTTAAATACTGGGTTTGGATATCTTGATTTAAAAAATATATGTGTCATAAGACATCACAAAGGTCTAAAATTGGAACTACTAATTAAAAATTACATGAAGTCAGAGTTTTCCAGGAAACTAACATTTTTAGAGGAAGAGACTGAGTATTCTGAGCTGGCCTGTGAGCTAGGGACAATTTTAACCTCCACTTCTGAACACCAAAGACTAATCCACAGGAGCACTGTGCTCGGGCAGTAGGAGCATTTTCCATCCATGGCTAAAACTTGTCATTGTATTGTTAGACCTCTAAGAACACAGGGCTTCACTACTGCCTGCCTGAGACATGTAGCAAAGGCACACTTTCACAATGCCTAGTGTAAATGGTATCTTTCGGGATTGTACAGGGCTGAACAGCCCTGAAGACAAATTCTCTATATTCTCTACATGCAAGGTCCAGTTTGGGTACTTGGCACAAAACACTCCTTTAATTCCTAAACCCCTACCCTGTAAAGTTTTAGCTTATGCAAAAGCCATGCCAGAACCTGATGGCAGCTAGGCCCTCTGGATAGCTCTTTTCTCCTTCTCCTTCATTTCCTTAGCACCAATGGATGAGTCTTTTCAAACTGGCTAACAGGGGCTGGAGAGATGGCTTAGTGGTTAAGAGCAGAGACTGCTCTTGCCAGGTTCAAGTCCTGGAACCCACATAGTGGCTAACAAAGGTTCCTAACTGCATTCCAGGGAACGGATGCCCTCTCCTGACTGCCGTGGGTACTGCATGACTCTGGTACACTTACATCCACGCATATATACACATACATACATACACATAAAAATATCTAAAACACTTCTTTGAAAACTATCCAACCACAAAAGACTGTGAGGTCAGACCGTAGCCAGTGGACAGGAGACACAGTGCTCTTGCAAACCCTGTGAAACTTCCTGCTCACAGCAGCTTGCATGATCTGAAGATGCCATCCATTTTTGAAACTAAAAGCTGCCTTGCAAGTAACTTTAACTTCATCCATATGTTCTTTGTGAGTGCAATCCTTGGACCTCAGATTTAATTCTTAACATTCTGACAATTAAAAACCATTCCACTCAAGTAAAAGCAACTATCCAGAGTCATGAAAACCAAGGATGGCTTTGTTTAGAGAGCCGGTCTCCCCATAGCTCCAGCTGTCCTAGAACTCACTATGTAGACCAGGCTGGCCTTGAACTCACAGAGATCCGCCTGCCTCTGCCTCCTGAATGCTGGGATTAAAGGCGTGTACCACCACACTCCACCAAAGATGGCCATTTTTAAGAACTGAATTAGTGTCTAGGAAAAGTAAGTAGAAGGGATTTCTTAAAATGTAATTTACATAAGAGTGTCTTTTAAAATTCAGTTGCAAATACAGAAACTGCTGTAATTGGTTTAAGCAGAAAGGAATTTAATACAAAAGGAATGAGTGCTGGCAGGTGTGTGAGAACGAGAGGCTCAGTCTTCACAAGCAGGAAGACTGGGAAGCTCGCAGCCCACTGCTGACTTTAAAGACACTGTGCCAGCAGCGTATCACAAACACGTTCCATATCCACGTCTCTCAACTCCCACTGCCAGCCGTGAGCCCTGCGACCCTGTAATTGTAGCCACAACCCAAACGATGGCTCAACCTCTGTGGACTGCTGCGCTGCCTCCGCACTCCATCTGTTGCCTGGTGCACGTGCTTGGTGACGCCAGCTTAGTGTGGAAGGAAAGCCTGAGAAACTGAGCTTGGCTTTTCTCCAATCTAATATACACAAAGAGAAGCCTCTGGATGGCGTCATACTCTCTACCTAAGATGCAGTGACCCGGGTCCCTGTTTTTGTCTGCCTGGTAGATCCCCGCCCACACCCCCAGGTGATCTGTAAACTATAGTCCATCAACTCTAGGAAGCACACTATTTTTTTCCACAATTAAAAATTCCTGACATTGGGTGTTTCTGAATAACAGAGTCAGCTTGGATTTTCACCCTTGTTAGGAGATACTTCATCAAGGGGGACAGTAAAAATACTCAATAAATGTTGGCAATTATACTTATTATCCTCCTTCGAAAGAAAACAAAACAGAAAAGTGAATGGTAGCTGTGAGGTTTTTAAATGAACTGAGCACCTCATCAATGGAAACTAGAAACATAAATATTTATTTTTTCAAAATGGTGCATACATATGAATACATAGACTTTATCACTATAAATGAAAATCTCAGTTATCTACATTTGCAAAGCTGATTAGCAAGTCAAATTCCTAAAATCAGAGCAAGAAAATAAGTTATTCTGAGGATGAAAATGGAATTTGAAATAATTTTGAGATTAAAATGTAGGAAATGCTTAAGGAAAGAGACAAATTGTAGATGACTTTAATTTGTTACAAAAGTCTTCCCATTGACTGGGAAGTAAATAATTTTCTGTGGTCATATGAGTCTGATAAAAGCTGAATTAACATGCTAAATTTTCTCATTACTCTAGTTAAAATGCAAGATTTGAAAGAATCTATTTGCCCCCTCAAAAGAGGAGACACACTGTTCTGTGCGCATGCCAAGATCTGGGAAACATGTGACACACAGGAATTCTCTCATTTTAGGTTTTAAAGGCACTGATTCAAATCTTTAGTATTTATTATTTTTTTATGTGTATGAATGTTTTGTCTGCATGTATGTAAGTGCACCCATGTCATGCAATGCCAACAGAGGGCAGAAGAGGGCACTGGATCTCCTGGAACTGGAATTACAGATGGTTGTCAGCTGCCATATGGGTGCTGAGAACTAACCTGGGTCCTCTGCAAGAGCAGCTACTGCTCTCAACCACTGAGCCATCTCTCTAACTCCTGTTTCAACTCTTAAAAAAGAATTATTTTAACCTTCCTAGATGTAATACTATAGAATAGTATGTCTTTAAAAAGTAAGTTTTTTTTTAAAAGTGATTTTTCTACATTTATGTGTGTGTGTGTGTACCACTGTATACGTGGAGATCAGAAGACATCTTCAGTGAGTTCTTTCTACCATGTGAATTCTGGGAACTGAGCTCACATCATCAGGCTTGGTGGTAAGTACCCTTACCTGCTGAGCCACCTTGCTAATCTTCAAGAATGTATATTCTTAATGAAGACCACCTCTTTTTCCTGTCCTTTGGAATTGAGCCTCCAGCATCTTAAAAGGCAAAGTAGGTTTTGGGCTTTGCATTTTGCACAAGCAAACACAGGATTTCAGGGCCTGTAACTGGGCTACACTGCATCCAGTAGCCATGAGGCAACCTGGCCCTTCCTCAAGCAAGCACTTACCACGTCTTAGACAAGTGCTGCTTCTATTATCTCTCTCCACTCAAAGAGCAAGCGACACCTTGGTCTTACATTTTTTAACCTCCACATATAGATTCTTTTTTTTAATTTTATTTATTTTTGTATGTGTATGAGTGTACTGTCTGCATGTAGGTTTGTGCACCCGTGTCGTGCAATGCCACGGAGTCAGAAGAGGGTGTCGGATTCCCCTGGAACTGGAGTTCTCCTGGAATTGGAGTTACAGATGGTTCTCAGCAACCATGTGGGTGCTGGGGATCAAACCCGGGTCCTCTGCAAGAGCAGTCAGTGCTCTTAACCACTAGGCTATCTCTCCAGCTCCACATATAGATTCTTAACCTCCAATATATAATACACTGTTCACTACATAAGCATCTTATCAAATTAATTCTTAATTAATGAGCAACAGACCTTGCAGGACTTGAAACAGTCTTGGGTCTCTCACGGGCTCCTTTAAGGAAGGTGGTAAAATCACAAAGTAGCCAAGTTTCAATTTTATAAGAAAATATCTTCCTTAAATTAAAAAAAAAAATTCCTACAAAATTTTGTATGTATATATAAAGGAAGACAGAAAAATAGGCATACAGTCTCATGTAAAGCAAACAGGCACATTTTGAACCTAAGTAAAAATTCTGAAGTCCTCCTGCAGCCAGGTCACATGCCCAGCCCAGCAGCTGCGAGGCTGACCGGGCACTGCCCATCCTCTCTCTGCAGGAAAGCAAGGCCATCACTGTCTTCACATTTCATTACCATTATCTTTTGTTTTATCATTTATGTTCAAATCCCTAAATTATAGCAACTGATTTTATTTCATGTGTTTAACTAGAGTTTCCATGGTTCATTAAGATGAAGTAACAACTTGGAACTTTTCTTTTTTCTTTTTTTGATCTTTTTAAGAGAGGGTATCCCTGTAGCCCCAGCTGTCCTGGAACTCACTAGGTAGACCAGGCTGCCCTTGAACTCACAGAGATCCACCTGCCTCTGCCTCCCTAATGTTGGGATTAAAGGCATGTGCTACCACGCCCAGTGGAACTTTTCAAGACTACTTCATGTCTGATAAGCAAAGAAAGGGACAGCTAGATCACAAAAAGGCTTTTCTTATACCATACACAGGCAAAAAGTTTTACCAACACTGGAGATTTGCTTACAATTAGAGTCATAGAATAAAAAATTACTCATAGCAACATGTTTATTTAAGCACTAGCTAAGCTTTCATTTACAAACAAACATGTTCAGGGGAAAAAAACAAAAAAAAATACAATATTTTCAAAGTTTATACCATCTACATAAAATTAAACTTACAGAATTTACAAATTAATATTCTGAATGATAAATTAAACATCCTTTCACAAAATCCAATCAACAGTATTTAGAAATTCATACAATCATGATGCAAGATAGTCTCTCTTTACAATCTACCTATTTACATGGTTTCCCACCACAAATGATAATGGTCCTCATAGCTACCAACGTGTGCAAACACACTGTATTCAAAATATACTTAGCAGCATATAAAAATCAGATGAACAAGAAAGGAAACACTACTAAAAAAAAGAAATTAAAAGAGAATAATAGAAACAATTCCATAGGAAAATAGATCAAAATATCTTTCTGTTAGGCTATGAGGAGTCTACCATCACACAGGACATGCCCAGCACTAATACGCAGGAGCACTTAGTTCTGAGCCCAGAATGTAGAACAACTGAAAACTTTGGTCAATACAGATAAAAGTCAACATTTAACACAAACTGTTAAACATTGTTTGTTAGCAGATTAAGGTCAATGATGAGAGATTATCAGCAATATCCTTCTTATTTCATTCATCCTATTACATTAGAAGAGCTTTGAAATTTGGATACTGTTATAGACTAGTATAAATTCCTGACCAGCAGACCACAATTTGACTAAGAGCTTCAAAATGCTTAAATATGGAAGTTTTTCTGAACATACTGCATGAATAACTTACAAGGTAGGTGTGTTTTATTCCTGGTATCCTGACTGTCACAAAATTATACCACTTCTAACCCAAATAATTTGAAGGTGTCTTTTTATAGCTCGACACAAAAATTTAGCCACAATAAAAGTGTGATTCAAGCAATATATCAATCATAGGATATGTACTGATAGATATTAAAATCACACACACGAGGTGGTACACAGTTTTAATAGAATACATTTATATTACTATAGATGGATTCAAATATATTTCCAGTTAATTCCATTGATAATAAATGCATTTTAAATGAGGAACACAAGAGCATTATCACAGTATTCAGTTTATGATTCATCTTCATTCATGTTTAATTACTGGCAATATCATCCAACAAATCTCCCGTGTCAGAGATCTGACCATCTTGTAAGTTTCGGGCTTTCCAGATTCTCACAGTTCGATCACTACAAAACAATAAATTTAAAATGGATATAAGAACAGAGGTACAAAGGGAAAGAAACAGCTCTCAGAATTACTGAGATTTTCTTTCTACATTTTTTTTAATTTGGTTTTATTTTATGTGTGTGCTTGCATGTACACCTGGGTCATGTAATGTCTACTGACACCTGAAGAGGGCATTGGATCACCTGGAACTGGAGTTAGCTACCATGTGGGTACTGGGAAACAAACCTGGGTGTTATGAAAGGGCCATCTCCTCAGCCCAAATTCCTATTTATACACACACACACACACACACACACACACACACACACACACACACACGGTCTCACAGGCCCAGAAATCAATATGTAGACCAGGTTGGGCTCAAACTCACTGCCTCTGGAGTGCTGGGATTAAGGGTATGTACCACTACTCCTGGCCATTGAAACATTTTCTTAAAAGGACTTAAGTATGACACGGGTGCACAAACCTGCATGCAGACAGTACATTCATACACAAAAAAATAAATAAATAAATTTTAAAAAAAAAGGACTTAAGTAAATGCAAGTAAAAGATGTCCATTAAGCCTCATGCTTAATGCTGGATGTCTATGCTACTGTAGAAAGCACATGGTATGACCTGGAGCCAACTGTAGGCACCACATCTCAGGGAAGATCACAGTGCCATGGGGCTTTCTAGCATTTCCAATGAGTTAGGAAGAATTACCTTTGTGTGAATTCAGCAAATAAGCACGCAAAAAGCCAAGGTGTTGGGAGAAGGGATTAAGAATGCACCTAGTATTGACTATAGAATATTGAAAGTTTCAAATTTTATTATTTTTATTTTATGTGTATGAGTGCATTTCCTGCATGCAAATAGGGGAACCCGTGTTGTGCAGTGCCAGAGGAGGTCAGAGTTCGTTTGAGCCCGTGGAACTCGAGTTACAGCTAGTTGTTAGCTGCCATGTGGGTGCTGGGAATCAAAGCCAGGTTGCTATAAAAGCAGTCAGTACTCTTAACTTCTGACTCATCTCTTGAGATCCAGAAGATTAAAAGTGTTTTGATCCCCTAAATATATGTAATTGTCAGTATAGAATAAAAATTACATTTAAAAAGGAGGAAAGTTTTCTCTGAGAAAGTTTTTTAGTTTACTTAGACTGTCTTGGCCAGTCCATGGACAGCACTTTTTACCATCTCACCTGGTGGTAAGGAAGTGCTTCTTTTTCTAGTTTTGCACCAAAAGTAAAAGAAAAAGAAATGTCATAGCATTTTATGGGTAAAAGTCACTGCAGAGCTTCTGTAATACATTCTAAGGAAAAGGAATTTACTGGTGCAGTAAATATAACACGGCAAAGGTGGGGCTTATTGAGAGCCAGGCTTTCTGGGCGTCAGTAGGTTACCTTCTCCAGATCACACAGCTCCCAGGAAAAGCTAGGGGGTAGAGAGACACATTCACCTGAGCCACCTCTCAGCCACCCCTTTACTACCATTCCTTCCACAAATGTTTAGAGAACCTGTGCATGCCAGGCACTGTTCTATGTTCTTGGGATACTTTTTAAATAGATTTTTTTTTTAATGAAATATCCTATTCCCTTGACACAGCGTGTGCAAGGAGAACCAAGGGTTCTGCCCTGAGCAAATAAAAGACAAAGCTGTCAAGGACTGGGAAAGCTGTGGAGGGAGGTTTCTTGTCAGGAAGATCTGATTCATTCTTGTACATGTAACTTAAAATGATCAGACCTCTACTGTTAGCTGTGACAGAAACACCATGTCAGCCCTTCTACTACAAATAAAGAGAAAGCTTCCAAAGTGTGTGTGTGTGTGTGTGTCTGTGTGTGTATGTCTGTGTGTGTGTGTGTCTGTGTGTGTGTGTGTCTGTGTGTCTGTGTGTCAAACCAAGGTGAGCCCTGGCAGCTCTGGCTTTCTGCCTAGAGACATTTTCCACACTATACGGCAAAGAAGAACCCAGTGGAGAACAACAGAATCACCAAGTTGAAGAGTCAAGAGGCAAAATCTGGAGCCTTCAGAGACAGGAACTTGCCATACCAAGAAAGAAGAAGAGATCTGTTCAGGGCAAGAATGTCAGTCACCTGCAGAGGAGGCCAAGTCTGTGATTCCTAAGTCCCAAGTGGGTGGACTGAGACTGCCAAGTTAGAGGAGAACCAGCCACTAGGGAACTGAAAACAGTTCCCAGAGTTCACCAGGGCTATGATGTATCTGGGCTCTGACGGAGTTGGGGGGGTGGGGGTGGGGGTGGGTTAATCACTGAGTACCTGAGTCATTCAGCTGAAATTAAAGAAAGCTTAAACCTGCTGACAAGAATTAAGGAGCCCAATCATAAAGGCTACTCTAGACCTGCCCTACAAAGCTTATAAAGTAACCTCAAAAAGATGAAAATGGGGCCGGGGAGATGGTTGAGGGGGTGCGCTGGGTAAATGTACTGGCTGTGGAATCAGGAGGACCTCAGTTTGAATCCCCGGAACCTACTTAAAAAAAAAAAAAGGAGGGTGGGGGGAACCTGCAGGCCAGCTAGCAAATAGACAGACAGCAAACAACAAAGAGATCCTATCTCCAAAACAAAATGGGGAATGAGGACTGAGACACAGGCCATCCTCGGGCATTCACATGTATGCCATTGCCTGTGTGCATGCACACACTGAGAGAGACAGAGAGAGAGAGAGAGAGAGAGAGAGAGAGAGAGAGAGAGAGAGAGAGGGAGGAGCTGGCACACAGAAGACTCATTGCCAGCAAAGAAACAAGTGAAGAAATGAATGAGTCGACCCAGCCCTCCAGAGAAGGAAGGGCTGAAACTGCCACCCTTATACCTTAAAAAGAGGAAGAAGCATGAAGGTTGCTAAAAATAATTGGTTCTAATTGTAATTAGAATTTGTGGCTTTTCTGTAGAGAAAAAAAAACTTTCAAAATTAGTCCTTAATAAAATTTTTTTGAAAGGTCTGGCAGCAGGTTCCCTAATATACACATGGTATGAACACAGTAGTAACCTATTAGTGTGAAGCCAGCCTGAACTCAATACTCACAGATTAAGAGGCTGGAGAGATGGCTCAGTGGTTAAAATCAATGGCTGCTCTTGCAGAGAACCCAGGTTCAGTTCCAGTACCCACACAGCAACTAACAACCATCTGTAACTACAGTTCCAGGGGATCTAATGCTCTCTTCTGGCCTTCACAGGCATTGCACGTACATAATGCACTTACACACACATCCAGACAAAACACATATGCATAAAATAAAAACAAATGCAAATAAAATTAACCAGGTATGATGGCAGATTTCTGCAATCCCATCTCTCAGAGGTTGAGGCAGGAGGATCAAGAGTTCCAAGGTAATGGGGGCTGGAGAGATGGCCTAGCGGTTACAGCGCCAACCGCTCTTACAGAGGACCCGGGTTCGATCCCCAGCACCCACATGGCGGCTGAGAACCGTCTTTAACTCCAGTTCCAGGGGAATCTGATGCCCTCTTCTGACCTCCGCAGCACTGCACAACACGGGTGCACAAACCTACATGCAGACAGTACATTCATATACATACAAAAATAAATTAAAAAACAAAAAAGAGCTCCAAGGTAGCCTGGGCTACACAGCAAGACCATATTTAAAAAAAAAAAAAAAGAAGTGAACTAGGAGTCTTAAAACAGTTGCTAGAATGAGTTTAAAAAGGTTCTCCTGTGCTCAGTGTCTGAGTACAACAAACCAACCTAGAGCAAACCACAGGAGGACACTTACTCAGCCGCAGTGAAGACATGGGTGGAGTTAACGCAGATGGCATTGATAGGACTGTCATGACCCCTCATCTCTCCAACTGGCACAAAAGTATCCACGTTCCAGAATTTCAAAATGCCCCCTCTGCAGCCACTTAGCAAAGCCGGGTGGCCTGGCACCAGGCCCAGTGCACACACCCAGTCCTTATGTGCGTTTGGGACTTGCTGGAGGAGGGAAGAGAGAGGAACAGTTAGGAGCAGCCTTAGAAATCCAACAGTCACACCAACACTTACATTCATAAAACTCAGTATGTGGAATGGCGAATGGCCTGAAAATCATAAGTTAATTTTCTATACAATTCATTCAGTAAATTAAACAAATAAATCTGTACTTTGCTCCCCAATTTCCGTCATTGTTACCAGTATTAAGGACATAATGCTAACAATATACAGAATCTAAAAGATAGCACAAGGAAGATTTTCAAATATCACAGCCTCCTTGTGGGCAGTAAATCTCTTTCCCTTATACAGAATGTATGTAACAAAATGAGCTTGAAAAATACAGATTGATACACAGATTATAAGAACTGCCTCCTGAAATCATGGGCTTAAACCCCTGATAAAGTATTTGGAGGCCCTAAGAAAATGAGACTAAATCTATGTATTTCAAGATGAACCAAAAATTATTAGATAATACTATGCAACTAGATTTTATGTATAAACATTTTTATTCATAATGTAAAACTCACAACCCCAAATGCATGTCTACGAAAGCAAAGCATTTGTTTATACAGATGTTTCTAGTAATACTCATGCTACTTTCTCATCCAGCAGCTTTTCAGCTGCTAGCTGAAAGCAGGGACGGTAGCAATTGTAGTCCTTCCCTCTATAGGCATATATGAAGCAACGTTCGTACACAAGGAAAATACTGAGTGGTAAACAGTTTCATCTGTTGGCCGGTTTCTTCCCTTCAGAGCTAGTAGCAAAGGATATCAATAATTAAGTTTATGGACACAGAATTCCAGCCCTGTGATGAAGCATTATGTAGAATGTGAAGCCACCACCATTACCAGATTCATGGAAACACTCCTGTAACTGATCAATCAGTGGTATTACTCTTGATCTCAGATTCCCTTCATGCTCCTTGGGATATGTGTACGTTTGCAGAAAATGAACAAGTGAAACTGTTTCATATGAAGGTTGGTTGTATTTAATAGATATATCTATATAAAATTTCCAGATCTTTCAACTTTTACCAGTGTCCTCTCTTCCTTTATTCTGTATACATTAGTGTTGGCTATTTCCTTCCTCCCAATTATAATTCTGATGAGAGTAACTTTATTGATGATAAAACACTCTTTTCAGAAAAAAAGGCCTCTGGAGGGTGGAGAGATGGCTCAGTGGTTAAAAACACAGGCTGCTCTTGCAGAGGACCTGGGTTTGACTCCCAGCACCCACATGGCAGCTAATAACCACCTGTAACTACAGTGCCAAGGATCTAATGCCTTCTTAGAACTCCAGAGGTACTGCATGACAGAGGTGCACTTATATATGTGCAGGAAATATACTCACACACATAAAATAAAAATAAATATTTTTTTTAAATAAAAGAAAACCCTGATTAATATCCTTAAACAATGAAAATCTATATCGAAATTCCTTAAGTTTGTAGATAGAGTACTGTGTGGTTTTTGAAATAGTGACTTCAAACCATAAAAAGGTTTTTGGATTACCTGAAGAAGGTCTTTCTGAGCTAAGTCCCATTTCTTGATTCCATTGTCTCTGGACCCACTGAATAGATTATCCCCTTGAATGGTCAGTGCTTCTATGCCATCATAGTGAGGGGGCTCAAAATTGTGGGTGGGGCTCACAGTTCCAAGAGCCCCTTCAGTTACATCAAACATCTATAAGAAAGAAAGTGGTTATCACATTTAACTTAATCTTTTAAATTTGTTTAATTTTATTTTATGAGTATGAGTGTTTTGCATGCATGTATGTAAGTGCACCTGTTCATGCAATGCCTGCAGAAGCCAGAAGAGAGCATCAGATTCCCCAGAACTAGAGATGCACTTGCTTGTTAGTTGTCATGTGGGTGCTGAAAACCAAACTCGGGTCCTTTGTAAGAATAGCCAGTGCTGTTAACCACTGAGCCAACTCTCCAGCCCCGTCCCATTTAACTTTTTAATATGTGTCTCCATCCACGTGCACATTCACAGGGGTACAGATGTGCATAGAAATGACTTTGTTAAGTGTATTAACCTCATATGAATGATACCGAGGATGAATCTGAGCTCTGTTTTATATTAACTTTGCTTGCATGTCATGTCTTCATGTCTGGAAGCTTTAAGAAAACAATTATAAAAGCCAGGCGTGATGGCACACACCTTTAATCCTAGCACTTGGGAGGCAGAAGCGGGTGGATCTTTGTGAGTTCAAGGCCCGCCTGGTCTACAGAGTGAGCTCCAGGCCAGCTGGAACTAAAGGGAGACCCTGTCTCAAAAAGACAAAAAAAAATTTATATTTCTTTTCATGCATGTATAAATGAAATATTCAATAGTAAAAATGCTACATAATGTTATTCAGTGGCAATAAGTAGCTTTTCAGTCCCAGATTTCATCTCAAGGTCCCCAAACTACTCTTCAAACCCTGTCACTTTTCTCAGTTGCCTTCAAGTCCCTAGGCTGAAAAGGACAGCCTTTGATTAAGAAGAAAAGCAGGCAATAGGGATGTAACTCAGTTGACAGAGTATTTGCCTAATATGCATGAAGCCCGGGGTCCAATGCTCAGCAGTAAATAAGGCTGGATGTGATGGTGCATGTCAGTATCACTTGGGAAGTGGAGACAAGAAGATCAGAAGTTATCTTTTTTTTTTTTGTCTTTTTGAGACAGGGTCTCCCTGTAACCCCTAGCTGTCCTGGAACTCACTCTGTAGACCAGGCTGGCCTTGAACTCACAAAGATCCGCCTGCCTCTGCCTCCCAAGTGCTAGGATTAAAGGCGTGCGCCACCACGCCTGGCCAGAAGTTATCTTTAACTGCAGACAGAGTTCAAGCCAGCTTAGACTACATAAGACCCTGTCTCAAAGCAAACACCAAAACAAACAAAAACAACATGAAATCAACAACTATAAAGGAATATAAAGACAAAAAAGCAAAGGAAAAGAGAACTGATTGGATAAATGAACCTTACAAATGGTGGGAATAGGTGGCTGTTGAGAGTGCTTGGCCCTAAACAGGCCATCTGTCTATCGTCCTCCCTCCAGTGCTCAGGGAATGGAACCTGAGGGTGGGTAGGAAGAAAGAGCCAGAGGATGGAGGGCTGGGAAAGGTGGTCTTCCAGGCAGGATGGCCATTGTGCCTACAAGCTCACAGCACCTGTAGTTGCCTACACAGGACCTACACAGGACTGGGCCATCAATATTCCGTAATGGATGGAGGAGTTCATGGGACCCCACGCTGAGGAGCCAGTGGGAGTTAATGTCTTCTGAAGGAGCGAGAGTCATTTTCTCCAGCAGTACAGCCACTGGTAAATTGCCCAAGTTGCAACTGTAATTAAACTCAATGGTAAACATGAGAGGGAGTAGGGGGAATGAGATGAGATTGGTGAATATTTCAAACCTATCACTTAAGAAATCATAATCCCAACTCTGTAATACGCACTTTGATGTAGTGATCCTTAGAGCCTGTGATGATCAGATCTTGTCCACTGGAAATCTGGTCTACAGTAAGGCACATAACTGGGCCCAGGTGTCCAGTTAGCTTCCCTGTAGACTGGAACCTTTAATGAGAAAGGGAGAAGACTGCTTAACATACCTCTTAGCATGACAGAAGACTACATAAATCATCTATATTTCTTCATAAAGTTATTCACTAATTTTCTTCTTTATTTCAGCTCTGCCTCTTGAAACTCTAGATAGAGTAAATAGCAATGGGCAAACTAACATTCTACAGTGGAGGCTGGGGAGAACTTAGTATGTTATTACAAACCTGATTAAAACAATGTAGAGAATAACCAAAAATGCAGCAAAATTCTGAGGAATTGCTGAAGGCTAATCTTAATTCCTCCCAGTAAACTAGAGTCTGCATATGAAGACGTGAGACTGATGCTTTTATGTGGGGCCCGATATTTCATTTGGCCGAAGCGATAAGGGAGCAGACTTTTCCCCCAATAACCTACAAAGGTAACCTGCAAAGGCCAGGGATTCAAGCCAGCCTCTGCTCACCAACTGACAATCAGCTCTGCAGCCCCTTTGGGGGTTTGTGTAGAAGGTGTCATAGTCCTGCAGTTTCTAAAGAGCACATCTTGGTTTCAGGAGCCAAATGAGACCTCTGCCAGCTAGCATAAACACGGCTTTTGTAGAAAGTACACTGTGAATTTCCCATTCACCCCCTGACCCCCATTCTCACCAGAAGCTCGCCAAATGCCACTATATAAGACCCCAAACTCCTGCAAATAAACAAGTTATTCCGTCTCTTAGAACTGGCTCCCTGATCATTCTCTCTCTGATCTGTTTCGGGCTCATCCCGAATTCCTCCCCTCCTCCTCCCTTGTGGCTAAACGTGCCCTGAGAGACTGGTGACCCAAGGACCCACCCAACCAAGGAGACAACACTTTTAGACTTAATTTGCATTTGAATAAAACAGTATCAGTAAAATTACAGGAAGTTGTACAAAATTTCCTGTAGTAATAAAACTATAGAGGAAGTGAGATTATTTTATTATATACATACACATATTTTTACAAAACATATACATATACAACATATGTACATATCTATAAACATATACACATAGACCAATGTGTCCATATGTATGTACATATATGTACATTTCATTAATCCATTATAAAGATATGAACATGATAAGGCCAAACAGCTAGCTGGTAGAGGAAGGTACAGTGTTTGTCAGGTATGGTGGTACATGCCTGTTATCCCACCTCACCTGAGCTCAAGAAGCTTGAGACCACCCTGGGCAATTATAGCAAGACTTTTTAAAAAATATATGCAGTCAGTTTTCAGAGAGTGACTGTACACAGTTACCACAGTCCTAACTCAAATTAAGCTGCTGGAATACAACACTGTCTTTAGCATCTAGGCTATGCATATTAGTTTCTCCAAAACTGTTCTTTAAATGACTTTGTTAAAATGAATACTTAGTTGGGCAACTGAAAGCAACCAGTTTCAAAGGTTCTAAATCTCAGTGAACTAAAAACTGGCGTCTTTTGTACTCTGGGTTGTGCTGACCATCTCCCCTTGGTACAAGGCAAATGTAGTAGCTATAAGAAAAAACAATATCCTTGCTTCTTTTTAAAAATTTCACAAATAATAACTTTCCAATATTTTATTTCTAATAAAGTATTCAGAACTATAATTTCTCCCTCTTGCCTTCTTAATCTATGAATTATGTGTATTATATTTCTCAGTCATGCTTTAGACCCTTACAGATTACTGACTGTACTCAAAATTTTGCCATTTGATTTACCATTGACAAATTCTTTCTGGCTGACAACACTATATGTAGTTTATTACATTTAGTAACTATGACCCTAAAAATGGCCTTTGTCCCCACTATCTATACATAAGCTGCAAAGAAGAGACTACAGCTGTCTTTCTCAGACTGTTCCCAGTACTTCTCAGTGACGTGATGATGCAAATGCCTGTCTTTTTTTTTTTTTTTTTTTTGAGACAGGGTCTCCCTGTAGCTCTGGCTGTCCTGGAACTCACTCTGTAGACCAGGCTGGTCTCGGACTCACAGAGATCCGCGTGCCTCTGCCTCCCAAGTGCTAGGATTAAAGGCGTGTGCCACCACGCCCGGCATTTATTTATTTCTGTATGTGTATCAATGTACTGTCTGCATGCAAGTTTGTGCACCCGTGTCGTGCAATGCCGCGGAGGTCAGAAGAGGGTGTTGGATTCCCCTGGAACTGGAGTTCTCCTGGAATTGGAGTTTCAGACGGTTCTCGGCCGCCATGTGGGTGCTGGGGATCGAACCCGGGTCCTCTGTAAGAGCGGTCGGCGCTCTTAACCGCTAGGCCATCTCTCCAGCCCCCGCAAATGCCTGTCTTAAGCGGTGTTATGTAAACATATTACACATTTGTTAAATGATAAATGAATAATCTTGTTCTCTTGGTGTCAGAATTTTAGAAAATAGGGCCAGACTTAGTGTCTCACGCGTTTAATCCCAGCACTCAGAGGTTTTAAGCCTGCTGGCCTAAATTTAGATCTCCAGAACCCACACGAAAAAGCTGGATGCAGCAGCATGCATCTGTAATCCCAGAAGGCATGTGGTGTGATGGGAGGTGGAGACAGAACTGGCCTGCCCAGAAGCTCAGAGGCCAGCCAGCCTGGAGTATACAGCACAGTGTCACGTACAGCAACAGAGACCCTGCCTCAAAGGTGGGAGGAGAGGACCGAACCTAGAAAGTTGTCTTTTGACCTCCACATAGAAGCTGGGCCATGCCTCTCCCCCCATCACATATACATAGACACACATACACATACACACACACACACACACACACACACACACGCAGATAATACACTTAGTTAATGACAAATTAAAAGATCTAGCAGAAAATGAAATGCCTATTTTAATTTATCATTTTTAAATATTTTATCTTCTTAATATTTATATCTTAGTTAAGATTTATGCTTAAAGCTACTAAATTAATTTCATAAATTTAAATCTTTAAATGTTAGTGCAAAAAATGTTTTTCTCAAAGGTGTTGGTAAAGCTGGACTGAGTCTCCACTTCCTACTACCATGTTTTCCAGACAAACATAGTACACACTGTAACTACAATTTCCCTCTATTTTCCCCCCAGCAATGGAAATTAAAGGGAGGGAAAATTGTGAAGACAGATGCCACATTTAGGATCATACTGTTTAAATAACTAAATATTCATATAAACTTCAGAGATCATAAAAAATAATCACGGAATAAATCTGTTTCAGTGACCCACTTAGAAAAAGGTGATTTTTTTTTTTAAAGAAAATTTAGCCAGGTGTGGTGGCACACACCATTAGTCCCAGCACTTAGGAGAGCAGAGTCATACAGATCTCGGTGAGATCCAGGCCAGTCTGATCTATATAGCAAGTTATAGGCCAGATGTGGCTACACAGAGACCCTGTCTCAAAAAAAAAAAAAAACAAAAGAAAAAGAAAAGAAATTTATTTAAAATTGTAACAAATAAGGGCTGGAGAGGTGGCTCGGTGGTTCAGAGCATCAACTGCTTTTACAGAGGACCCGGCTTAGTTTCCAGCACCCACATGACATCTAACAACCATCCATAACTCCAGTTCCAGGGTATCCAACCAATGCTCTTTTCTGCCCCAAGTCCATTTACATACATGCACTCAATACATTCATACACATAAAATAATAATTTTTTTAAAACTATAACAAATCATTCTATTGTGTATAGTGTTTACTATTTAAATTTTATTGCTATATATAAATATAGTAGGGTTTAATTTTTTAATTACTTGAGTTAATAGGCATATGGCTTTCTAATAATTAATATTGAAAATAATTGGATTTCACATGCTTTAATATTATTAATATCTAAAGTTGCATTTGCTAAATGTAATAGGTACATTTCTAGAAACTCTACCTTTTAAGATCCCACATTCTGACAGCATTTCCAGAGGCTGCGTAGAGGAAAGTACCGGTTGGGTTTAGTGCAATTTGATTGATCTGATTCTCGCCAGAAGGAATAGCTACTGTCCGGCTGGTACTTGCAGAACAAGCATCTCCAAGAGTAACTTGACCTGAAGATCTAACAGATACAAAATAAAATAAAGTAAGTCCCATTTCCAGACATGAGTGCTGCTTACAGCTTCCTCAGTTCTTAGGAGCCTGGCTGTAGAAAGCGTGTGCATGCACAAACACACACAAACACACACACACACACACACACACACACACACACAGCACCTTAACATGTGTGTCTATCATGATGCCAGGAATCCCAGGCCCAGGTTGGAGATGGCTAAAACATCCTTCAGAAATTATTAGATGTTGACGATTAAATCTCAACACATGACACAGTGCCTTGAAAGCAGCTGTTTCCAGTGCAGTTTCCAGAAGGCCACTGTTAGTTCAGCTCAATGATTCATTTCTATATAAGAATTGCCTTTTGCAATTAAAGACACCGGGAACCTTTTAATTACCTGTAGTTTTTGTTTAAATGGAGTATCTACTATGTATTGAAAAGTTAAGGCTATCTTGTTTCTATTTCCTCTGATTAAATTTTTTTTAACTTTGGAAAATTTTCTCTAACTTCTAAAATATTGACTTATAACCAATCTTTTCAATTTCTACTTTAGCAAATCAAGTAAGTTGGGAACTTTCTAACCTGAAGATAGGATATAGTGTTTTTTCTCTACAAAATTTCTTCTACAAAACTTTTTTTTTTTTTTTTTTTTNTATTCGGCACCTTGAATCTTCAATCTCTTTCTCAAGCATCCCCTCTTACAATTTCCCTCCCGAACAAAAGAAATCTTCTCTTGACCCATTAACCCTCTCCAAACATACCTACATTCTCAGACCTTCCTCAGATATAATATCCAAATGAGACTTTGATTTGATTTCACAGTTTCCAGCCATTTCTCTTCCTACTAGAGTCAAACATAAGACCTGCTCTTCTAGGTCATCAGTAACCAGGTCACCACAGACAAAATTCGTTCTGCATTCAAATCAATTTCTCATTAGTACTGCCAGATTGACAGAATCCTGACCTATACTTGAACAGCTCACTTTTCTTGTGAGTGCTGGGCGGAAACTCAGTTCTCTCTTGCGTTTTGATCCCTCTCTATCATTTGCTGCGTTTGGGTATTTTCTCCTGTGCCTTCCTCTGAATTTTATAAGAAGGCTAATTCATTACTACTACATTAGGCATAGAGGGTGCACCATTTCCATCTACATATTCCTTGTGGTGCAGTTCAAACTAAGATCTTTTAACCTGTTTGATAATTCTCCAAACTCAACAGCTCCACTCCAGCATTGCTACTCAGACATTAAACAAACAGAGACATGACCACTGGGCCAGGACATAGAGGATGCTTAAATCAAGTGACTTCCACAGAGGCAACAAAAAAGAAAAGCATTGAAAGAATAGGGAAAATCTTTTCTGCTAGATAGTTATATCTTGTGAATGGCCAGGAGTTGGAAACTAGACTGCTTTCAGAAACAAAAATCAACAACAAGGGATGTAACAATCTGACAATCTGAAGAGTAAGAAGAGGGCGTGTTTTAGGACATGGAATGGGCAAGGACTTTAGGAGAAGTTCCCTCCCTCGTGGCCCACAAAACAAAATCTATTTTTCCTTTGCTTCCTGCAATCAATGTAAGCTCAATTTGATATATTTCACAATATGTATTAAGTATAAGACATATACATATGTTACTAACACCCTCACTTGACTACCATATAGGGTCTCAGATATATGACTTTACTAGGCTCCCAGTAGCTCTCTAATATTTACAGTCAAAGGCCTTTCATTTTTATTACAGTTTGAGCAATCTGTTATTATTTTCCTAATGGTGCTAAAGGGAACCTCTATTCTTTAATATGGGTTAAGTATTCACTTTCTCGTCCTTGGCTTTTTATCTCTGACTGGCTGTCTAGCGGCTCCTCCCTCATGGCTCTGAACAGCGGAATCGCAGATGGGCTGGTTAGAATCGCCCTGTGTTTTGAGTAGTCCTGTAATAGAAACGGCTTCGAATGGCGCTATAGCTGTGAAATTATCCTCATTCACCACCCGTCACCCTTAGTGTTATCACCATGAGCGCCAAATGCCAAACTAAATATCAAATAAGTTAGACGCCACTAAATTACCTTCTAGCATAATAAAAACAAGTTTGCTATATGCGCAGTCCTAGCGTTTCAACTGAGCAACAATACTGAATCATTTCTTCTCGTTTATTCTGTGTTTGCGGGCTCACAGTACCGCGAGAATTCCCCCCGGGACTCTCTCTCCTCTCCCTATAAGTGTGCGCCCTTTAGCACCCGTTGACCCTTCATGAATCGTCCGTTGAAAACACCACAGCCCGTCATTTTATTCCTCAGCACTCATACACCGAAAGGGTGGAGATCTCAACCACTCTGTTGAGTGATAAATATTTGCTATTCTGTAAGGGAATAAAAGCTGTATCAGTAAAGATTACAGGGAAGTTTCAAAATTTCCTGTTAGTAATAAAAAGCTATAGAGGAAGTGACGATATTATCTTATTATACATACACATATTTTTACAAAACATATACATATACAACATATTGTACATCTATCTTAAACATATACACATAGACCAATTGTGTCCATATGTGATGTACATATATGTACATTTCATTAATCCATTATAAAGATATGAACATGATAAGGCCAAACAGCTAGCTGGTAGAGGAAGGTACAGTGTTTGTCAGGTATGGTGGTACATGCCTTTATCCCACCTCACCTGAGCTCAAGAAGCTTGAGACCACCCTGGGCAATTATAGCAAGACTTTTTAAAAAATATATGCAGTCAGTTTCAGAGAGTGACTGTACACAGTTACCACAGTCCTAACTCAAATTAAGCTGCTGGAATACAACACTGTCTTTAGCATCTAGGCTATGCATATTAGTTTCTCCAAAACTGTTCTTTAAATGACTTTGTTAAAATGAATACTTAGTTGGGCAACTGAAAGCAACCAGTTTCAAAGGTTCTAAATCTCAGTGAACTAAAAACTGGCGTCTTTTGTACTCTGGGTTGTGCTGACCATCTCCCCTTGGTACAAGGCAAATGTAGTAGCTATAAGAAAAAACAATATCCTTGCTTTTTTAAAAATTTCACAAATAATAACTTTCCAATATTTTATTTCTAATAAAGTATTCAGAACTATAATTTCTCCCTCTTGCCTTCTTAATCTATGAATTATGTGTATTATATTTCTCAGTCATGCTTTAGACCCTTACAGATTACTGACTGTACTCAAAATTTTGCCATTTGATTTACCATTGACAAATTCTTTCTGGCTGACAACACTATATGTAGTTTATTACATTTAGTAACTATGACCCTAAAAATGGCCTTTGTCCCCACTATCTATACATAAGCTGCAAAGAAGAGACTACAGCTGTCTTTCTCAGACTGTTGCCAGTACTTCTCAGTGACTGATGATGCAAATGCTGTCTTTTTTTTCTTTTTTTTTTTTTGAGACAGGGTCTCCCTGTAGCTCTGGCTGTCCTGGAACTCACTCTTGTAGACCAGGCTGGTCTCGGAACTCACAGAGATTCCGCGTCCTCTGCTTCCAAGTGCTAGGATTAAAGGCGTTGCCACCACGCCCGGCATTTATTTATTTCTGTATGTGTTATCAATGTACTGTCTGCATGCAAGTTTGTGCACCCGTGTCGTGCAATACCGCGGAGGTCAGAATAGGGTGTTGGATTCCCCTGGAACTGGAGTTCTCCTGGAAATTGGAGTTTCAGACGGTTCTCGGCCGCCATGTGGTCGGGGGATCGAGACCCGGGTCCTCTGTAAGAGCGGCCGGTGGGCTCGTAACCGCTAGCCATCTCTCCAGCCCCCGCAAATGCCTGTCTTAAGCAGGTGTTATGAAACATATTACACATTTGTTAAATGATAAATGCAATTAATCTTGTTCTCTTTGGTCGTCAGAATTTTAGAAAATTAGGGCCAGACCTAGTTGTCTCACGCCGTTTTAATCCCAGCACCAGAGGTTTTAAGCCTGCTGCCTAAATTTTAGATCTCCAGAACCCACACGAAAAAGCTGGATGCAGCAGCATGCATCTGTAATCCCAGAAGGCATGTGGTGTGATGGGAGGTGGAGACAGGAGAATGCCCCAGAAGCTCAGAGGCCAGCCAGCCTGGAGTATACAGCACAGTGTCACGTACAAGCAACAGAGACCCTGCCTCAAAGGTGGGAGGAGAGGACCGAACCTAGAAGTTTGTCTTTTGACCTCCACATAGAAGCTGGGCCATGCCTCTCCCCCCATCACATATACATAGACACAATACACACATACACACACACACCACACAACACACACACACCGCAGATAATACACTTAGTTAATGACAAATTAAAATAGATCTAGCAGAAAATAAAGCCTATTTTAATTTACATTTCTTAAATTTTTTATCTTCTTAATAAGTTTATATCTTAGTTAAGATTTATGCTTAAAATAACTAAGTTTTTCATTAAATTTAAATCTTTAAATGTTAGTGCAAAAAATGTTTTTCTCAAAGGTGTTGGTAAAGCTGGACTGAGTCTCCACTTCCTACTACCATGTTTTCCAGACAAACATAGTACACACTGTAACTACAATTTCCCTCTATTTTCCCCCCAGCAATGGAAATTAAAGGGAGGGAAAATTGTGAAGACAGATGCCCATTTTAGGATCTACTGTTTAAATAACTAAATATTCATATAAACTTCAGAGATCATAAAAAATAATCACGGAATAAATCTGTTTCAGTGACCCACTTAGAAAAATGGGATTTTTTTTTTTTAAAGAAAATTTAGCCAGGTGTGGTGGCACACACCATTAGTCCCAGCACTTAGGAGAGCAGAGTCATACAGATCTCGGTGAGATCCAGTCCAGTCTGAATTCTTATATAGCAAGTTATAGGCCAGATGTGGCTACACAGAGACCCTGTCTCTCAAAAAAAAAAAAAAACAAAAAGAAAAAGAAAAGAAATTTATTTAAAATTGTAACAAATAAGGGCTGAGAGGTGGCTCGGTGGTTCAGAGCATCAACTGCTTTTTACAGAGGACCCGGCTTAGTTTCCAGCCCCCATGACATCTAAACAACCATCCATAAACTCCAGTTCCAGGGTATCCAACCAATGCTCTTTTCTGCCCCAAGTCCATTTACATACATGCACTCATACATTCTATACACATAAATAATAATTTTTTAAAACTTTTTTTTTTTTTTTTTTTTTTTTTTAATTTTGTTTACTATTTTAAATTTTATTGCTATATATAAATATAGTAGGGTTTAATTTTTTATTACTTGAGTTAATAGGCATATGGCTTTCTAATAATTAATATTGAAAATAATTGGATTTCACATGCTTTAATATTATTAATATCTAAAGTTGCATTTGCTAAATGTAATAGGTACATTTCTAGAAACTCTACCTTTTAAGATCCCACATTCTGACAGCATTTCCAGAGGCTGCGTAGAGGAAAGTACCGGTTGGGTTTAGTGCAATTTGATTGATCTGATTCTCGCCAGAAGGAATAGCTACTGTCCGGCTGGTACTTGCAGAACAAGCATCTCCAAGAGTAACTTGACCTGAAGATCTAACAGATACAAAATAAAATAAAAGTAAGTCCCATTTCCAGACATGAGTGCTGCTTACAGCTTCCTCAGTTCTTAGGAGCCTGGCTGTAGAAAGCGTGTGCATGCACAAACACACAACACACACACACACACACACACACACACACACACACACACACACCCACAAGCACCTTAACATGTGTGTCATATCATGATGCCAGGAATCCCAGGCCCAGGTTGGAGATGGCTAAAACATCCTTCAGAAATTATTAGATGTTGACGATTAAATCTCAACACATGACACAGTGCCCTTGAAAGCAGCTGTTTCCAGTGCAGTTTCCAGAAGGCCACTGTTAGTTCAGCTCAATGATTCATTTCTATATAAGAATTGCCATTTTGCAATTAAAGACAGCCGGGAACCTTTTAATTACCTGATAGTTTTTGTTTAAATGGAGTATCTACTATGTATTGAAAAGTTAAGGTATCTTGTTTCTATTTCTCTGATAAATTTTTTTTAACTTTGGAAAATTTTCTCTAACTTCTAATATTGACTTATAACCAATCTTTCAATTTCTACTTTAGCAAAATCAAGTAAGTTTGAACTTTTTCTAATCCTGAAGATTAGGATTATTAGTGTTTTTCTCTTACAAGAATTTTTCTAACAAAAACTTTTTTTTTTTTTTTGTTTTTTTGGTCTTTTTGAGACAGGGTCTCCCTGTATCCCCAGCTGTCCTGGAGCTCACTCTGTAGACCAGGCTGGCCTTGAACTCACAAAGATCCATCTGCCTCTGCCTCCCAAGTGCTAGGATTAACGGCGTGCACCACCACGCCCATCATAAAACTTCTCTTTAATGCAGGAAACAATTAGTAACTCTAAAATCATCAATTGGATCCTAAAAGTTAATTTCAATTTCTACTTTGTAAGTCAGAAAAAAATAAGGGTTTTTTTTGTTTTTTTTTAGTCTTCTCTTTTCTTCTGTAAACAATTACAGAGTTTGCCTCAATTTTGATTAGGAAAAACAGTTGTAAGTTTTATGACAATAATAATAATTTGTTTTGCCATTTTAAAACATAACTACACACACTGAGAAAACATTTATTTTCCAACATTACTTGAAGTTATAAAGTTTGAATAGCAAAGTAGTTTCCCTAAAAGCACTTGGTTACTTAAGGCTCCAAATGCTTCCTCATTACCTACAAAAGTCATTTCAGTCACCTTCCAAGGATTGATACTTAGAGCAAGGAGCAGACCTCATTTATGCATTAGCATTGGAAAAGGGAAAATGAGAACTGCGTACTGAGTAGCAGCTTAAACACAGTTTATCTCTTCCTGTTTAATATCCTGATTTCTATTTCATCCCCCAACCTTCTTCTCCTTATTTTAGCTGTAGTTTTACCGTCACCACTGTAGCATGCTCTGGGGGAGTAGACCGATGTTTTAAGTAAACTAAAATGTATAGTTTCTTAAACTTAGCTAAAAACAAAGATAAAACTTTGCTCTTTATTCTATGTTTCCAAAGTACTTACGACAGTGTTCGAATGCACTTAGCTGAGTCTCTGATATCCCACACCTTAATATAAGATGTTGACACTGTGAAGACCAAACTGGTGTAATTACAGTATTTTACAGACACGACATTGTTTGGGTGCACCCCCAGGGACATTATTTCCTGTCCGGTCACAAGATTCCATACTTTGCAAGTACGATCTAAAACAAACACAAAGAAGCAGAGGAAATACTGGTAATATGAACTACTTTAAGTTCTTTTCACAGTAAAAAGTTATTTAAACACTGTTTTCCTGTGGGAAAGAAATAGAAGAAGCAGGGCATGGGGGCACATGCCTTTAATCCCATCACGTGGGAGGTAGAGGCTGGTGGATCTCTGTGAGATCAAGGCCAGCCTGGTTTACATACTGAGTTCCAGGCCAGCTCAGGATACAGGGAGACCCTGTCTCAAGGAAATGATGAAGAAAGATAGCAATTAATTCAATTATCCTGCAACAGGCATCACAAGTACATCCTTGAATTTCTGTAATAATTTCACAGGTAAGGTAGGATCCTCTATATGAATCCTATAAAAGTTAAGAGATAGAGGGGTATCTTGTGGTTTTTAGTTTCTTCCAATGACAAAAGGGGCTGGAATGCAAGGCTGCAGATGAGGCCATAGAGAGGTTTCTAGATCTGGCTCTTCTATCCAATAGCTAAATTAACACACAAGGAAATTATTTCAATATCTTGAATCTTGAAACATGAGGATGCAGCATGTACCTCAAAGGAGGAGCCGTGAGATTTAAGTAAGACATCTGTGTCACGACTCACAGGCTATGTGTTAATAAGAAATGGTGGTTCCAAATGTCTTTCTTTTTTTGCCACCTTTATATTTTAGTGGTCTTCTTTTTTTTTTTAATTTAATTTTATTTATTTATGTGTATAAATGTACTGTTTTGCGTGTAGGTCTGTGCACCCGTGTCATGCAATGCCGCGAAGGTCAGAAGAGGGTGTCGGATTCCCCTGGAACTGGAGTTCTCCTGGAATTGGAGTTACAGACGGTTCTCAGCCGCCATGTGGGTGCTGGGGATCGAGCCCGGGTCCTCTGCAAGAGCGGTTGGCGCTCTCAACCGCTAGGCCATCTCTCCAGCCCCTAGTGGTCTTCTATGTAATTTAGGTACTAAAAGACAACAGTTGTCTTTTAGTACCTAAATTACATAGAAGACCACTAGTAGATTCTCACTAGAATTGAATACTTTGTTCTTTTTAACAGCCTATGAAAATGCGACCAGAGAGTTGGCTCAGCAGTTGAGAACACTTACTCTTCTTCCAGAGGACCCAGGTTTGATTCCCAGCACCCACATGGTAGCTAACAACTGACCTTTATTCCAGTTTCTGGGGAATCCAACACTCTCTTCCGGCCTCTGTGGGCTTTGTACAACACTGGTACACTTACACACATGCAGGCAAAATACCCATACACATAAAATAAAAATAATAAAAAAAATTTTTTTGGCTTGTTTTTGAGACAAGGTCTCCCTATAGCTCCGGCTGTCCTGGAACTCACTTTGTAGACCAGGCTGTCCTTGAACTCTCAGAGATCCGCCTGTCTCTGGCTCCCAAGTGCTGAGATTAAAGGTGTGTGCCACCATACCCAGCCCATAAAATATTTTTTAAAAGAGCCTATTAAAAAAGCTAACTATTACCAAAATGGTGACACGCATCTTCAATTCCATCACTCAGGAGGCAGGGGCAAGTGGATCTCAGAGATCAAGGCCAGCCTGGTCTGAGTTCCAGGCCTGCAGGGGCTAAAGAGAGATTTCTTGAAAAGGCAATTTTTTTAAATTTTTTTAAATTTATTTTTGTATGTGTATGAGTATACTGTCTGCATGTAGGTTTGTGCACTGCCGCGGAGGTCAGAAGAGGGTGTCGGATTCCCCTGCGACTGGAGTTCTCCTGGAATTGGAGTTTCAGACAGTTCTCGGCTGCCATGTGGGTGCTGGGGATCGAACCCGGGTCCTCTGTAAGAGCGGTTGGCACTCTTAACCACTAGGCCATCTCTCCAGCCCCCAAAAAAGGCAATTTTTTTTAAACATATGCATATGCACATTTGGTATGAGTCACACCTTTCGATCCAGTGAAGAGAAGATCATCGGTGGCATCCACACAGAGCACAGCTTTGGTGTGCCCTTCCGCTATGTGCACACACTGGAGTGGGGACGCTCTGATGGCCCTGGAAGCAGGACACGGGTTGATTATGCCCCTGAGAGGGGAAACAAAAAACATTTCAGTGGCCTGACTGTCAGAGGTTTACTTTTTTTTCTATGATTTAAAAAGGTCTTTATAAATATTAGTGATAATGTCCAGAGTGTTCCTTTGCTGTGGTTTTTTTGTTTTGTTTTGTTTTTGAGACGGTCTCCCTGTAGCCCCAGCTAGCCTGGAACTCACTATGTAGATAGATCATGCTGGCCTTGAACTCACAGAGATCCACCGGCCCCTGGGATTAAAGGCATGCGCCACCACGCCTGGCTTCCTTTTCTTCTTAATCAAAAGGACACAGATAAAGAATAAAACAATAACGACAAGAGTACATCAGCTAATTGGGCATCCACTAGTAACTAGTTCTGCAGACAGGAAAATCAAGTCTCCGTCTGGATTTTCTTATTAACCATTTCATCTCTCTGACAATTCTTCCTTGTTCCGATAAACAAGGAAGTAGAAATGATGACTGACTTAAACATATGATTTTATGTTATACTTGGATGAAATTCTAGCCAAAAGAGCACATGCTGGAGAGAGTATAACCTAAACCACACAGAAAGCAGCTTTCAAACAAAAATCACGACAATTATAGGAATGATCGGATGGACAGAAATTTAAGGGAGGATGATTAAAATATGTCAGCAACTTAAAAAAATACTTTGACAATCTGAAAGATTTTCAAATGAAAACTTTAGACAGCAGTAGAGCTTTCAGGAGTGTTCTTATAGTTACTATTTCTGGATCTCCTGCTTTATAAAATAGGCTATATACTGTAGGCCTAGAGGGATTATCAGAACACCATCCATATCTATCCAAAAGGAGTTTACCATAGGGTCTAGATTAAAGTAATTGTGTCAGGAAGGGGAGAGATGGGAACAGTCTAAGACAGAACAAGTCTTCCACTCAATGTGCTGTGGCCCAAGCAAGAAGAAAGCTGGTGTTGAAATGTGTCTAGGTGAGCTGGCACAGCATTAGGATAAACACAGGGAAGACAAGGTAAGGCTCCTTTGTCTCCCCCTTCTACAAAAAGACAATGTTCAAGAGGCAGGCAGGATTATGAAGGATGCCCCAAGGTATGTGAACGTGACCGTGGGGACAATGATGCCCTCGAATGCCTTTAAATGATTATTGTTCACAGATCTCTGAATGAATATGCCATTGAAAAGGAAAAATACTGTCAGTTCTCTAAGAAATCACAAAGATCAATAAAGGGGACAAAATGACTTCAGAAATGAAGACTGCATTAAAATATCTTGTTAGTCTCACATGGGAAAACATTGGATAAATCATTATTAAACACTTAAAAAAGTAAATGTTGATCACTAAAACATAACATGGGTTCAACCTTGTGGGGGAAGCTCTCTGAAGAGTGAACAGATAATAAACAAGGGGCAGGTTAAATCTGCACTGAAAGTTGATAAAGAAAAACATTATGGTACTCTCACTGACTTTAAAATGAAAACTTTTATATAACTGCAAAGTTCATTGAGGAGTGGACTCAGTCTACTGATAAATATGAAACTGATGGATTAAAGCAGTTCCATTGGAAGATAAAGTCAACCTGGAAGATCTACAGCTTCTAATCAATCGTTCTTCAGCCCTAAAGACAGATGGCATGCCAATTAAATTGATGAATTAATATAGCTATATACTGTGCTGCCTGGAAGGAGAAAAATCACCAAAAAAAAGGTCATTTGTTTTAAGAACCTATTTAGCACTAACATAATCACTGGGTAAAATTTAAAACTAACACAAGTTAATTCCCAAAGTGACTTATACAAGTAAGAGAGGGCCAACAGTAACCTAGGTTTAAAAACTAAAGTAAAAACCTGTTAAATAAAAGATTAACAATTTGTGGTTCTTCCTACCAAAATTCCCAAGGGTTTGTTCCACAGAAGCAAACATTTAATGAGGATGTGGCAGGACTTCCTGACTCTACCCAAGCCACATAGGAGTAGATGTTAGCTCTATGTGCTGGATAGCTTAGTGTCAACCTGACATACCTGGGTTGAGGGAACATAAAATGGGGAAGTTCCTCCATTGGACTGGTCTATGGCCATGTCTATGGAGTATTTTCTTGATTGTTGAGTGATGTGGGAGGGCTCATCCCACTGTGGGTGGTACCACCCCTGGGCAAGTTGTTCTGTATTGGATAAGAAAGCAAGCTGAGCATGGGCCGAGGGAGCAACCAGCAAGCAGCATTCCTCCATGGCCTGTGCTTCAGCTCCTGGCTCCAAGTTCCTGCCCTGAGTTCCTACCTTGGGCTCCCTGAGTGTTGAACTGTGACCCAGGAGCCGAATAAACCCTTTCCTCCTCAAGTTGGTATTGGTCAGAGTGTTTTGTTACAGTAATTGAAGAGAAATGAACACTCTAGATGCCAAATTTTAAGAATATTGAAACACTGGTGTCTTTTCATCGTTACGAACAGATAAAATGAGACCTGAGCTGATGAAGTACATACAGAGGACAAATGACACATTCATGAAATTAAAAAGCTCAACAGTTACAGGGTCGTCACATAGACACAAAAAACATACTGAATTAATTCTCATACAGTTGAAGAGGACTGGTGAAAAATAATGACTGGAAGTGTAAAGGAGGTAAACATGGCTAAGTTAAAAATTATATTTAAGATCTTGTTATAAATTATTTTTTTATTTTGGGGTGAAAGAAGTTTCATATCACTAAAAATGATTCCTAGGAGTTATTTCAGAATATATATATATATATATATATATATATACACACACACATATATATGTTATTATCTGCCTACATGTAAAATTTCAGATTGAAAGTAATACAAATAATTTGTTTGTTATCTAAGAATTTAAACTGAAATGGGAGCCACAAGTCTGACTGAATCTTTCATTTTGAAACCATACTGATATAAGGTACAGAGAAATGAAGTGGCCCCATTAAATCTACAAATGCTGTTTCCAATATTTAAAAGCAATGATTCTTCTGGAGTGGGCTACTAACTACCCAACAGCTGGCCAAAATGATTAACAAGAAAACTGTGTCGTCAGCATAGGAGCTGTTTTTTACTTAATGACACAACTCACCCTAAAAAAATTTTGCACAGCAAAATCAGTTTGGTGACCCTTCCCTTGGCTTCCCGGCCATGTCCCCCACCAATGCGACATCCAGCACAAAGCTGTCCTGACAAGGGTCACGTTATGCAAGTATTCCAAAGACTTGCCCTAGTGACACGCACTGTAGAGTTCATTTCCAGGAAACCAAGAGGTTTCTATCATTCTTGTTCACTATTTGCTGTTGCTGTGTGTGTGTGTGTGTGTGTGTGTGTGTGTGTGTGTGTGTGTGTCTGTGTGTGTGTCTGTGTGTGTGCTTGCAAACGTGGTCCACCTGGCACGCAGGTGTAATACATATGTGGGAACGCATGTGGTTAGGCCCAAGGCTGATGTCAGGTGTCTTCCTGGATTCCTCTCCAATGATAGAGAGACAGAATGTCTCACTCCTTCAGCTACTTCAGTTAGCCAGCTTGCCCCAGAGACCCTCTGCCTCTGACTCCCAAGCACTGTGTTTAAAGTATAGGCCTCCATGGCTGCTCAGCTTTACTTAGTTAGGTTCTAGGGCGAACTGTCTTCCATGCTTCTCCATCAAGCACTTGACCCACCAAAGCATCTTCCCGGCCCATTCTTATGTATTTTAACACCACTGATTATTCAGTCTTCAGCAGAAAAGTAGTCTCAATATTAAAAATTGAGTTTTATTCATTAGATGTTTAAAATGTTCTCAAATATTCAGAATATTTGGGTTAATACTTTATGTAAATTAACCGACATCACCAAAGATGACAGAAAAATGTGGGCACTGGAATTACACATAACGTATTTTTTATTCAATTCTAATTAGTCTATTCATATTCTGAAATGTGAAAATGAGCTTTAAGATATTTAAGTTAAGGTTAAATACTGCAAATGCATACAACAAAGCTGATCTGAGGGGAGGAAAAAGAAACTTATTTTGTTTCATGCAAACCAGTTAAGACATGATACTGTAAGAGTAATCTCTTCTCCCTTCCCCTGCCTACCTTCTGGAGGATCTGCTGATGTTCAGAAAAATGGCCATAAAACAAGGGAGACACGTGGATAGAGGGAAGGAGATGAAAGGAGGAGGAGAGAGGAGGAGAGAAAAAGAGAAAAAAGCATTAAGGGCCCCCAAAATCCATAACATGAAAAAAAATGTAATGCTGTTACTTTTAAAACTGCGAGTTTCAGTTTTTTAAAAGTTCCTTTACTTCCTAACTTTGTTCTATTTTTGTCATAATAGTATCTTTTTTATATTCTAGTGGAACTTTGTAAAATAAACTTTTCACTTAAAATTGCTAGACAAACAAGGAAAAAAACATACTTATCTACCTCCTAGACTTGAAGAAACAGAAATACTTGTCACCGAGGAGTAAACCCTTCCTAACATAAATATTCACGAAACAGAAAACAAACACCAAATGTCTAGGTTTTCACACAGTGTGCTGCTGCTACTTAATCTACACAGAACTCAGGGTATATGCAGATACATTCAAATCAGGGCTTTCACATGTTAGTGATTCACATGGCTTACAAGTAGCGCATGCAGCAGGAAGCTGAGACTGCCCCAGAACTTCTACTAGGAAGCATTTCAAACATCAGTGAAACAAGGGCACAGGAGAGAAAGAAAGTACCTGTGTACCTCCGACAGAGAGGAGTCACTTTCATCAGACCTACAGTGAGAGAGTCAGAGTTATGAGGAAAAGAACACAGATGTCAATACAGGTAAAGATCCTGACATTAGACCAAAAATTCAACAACATGAATAACAAGACAGTGTTTCCTGGGCAGGGCTCTGCTTTCTCTCTGCACTAGAAATTGGAAAGTTCAGTTAGGCAAGAAACAGACTCTTGGTTTTCTACTGAGACTTGCGGGTGGGGGAAAGGGAGACTTTGTACCTACTAGTGACCCATAGACATCTAAAACTTGGGCCCTGGAGAGGAAGAAGTACATGAACTACATCACTTTTAAGGTTTGCCCTACTTAATTTGATGAATGCCTGGAAAATAAACAACTCCCATTCTAGTAACTCTAAATGACTTTATCTTTGTAACTATTATTTTAGATAGAGTCCAATGTGGGAATTTCACAAATACATTCTATATTTGAGTGGAAAGTAAAACACTAAAATGTTAAAACCCCTGGTTTTAACTTATTTAAAAAACACTGAGTTCTTTGACTATGTGGCCCTCAGTGATAGCTAAGTAGGAAAAACATGATAAGCCCTGGCCTCCACCCCAGGAATGGGGGTGTGGTTATTATGAACTTAGATCGTGTGACCTTCCTAGGGGAAGTGGGAGAGGTGAGTACTAGCATGGAGGATGATCAGAAACAACGTGTGAATCAGCATCTCATAGGTGAAATACGGTGGTCTTGAAAACAACGTGTGAATCTGCATCTCATAGGTGAAATACGGTGGTCTTGAAAAGGGGCCCTGAAGAAAGGGGAGTTTTTCAAAGTATAAAGTCAATTATTCAAAATTTCAACTTCTAGAGAACTCAAAAGAGTAAAATCAGTGCAGGTCATAAAATATTTTAGTAACAAAATATAAAACTTATGGTTAGATTGTCATGACTATCAAAACCGACAGAAAAAAAATATTGAGACATGGTCTTGCTCTATAGCGCATTGTTCTAGAATGTTCTACATAGCCCAGTCTGGCCTTGAACCCATAGTGATCCTGCTTCAGCCTGACAAGTGCTGGGTTTACTTTGGTGAGCTACCATATCCAGCTGTGACAGAAAATTTCATGCCTATCATGAATGCAAGGTAGGGAAAATTTAATAACTCCTCATATAACTAGTGAAATGGATTTCTCAGAAACATTGATAATACCCTACTTTCTTCAGTTAATGAAATGGCTTAATAATAGTAAAGACTTTTGTTTAGTAACACAACATTTACTTCTATAGAGCAATTTAAAAGACATGTCATCGGCAGAATATGTTAAAAACTAATAAAGCATATATAAATAGCTTATTCATGAATTAAGCAGATTAAAAATTATTTTTAAATGGTAAGTGTTGAATTTATAGAGCCATTTAATACAATCTAAACATGTTAGAGAGATCTTAAATGGCATCCTATAAACTCCAGAGACTGTTGATGCATGCAGGGGGGTAACACAGGAGACAACAGCTGTGGCTGGGAGGGTGGATGCCAAGCACACGCACTCAGTGACTTCAAATTCCAAGGAGACCAGCCAGAGCTAGTAATACCATAACCCAATAGTATTAGTTTTGAGCACTTGCAAGCAAGATTCTGGCTTATTGTGGGATATTTTTTTCTACTTCTAATTTAAGAAAAATTACACTTTCCGTATCTCTCTAACCTTTCCTGCCCCATAATCCCCTTTACTCCCATATCCTCCATCCACATGGGTGATATTTTATTTCAAGGACACAATTACTGAAGTTTTATGATAGATTTACCTAGAACTCTGTAGCACACTGTTCTAGAATGTTCTACATAACCCAGTCTGGCCTTGAACCCATAGTGATCCTCCTGCTTTAGCCTGCCAAGTGACAGCTGTGGTCTTTCTAAGCTGTTTTATCTACCAATGGTAAAACTTTCCCACTTTTCAACGTGGGCTACCCAGACTGGAAGCTTTTTATGAATTTACAGAAGCTGGAAAATCCCAAGAAGTTTAAGCTTCAAGTGCTTAAAGTTTCTGATTTCTAATTCACTTGCACAAGAGAAAGTACCAGAAGAATAGAGAGCTAAGCAATGAGAACTACATCAGGGAATAGTGTTCAGCAGGAAAATAATCTCCTCGAATTCTGTTCCATTTAAAAAATACAAAAAAAGACAAGATTTCACAAGTCAGATTCCACCTTGCAAACAGCGCTGGTGAAATGTCTGCACTGTTTTGGAGGGTGCAAAGGACTGTGGGAGAAGCCAGGGCTATCTTCCATAATGACTTACTTATCCTGCTGAACTGATGTGTTTCCCTGAGAAACAGTAAGGCGATTAAAGACATTCAGTTCATTACGGGGCCGGCTTGGTGGGGAGGAAGGAGGTGAGAGACTAGCCTCTGAAGTTCCAGAATCTGAGCTACAAGAAAAAAGAACATTAAACAGGTGGCTTTAGTCGGTTATGCTTTGTTAGGGAGGCTATAGAAACATGCTTTTCAAAAGCTTTTTATTAGAGAATTCCTTCTTTTCTTCCTCTCTTCCGTTTTTGAGAGGTAAGATATTCTCGGAACAACTTAGGAAGTGTTTTTCACTGGATTTTGTTACATAGGCCACAAGACGGCACTGCAGAAAAGAGTCTGCCTAGTAAAATGAAGTCCACATCCACAAAGCAAGTGGAATTGAAAATTACAACTTTAGAACTGAGACCAACTTGCCCACTTTACAGATAAGAAACAGACTGGAAGAGCTTGAAAGTAATTTTCCTACTCAGTTCACAGAAAAATTACTTATTTGCTCTATTCCACCACTTAATTATTCTTGAAACAGTGGATTCAATAAACAGGCAAATTCTTCAAAGATCTAGAAAGTAAGGATGATTAGAAGGACAACCTGTCTGATAATCAAGTCAGCTACAGCAAACGAGAGAGTGAGCTATTTCTTTGCCTAGAGGAAGAGGGTGAGATAAGACTGTCCTTGTGAGGTAAATAAAATATATGAGCATGTCTTAATGTTAAGAAACTAAGGAACACACTAATATTTCCAGGTAAATGAGCACAGATGCTCTCCATGGACACGTGAATGACCCACCTGCCCATATCATACACCGAGTGACTGAGGGACTGGGCCAGTGACAGAAGCTGGGACTTCTCCACAGTATTTACTTATCTGATCCACTCCAGTTCCAAATGCTGTGGTGGTGCAAGTCATAAGAGCTCGTGTAAGTGGATCAGCGGGTTCTGTTTTGCACTACTACTTAAACCCTCATAAAATACAAAAGAAACGATTGAAGAAAATGGGAAAAATCCGTATGCAGCCTGCCGCTACTCTAAAGAGGTGGCGCTGAGGTCAGTTTTATCAGGATATGATCAAGATTAATTTTCACAGAAGATCACTTGAAATATAAATCTAATAACCCTTGGCCTGAATATATATTAACTCTTTCAGGGATATACAAAAATAACTGAAAAATGTTAGTGACATGAACAGGGAAACGAGTGCTTGAGTATATGAACAGGTGCTTGTGACCAGGAAGTCAGAGGAGCACTAACGAAGCCAATAGCTGACTGAGTTATCTGACTAAAGAAACCAGCTGTAAGCAGAGAGGCAGCATTTCACTACTGTCCTTTAGCATCAATGCAGGGGACCTTTTAAGCCATCCAGTAGATAAAAGGCATTTGCGACTTACTGTTTCTGTTCCTTGGCTTTTGATTTCTCTGCTTTCTCATATGCCTTTCTCCTTGTTACAGGGGAAGGCTCTGGTGCTTTTTTTTCTGACAGAGATGACTGTCTGGAACTAAAGAGAAAAAGATCATTAATTATCTTTTAATAGTTTAAAATATAAAAACTTTGATATCCAGCCCAATATAAAAGTTCTAGTAGATTTATGTTTTGGGCAAAAAAATAAAACCAGCACAGGAAAATAATATATGACAGTTTTAGTTGATAAAAGCCTCTGACAAGTACAAATTTTTAAATTGGCAATCTTATTGAATATGTACAAGCCTATTATTACTTTTGAATATACACATCAATACTACTGCCAAATAAACAGAAGAAATATCTTAAGTACCAAATTGTTTCAGCTGAGGAAAAATCATCTTAATAGTTTTGCAAGAAGAAAAATATTAGAATACCAGAAGTGAGAGCAATACAATTTAATAAACATTAAACGTAGTTACAAAATAGCAATATATGGGGGCTGGAGAGATGGTTTAGCAGTTAAAAGCACTGACTGTTCTTGCAGAGGACCTGGGTTCAATCCCCAGCACCCACATGGTGGCTAAGAAGCATTTTGGGCCTGGTGT
Organism: Rhizomys pruinosus; assembly: GCA_009823505.1. Taxonomy (NCBI): domain Eukaryota; kingdom Metazoa; phylum Chordata; class Mammalia; order Rodentia; family Spalacidae; genus Rhizomys; species Rhizomys pruinosus. The sequence goes on along the minus strand of VZQC01005680.1, from coordinate 5,553,885 downwards.
GGTAGTGCTTGTCTTTAATCTTAGCACTTAGGCAGAGGCAGGCAGATCTCTGTGAGTTCAAGGCCAGTTTGGTCTACAGAGTGAGCTCCAGGCCAGCTGGGACTAAAGGGAGACCCTGTCTCAAAAAAAACAATTAGCAATATATGTAATCACACAAAAAATAGTAACAACAAAATTATTTTACTGAACTAGATTGATTATTAATTAGTAATTTTATGTGTTTTAGTAATACAAATATTCCTGTAGTCGATTTTCATAGTAACTGTTGAGTGAAGTAGCTCATGCCTGTAATGCCAGTACTTGAGGCAGGGGGACTGCCAGGTAGAATCTGAAGTCGACATCCAAAAGATGTGTCCTATTTTAAATTGTGCAAGTTAGAGTTGAAACCAAACTGCTCACTTTATAGCTAAAGAAAAAGACCCTGAAGATCTTGAAAGCAATTTGCCTATCCATTGCCTTTTACATTTTCTCCATTCCTCCCTGGAGATTCTAGGCTAGTTAACACACACGCACACGCACACACACACACACACACACACACACACACACACACACAGAGGAATTACAATGCGAGCTCCCAGAATGGGTTTGCTATTCAAAACTAAACACTAAACATTGCTAGTTTTGTGTGTCTTATCTTTTTCATCAAGAAGAAATTACATTTTAGCCATTCTGCATCATTTACATCATAAGGCAGTAAAGTGGTGCAGTGACCACATATAGGAGTTTCTGCACTGACATGTGGATAATCTTACATGTGGAGGGACATGAGCCTGATGTGGTGGCGCAGGCATCCAACCCCAATATCTGGGGGTGGAGGCAGTCGCCTTGGCTACCAGTGAGTTTGACCCCAGCGTAGGCTACATGAGACAGCTACAAAACAGGGGGAGGGAAATTCATGAACACTTACAGTAAGTTATATGAAGTAGCAAAGTCTAAAAGATATTTTCTATTAAGGATACATTTATAAAAGGCAAAAAGATGTATTACCTGAATGCAGATTCCAGGCCACAGAATTAATCTTGAAGTTCCTAAGGACCCTGCTCATAAGGCAGACTAAATGCTGAACTCATGCAAGTGCCTACAAGCCTTTCCTCTGTTCCCAGTCCCTTCACTGAAAGGCTTTCTTCTACTATCATCCTACCACACAGCACTGAGGCCACAGCTACACTGGTTAGCAGTATCCAATGGTTAATTACATAAGCCACTTCAAGCACATGCAAGAAATTTCTGTCATCATTCAAATTAATTTTCAACTAAAGGTAGCAGATGGATTACTGAATGGAAGATAATGAAAAGGCCTTCATAAAATGAAGAGTATTATGAGAAACAGATACTTGTGAGAGGTTTGTTATTTTGGATTATTTGCAAAGTCCTGTATTATGTGCTGCTTTGGGGATAGTATTTCTCATAAACTGTATTCATAACCAGAAACCATTTGCTAGATTATATGTGACAGTTAGTTTGCAAATATGTCATAAAATAACTTTACAAGTGAAATAATGGTTTAATTTTAACGAAACCACCAAATTTATACACATACAAGGTATGCACACATACTATGTAGGAAACTCCTTGGTCTCAAAATAAAAAATGAAAAAAAAAATCTAGGCAAGCCTTGTTCTAAAAAAAAGGGGAGGGGCTGTTTTATTTATTTTATTTGCTGCTGCTGCTGCTATTACTGCTATTTTTCAGCAAAGAAACTATTTCCTTCTTCAACTCTTTAAAGACAACAAAAATACTTTGTGCTGACATTCCCAGAAACACTATGTGACTCAGGGCAATGAGTTAGGAAAACTCAAAATGTATGAAGTTTATAATTGATATTTTATTCCTTAAAAGGGCCAGTAAAGGTTTACTATCCTACCAAGATATTAGAACTATGACGTGGATAATCTGAGGCAACTTTAAGTCTTTAAGGCTTGTGCTTATATAAAATTATTTTATTTGTATAACCTTAACCTAAATTAGTTGTTTGTAAATAAGTTACCTAGTTTAAAATCTTTAGACTGATTCTAAAATTGAGATCTAAAACAAAGCAACTCATGAAAGAACATTTTCCAATGGATGGTTCCACAGTGGAGGACACTGGGAGACCCAAATTAGACTCTGTAGATCTTATTATGTATGTAATAGAGTACATTAAATTGCATGGGGGGGGGCTAAGGAGTGGTGGGAATAGGGCTCTAAATATCATTAAACTATATTACATGGAAACTGTAAAAATTTGTGGAAAAAAAAGAACATTTCATTTCATCTTAAATGATTTTGACTATTCAAAAAATTAGGGGCTGGGCTGGGGAGACCCATCAGCAGGCAAAGTGCTTATGCTGCACATTACAAACAGAATTCAGACACCCAAAACCCAAATAAACGATGGTTAAGTGGTAGCCCTTCTGTAATCTAACCCAAGGTAGAGATAGGAAATTCTAACAGCAAGCTTTCTGGCCTAAAGAGTGAGCTCTGGGCTCAATGAGAGACCTGCCTCAATATATAAAATGAAAAATGATTGATCAAGACACCTAACATCAACTTAAGGCCTGCCTACACATACCCATACACACAACATGCATATACACTACACTCTTATGTCCCCACCCATAAATATTCACATATGACTCTCTCTCTCTCTCTCTCTCTCTCTCTCTCTCTCTCTCACACACACACACAAATAGAATCAACAATACCTAATAGAAATTACTTTGAAATCCAGAAGTTGACCTAATTTTTTTGTAAAAAATACAGAAATAAGAAATTAGCAACATGCATATTAAAGAAAATGCCAAGGAAATTAGTATAGCAGGAAGACTTACATGCTGCCTATCTTAGAAGGGAAGCCAGGTGGGGGAGGAAGCTCTTTTTCCCTAGCAGAAGTACCACTTGTCTCTGTATTCATTCCAATCTCCTGCCCTTCTGCAACAGGTGTAAGAGGGCCAGGCAAGGAGGCATCTCCTGCACTAGTGTCTGAAGCTAGTTCACTGCTGTCTGCGTACAGCAGTTCCATCTGAGTGGTGGTCCTCCTTCGGGCCTGGTTAGAGAATGGAAGGAAAAGCAATCAGGAGCAAACTTCTGCACAGAACTTGGTTAGGGGACAGAGATTTACATGAGTTTGAAATAGGTAATAATATTCAGAGTATCTTTCCTTTGCAGATGTGTCAAACGGAGCATGTGAGAAGGTGACAAGTCAAAGGTGGAGCAAATGAGACCTCTCAAGGCCACAATGACGGCCAACGTTTGGATCGCACCTAAGTGCCCAGGACCGTTTTAAACCTTTGTTCTATCAGCTGTGGACAGGAAACCCTAATTCACAAATAAGGACACAAAAGTGCAGTGATGGTGAAAATCTGCTCATGATCTTTCAAACAGAAGTGGTAAGGCCGGTCAAAGCCAGCCAATCGCCCCCAATGTCACTGTGTTGTCAAGCTCCCTCAACATGGAACTGCTTCTAGAAAGAGAAAGAAAAGGAAGAAAGGGTGGTGTGGAGCAAGGAGCCGCATCAAGAGATAATCCAGCCGGGCGAGGTGGCGCACGCCTTTAATCCTAGCACTTGGGAGGCAGAGGCAGGCGGATCTTTGTGAGTTCAAGGCCACCCTGGTCTACAGAGTGAGTTCCAGGACAGCTGGGACTACAGGGAGACCCTGTCTCAAAAAGACCAAAAAAATAAAAAAATAAATAAAATAAAATATAAAAAAAGATAATCCATTACTTTTATCTTCAGTGTTTATAACCCTTCTTTCCTGATGCCCTAAATATGAGTTACATCTGCTCACTGAACCATTCAATACCAGCCATATTTGGTGAGCCAGATAGAAATTATTCTCCTGGAATGCAAATTCATTCTTTGCTTACTCCTGAAAACCAAGTGACCACACTGCTCAGGGCCAGCTGTCAGGATCACTAAGTGTAGCAGATGAGCCTAGTTTTATCAGATGGTAAGCCTCCAGAGGGCAAGCACTTTGTCAGATTTAATTTTCTATCCTCTCACTTAACACAGAGCTGGTACAGCCATGATTAAAATAACAAAATCAACTTCATTTGTTTAAGGGATGAAAAGGAAATTTTTAACATATTCATAGTTCGAGGGTTGCAAGCCGCAGAAATTTTCAAAAGGGACCACCCTACAGACATCTTCAGACTCTCGATTCCCACTGCAAAGGCCCTAGGGCTGAGAGCAACTTTTCCTTGGTAACTCCTAGCCAGGGTGTTTTTTTTCAGATGATTTTTAGACAGCCTCACAGTACTCTGAGGCATCTCACATGGGCTTGACCAAATATGTTCCCAAAGGCTCAGAAGATGAAAGTTACCTTAGGAGACTCTGTCCTCTGCTTAGGATAGATTGACACTGGAATGTTTCTCTGAGCTTTAGTAGATATTTGATCATTTGGGACAAAATTAAAACCACAAACTGACAAACTAGTACTCAGAGATCATAAGAAAGAGCTGAGAGACACATTTTCTTTCTTTCTTTCTTTCTCTTTTTTTTTTTTTTTTTTTTTTTTTGAGACAGGGTCTCCCTGTAGCCCCAGCTGTCCTGGAACTCACTCTGTAGACCAGGCTGGCCTTGAACTCACAAAGATCCACCTGCCTCTGCCTCCCAAGTGCTAGGATTAAAGACGTGCGCCACCACGCCCAGCCTCTGAGAGACACATTTTCATTACCTCTCCAAGTATTTTAAAGACAAACTCTACGCAAAAATCTATATTTGAGATTTCTCTTGGGGAAACAAAAGGAGGATCTGGTAGCCTTTGACACATATTCCCACCAGGAAAAATGATCAGGACATGATGGTGGTTTATTGCTTAAGACGGGATATGTACTCCTTCCAAGTAATCACGGTGACTCCTGATTTCTTCTCCAGCTCAGTGTAGTATAACCAAATTATTCAATTACATTACCTGATTAACCACCATGGGCCTTAATACTATCCTATCCATTTATACAGTATTACTTTTCAAGCTGTGATTCTACACATTCATTCAACAAACATTTACCAAGTACTGCAAGAATCCCTTGTTTTCCAACATCTTAGTATCATGAATTCATTAATATCAAATGCAACCATACCTAATCTCAAAAGGACCATGTGATTCCTGCACATTTCATAACATGCATCATTTGTACTTTTTAAAAAATCATATACATATGTATTATAGACTCAGAAGTTTTTAATATTCAAATCATCTCAGAACATTAAACAAAATAAATAAGAAATACTTAAGAACAAACTGTGTTAAAATTTCAAAAATGTTCTGCCAATCTAAATGATTTACATTGTAGCTTTTTTAAAAAATTTTTTATTTATTTTTGTATGTGTATGAATGTATGTCTGAATGTAGGTTTGTGCACCCATATCATGCAATGCAGCGGAGGTCAGAAGAGGGTCTCGGATTCCCCTGGAACTGGAGTTCTCCTGGAATTGGAGTTACAGATGGTTCTTAGCCACCATGTGGGTGCTGAGGATCGAACCCGGGTCCTCTGCAAGAGCAGTCGGTGCTCTTAACCGATAGGCTATCTCTCCAGTCCCCCATTATAGCTTTTAAAGTCTGCTACTTAGCTGACCAATAGTTTAAAAACTAGTTCTTTTTTATATTTTATCAAGTGGAAATAGTGTGAGAATATAGTAAAAATGAAGTTTCAGCAGAGAAAATATTCCAAATTTTTTTTCAATTATCACTTATGGGGAATATAAAAATAAATTTCCTTCAAGTGATAAAATCTGATTAGAAGCACACTCATCAGTACTCTATGAAGAAACAAATCTGAAGCCTATCACTTCAATATTGGTGACAGTGAGTAATGGAAAAATGTTACCTGATATTTCTAATTCCCCTTACCTTGTTCTTAGGTTTTACTTCACCACAAAGCTTCATAAGGTCCGAAGAGAGTGTGCTGCACAGAGAGAAGTCATGAACATGAGACTAACCCCAAACTTCTTTTTTTTATTGAGTTTTTTTTATTTATTTCTGTATGTGTACAAATGTACTGTCTGCATGTAGGTTTGTGCGCCTGTGTCGTGCAATGCCGCAGATGTCAGAAGAGGGTCTCGGATTCTCCTGGAACTGGAGTTCTCCTGGAACAGGAGTTAGAGATGGTTCTCAGCCGCCATGTGGGTGCTGGGGATTGAACCTGGGTCCTCTGCAAGAGCAGTTGGTGCTCTTAACTACAAGGCTATCTCTCTAGCCCCTAACCCCAATCTTCTTATATAGGCTCGTACATACTGTATGTTTCTACTATGAAAAAAATTCATGCCTACGAGAACACAGAAAGACGGCATTTAAAATCAAAATGATCTATTAAAAATTAACTTTTTATTCCTTAAATATTCCTATATTTTAATTTAAAATTTATCACAGTTAAGCATGACTTTGTTTGGCTTCCATATTACTTTCCAATTTACTTCTATTTTCTACTAACTGTTCAATGCATTAAGATTAAAGCTCATATATATATATGTATATAATTTTTTAATTTTTGATCATTGATACAGGAGTATTGTACTTGGCCATTTCTACCTCTTCCACTTCCCCTTCCAACTCCTCCCACGTCACCCCCCCCACCAATTTCCTCTCAATTTCTTGTCCTCTTCTTTGATTATTATTGTTACACATACATACATTTATAAATATACATACATGCACATAGATAAAACGTACTGAGTCCATTTAGGGGTGCTCGTATACGCACATATCTAGGGATGACCACTTGGGATTAGGTAAGCTATCAAGGGTCTGTCTCATCCCTGGAGAAAACTGAGTCTCCCTCCCTTATCATCTATGGATTGTAGCTCTTCATCTGCGAAATTTTCCCATCCACCCTGGCACATCAACTGGTGTTGACATTATTTAGGTCTTGTTAGGCCACCATATTTTGGGAATTTCCTAATTTTTACTTTCTCTATTATGTCTAGAAGGCATTATCTAGCAGCAGGCATCCTGTTCCTCTGTTACAATCCTACAGACAATAAGCCATTGTGTAGTTTTGAGGCCCAATTAATAAATCTAAAATGCGACCCCTACAGGTAAGGCTCAGGGAACATTGCAGAAGATTCAAGCTTTTTGTTTTCATTTTTATTTATTTATTTTTATGTGTAAAAGGGCCCTTGTGTCATGTAATGCCCACAGAGGCCAGAAGATGGCATCAGGTCCCTGGAATTAGAGTTACAGATGATTGTTCTCTACTGTGTGTGTTGAACCAAACCCAGGTCCTCTGAAAAAGCAGGCAGTGCTCTTAAGCCCTGAGGTATCTCCCCAGCCCCCAAGATTCAAGTTTTTAAAAATATTTTAATATTATTTATTTTTATGTGTATGACTATATTGCCTGCATGCATGTAAGTGCACCCATGTCAAGCAAGGCCTGTGGAGGTCAGAAGAGGGTGCTGGATCCCCTGGAATTGGAGTTATGGACAGTTGTTAGCTGCCATATGGGTGCTGAGAACTGAACCTGGATCCTCTGTAAGAGCAGCCAGTACTCTTAACCACTGAGCCATCTCTCCAATGCCCAAGAGTCAAGTTTCTAAAAGTGGTACAGAATGGGCAAGAGAGATGATGGCTCAGCAGTTAAGAGGGCATGCTGCTCCTGCAGAGGACTTGGTTCTCAACAGCCACATCAGGCAGCTCACAACCAGGGATCCAATGATCTCCTTTGGTGCCTGAAGGCTCCTATACTCAAATGTACACACATCCTATCCCCCATCACAAGTATATACATAATTGAAAATAATAAATCTTTTAAAAATGTTACACAAACAAGTCAGGTCTGGACGGGCTCTCTTACCTTCCTTCTGACCCTGGGCTGTGCAAAGGTGCATCTTCATCAGTGCTGTCCTCTGCATTTTCTACAAAAAGTAAAAAACACAAGTGTCAATGCAAGTTGAACGTGACCATAGTCCCTATACTAAACACATACACATGAGCTCAGCATCTCACCATGGGCACTTTGGCTTCAGTTGCTGAGTCACAACAAAGAGAACTATAGAAAAATATTTCCAAGAAACTCCTTTAATTGTTTTCTTCTAAGGTGAGGAGAAATGTGTTCAATACAGGAATCAGAATAGCGAAACATGGAATAACAGCATTCACAGAACAGGAATTAGGTTATGTATTTATGTGAGTGCATAAAATTACTTCATATAAATACTTTGTATGTTACTGTCCTGCCCAAACACACAGATCCACTGATTAAAAATGGCAGGTTACAACAAATACTTCCTGTACTTCCTTTAATGCACTGGGACAATTCCTAATGCTACATACATATAGATATTATTTTTAAAAATTTTTACTTACTGCTTTTATTTTGTATGAGTGTATGGCCTGCTTGTATGTACTTGTGTTGGGCAATGCCCATGGAGGTCAGAAGAGGTGTTGGATCCCTTGGAATTGGAGGTACAGATGGTTGTTAGCTGCCATGTGTGGGTGCTGGGAATTGAACCTGGGTCCTCTACAAGAGCACCCAGTGCTCTTAACTGCTGAGTTGTCTCTCTAGCCCTAAGCATTATTATACTTTACCAGTTACAGCAACTTACTTAAATAATTTTTCTTTTTAATGTTTTACACTTTTGCCCTCAAGTAGAAAGAATACATATGAAGATACTCAGAAGTCCCCCATTAGCATGCATCTCATTCACAGATACACAGAGGACAAAGACAATACTTTTGCATGCAACAGTTCTATAAACTACAATCAATAAACCACTGCCACATCAGGTCAACTGTAGCAAACTAGAAAAAATGAGGAGACCAAACATAAAACTAGTAGGAAGTCAAGGAAAAAAAAAAGCTACAAAAAAACCAAAAAAAAAAAAAAAACTGTCAGCAAGCCCCTAACATAGGTGCAGGTTTTTAAAATGCAAAAATTTTATGATAAGATCATTCATAAAACTAGAGCTATTATGATATATGCATTATATATACATGATTTACCCTTTACATTTTTTCTATTAGTCACTGTGGCATGTGTCACCTAACTCCTGTCTCTCATCTAATGTTCCCTTCCTTTATCCATTTAACACAAACTTTTGTAGAAGTTTAGTAATATTTGATATCATCAGCCAAAATGGACCCACATCTAGGAAGCACATAATGAATGGTAGTCTACACAGCATGCATTTCTCCAACCCATCATTCCAAGGAGGTTCAAGGACTTAATTTCAAACAGCATAACTGAACTGCTCAATGAATGGATTAGTGAATAAGACAAAAATAAATTTATAAAGAAATGGCAAACCTAACTTGATTCCTAGACTTTGCTACCTTTTTTTTATGGATAGTGAAGAAAACAAATAGAACTTTAAACACTGAGCAGAAATTTAAACTTAATTTTAAAAAAAGCTTTACAGAGAGATAATTATATTGTGACATAAGGAACCTCACCAGAACCAAGAGGACAGCACTGCAGGCAGTCACCAACTTGGACATGCCTTAAGACGGAAACTGACAGAAAACCCTCTGGTGATGACAGCATGACACACCCATCTTAGCAGTGCTCCCAGACGATGCTGAATGCTTGCTTTTCTCATGGGGCCTAGAATTCTGGTGTGTGTTAAACACGTGCCTCCGGACACTCTCCCCCCAATAAAAGCCTTGGGAGATGAATGTTTAATGGACTTCCTTGGCACAAACATTGCCACATTTTGTTCCACAGGCCCTCAGTGGATGACCTCTCATGGACAAGAAACAAAGGAAGCCTGCGCATGAACTTCCATAGGCTCACCTGGATCCTCTATCCCTACCACATTGCTATCAATACATCTTATCCATAAATACAACTATATGCTGAGCCCCATGAGGCTCCTAGCAAATCTAGTTACCAATAAAGTTAGGGATAAAAAGGAGAAAATAAAAATGTTGTTCAAAGGCTGTAAGATTATAAGCCTGGTAAGGAGTATTGGCCCTGGATTAACCTCTAAACTTAAGTTTCATCTCTGCATGTAGTTCTTGCTGTAGAGCACCAACGTATTGATAAATAACAGCTACATTCCCACTCCTTAGGTTATGCTGCTCCTCTTCCTCTTTTTTTAAATTTATTATTATTTTTTGTATGTGTATGAGTATACTGTCTGCATGTAGGTTAGTGCACCCATATCATGCAATGCCTCAAAGGTCAGAAGAGGGCATCGGATTCCCCTGGAACTGGAGTTAAAGATGGTTCTTAGCTGCCAAGTGGGTGCTGGGAATCAAACCCAGGTCCTCTGCAAGAGCAGTCGGCGCTATTAACCGCTGAGCCATCTCTCTAGCTCCCCATTCCTCTTTTTTCATCCATCAGCTCAAAGGTGACAGCCTCCAGAAGGCCTTCACAATACCAGCATTCCTTTTAGGTGGTTCTACTCTAGACTCTTATAGACTATGTATTTACCTCAGTTATAGTCCATGTGTCATGAAACTGTCATGGTCTGTCACCCTCAGTAGGGCATATGGTTCATAAGGACATGGTTAGTGTTGTAATAACTTCTGAATCAGGTCACCAGCCTCAATGTTTAAGACAAAATTAGAGAACAAAAAGTAAAGGTTTCTAAGGGTATATTCTAGCCGGGCGTGGTGGTGCACACCTTTAATCCTAGCACTTGGGAGGCAGAGGCAGGCGGATCTCTTTGTGAGTTCAAGGCCAGCCTGGTCTACAGAGTGAGTTCCAGGACAGCTGGGACTACAGGGAGACCCTGTCTCGAAAAGACAAAAAAAAAAAAAACCAAAAGAAGGGTATATTCTATGACTGTCTAGCTTCACAGTTTAATGGCCACTTCTTTTCTCCTTCCATTATGGCCCTAATCTCTAGGGAAATTTCCTGCCAGGAGTGGCAGCTTCTATCAAATGATAACATTTTCCCTCTTTGCTTCTATTCCTTCTGCAAACTATAAACAGAAAGATGTAAAAACTAACACTATTCATCAGATAAACAGTTTGATGTTTTTCTACACAAAAGACACTGAAGAGTTCCTCTTTTATACTATAACATTAAGTTGAGAAAGTAAGAAGATGAACACAGGCAAGGAAGGAGTAGAAAAGGAAAAGGAAGGAGATGGAGGTGGAAGGGAAGGATGAGAAGAAAAAAGAAAAAAGCAAAGAAAGGGATGAAAACAAGGAGAAGAAAGAAGAGGAAGTCAGGGAGAAGGGGGAAGAAAAGAGAAGAAAAAGAGGAAGAAGTCAGGTAGAAGAGGGAAGAAAGGGGAAGAAAAAGAGGAAGAAGTCAGGTAGAAGGGGGGAGAAAGGGGAAGAAAAGAGGAAGAAGTCAGGTAGAAGGGGGGAGAAAGGGGAAGAAAAAGAGGAAGGGCAGAGACCAGAAAGAAAATGTGGAGGAAGAGACTTGCTTGACAACACACATGAAATGACCAAAGAGCTGCTCACAATGCCAGGAACTCGAAAGCCAAACATGGATCCTTTTCCTCAACCCTAATTTCTCCTAACCAGACTTTTATTAATCTTTGTCACAACTTGAGGAGCTTAAAATAATAGCTTTTCCATATATGCATTATATTATATACAATGCAGTTGATCTCAAGGAAATACTATTTTGACAGCAATGTGGTATTATTTTGTGTAAGTGCTTATCATTTAAAGTCTGGATTCCTGGCCAGCCATGGTAGCACATGCCTTTAATCCCAGCACTCCGGAGGCAGAAGCAGGCAGATCTCTGTAAGTTCAAGGCCAGCCTGGTCTACATAGTGAGCTCCAGGCCAGCTGGGATGGGACTAAAGGGAGACCATGACACAGAGAGGTAACTACATTTAATCATTTAATTATTTTTCCTCTTTGGGGATAAACATTTACAAAACTTTTAACACTTGTGCGATTAGGGGAAAAAAGATATGATCATATTTTTTAATTTTAATTAAACAAAATGGTTCTGAAATTACCATTCTAACCTACCACCAGTAATAAAATTTCTCCAATACTCCTGGTTCTACACATATGATCACTTAAAGAAAGTAAAGATGTGACCAATGGCTGGGTATATAGTTCCAGTGGAAGTCAGAAAGGAATGAGAAAAACATTAAAACATCTATGCACAGTGACCTCTAAAGACTTTTCTAGCTTGAAAATGGGATGTTTATGATTATAAATACAGTATCAACAATCCCAATTTATACAAACAATGCCTAATTTTATTTTACTAAAAATAGATAAAATATATACAAAAGGAAGTTATTTGTGAGGTTAAAACAATGGATGCAGGTTAATAGATATATTTTAAAATTAAAAAGGAATATATAGTCCATGTTTTCCCACAAGAAAGAGAAAAAAGAGAATGTATGAAACCAAGCCATAACTGGCGCTCAAATAATGAAAGAGACTATTAGCTAAAGCACACTTCTTTAAACATCTAGGAATTTAAAAATTAAGCATGTTTAATAAAGACAGAAGACTTAGTATGTTTTTTTTTTTACCCAGAATACATTTCAAAAAAGATCATGCAAAAAAATGGTAGGCTGCCAAAAAAATGTTTACAACGTACCACAATTAGTGCACATGAACAATTAGTAATCCATGCAACTGTTCGGTACACAGAGAGCTAAACGTACTCACCCAGTGGAACGCTACCTAGATCTGTATAAACAACAGCAGAAGGAGACAAAAGCGATACTCCAATCAAAACGGATCCAATGTTAAAAACTCTCACATAACACAAGATTATGTACCTTTTTAGATATACGGAATAGATGCCATAACAAACATTTATAAGTGTGCTTTAGGGCAGTTAGGTATGCAGAGTAATGAAACTTGGTTAATCTTTTTAAATAATTCAAATAACCAATTCAGAAACTGCCTTGTATACTTTATCCATAACAACTGATTGGTTTGTAAGGTTAAATAACCCTTTTAAAGTTGGCAATTGTTTCTTGGAATGATAATAATTACTCCCCCCCTCCAATTTACATACACATGCAAATGAAAGAAAGGCTAATTATTAAAAGCTTAAGTAAGTATAGCATCTATTCAAACAAGCCACAGAGGGAGATATAGATGGCATGCCCAAAGAGCAAAGCTACAATGCAAATCATCGACTAAAACTTAGTCCAAATTACCTTGCAAAGCATGGCCTAGTAACGCATCTAGCTCAGGGTTTAATTCTGCTTTCTCCTTTAACATGTGGAACAAGAGCTGGTTTTGTGTAGCACTGGTGATTTCAGTTTGTTTGAGTCGACCTTCAAGAACTTTAATTTGCGCCTCCTTCTGGGCAGCCTGAAGACCCTGAAAGAACCAACACAGCAGCAAACTGACTAATGTTAGTCAGAACACAACCTACTACATGAAAATGCGCACGCTGTACGGACTTTAACATCAGGCAGACCTTGATCTTCCTCCACTTCCTTAGTTCCGTGAGCTTAGAGAAGTTTCCCTGTCTACCCACTTCTGAGACGTCAGCTTAGGAAAGTGTAAAACGCTGTGGCCAATACCTACTGTTCTGGCTCCCTGTCTACCATCTTCTGAGATGTCAGTTTAGGAATGTGTAAAAAGGCTGTAGCCAATACCTACTGTGCTGGCACGCGGTGAGGATGGGGGGTGAGAATGCAGCCTAAGGTCTAACACAGCTCCAGTGTGGGAGGCAGGCGACTTGACTGCCACCACCTTCATTTGGGAAGAAGCTTTCTATAGGTGACAAGTTAGTATGTTTACATTTAGAAGACTAGGGTCATACTGTAGTTTTCCCTCTCTGATTTTCTTTACAACAGTATAGAATCAGTTATAAGCCAACTGTGACAAAAAAAAAAATCCCCTTTGAGAATCTTTCCTTTTTTAAAAGCAAGATGAGTTTATTTTATTGTAATACACAAGCATAATAAAGGATCAGATAGTGAAATTAACCTAAATATTGCTGACTTTTTCTTAGAGCTCTGTGGGTAAAAAAAATATTTAGTTAAGATTTTTACTTACTATTACTAAGAGGAGGGTTTCTGGAGAGAGATATGGCAAATGCATAGGTTTCAAGAACAGGATAGTTAAATCTCACCTTATTGATACCCATTGACAGGAAGTGATCCAGCAGGTATCGGGCTTCTGTCAGAGTGCAGGCATTGATGACAGCAGTGATATCCAGGGTCTCACCTTCTTCCTACATCGAACCATTGTGTAATGATCAGTACTTTAATCTGGATTTATTTAAACAGAAGGTACCATTGCATTTATTCGATAGTACTGGATAACCCAATGAAGCTGTTCAGAAATACATCACACGGGGCTGGAGAGATGGCTTAGCGGTTAAGAGTGCTAACAGGCACATTTGAGCAGATAAAAACACAAGGGAAGATATAATAAATGATACGTGGGAGACAATAAAGAATATCACAACGTCGGTAGAGAAATCAAAAGCACAGTATTATACATGTAAAACTTAACAGATTAAACTAATAAAAATTCTTTCATATAAAATTCAAAGTACTTTTAAAGATACATAACATAAAAGTACTTTCTCTTAGGCTATGAAATATCACTTAAGGTTTTAGGCTCTGAAATATCATTTAAGATCTTGTAATCCTAGCACTTGGGAGGTAGAGGCAGGAGGATGGGAAGTTCAAGGCCATCCTCATCTGTATATAGAATCTGAGGATAGCCAGGCTAGAGACCTATCTCAAAACAAATAAACAACAAAGGAAAGCCATCCCTTGAGTTACATACCTTCGCTTCTTCCATCTGCATGATGTTGGCCTGGCAGTCTGCAATGCTGTCATTGATGTAATCAATGTTAGCAGTAAGGGACTCCATCTCCTCACTGATGTGACCCACATTCTTTTCTCCCTCTCCATTTTCCTTCACTATCTTCTCTCTTCTTTTTGAAAGTTTGTCTCGTCTTTTTGTGAGTTCCTCCCGTTGCTATGGATAAAACCAGGATAAAAACAATGTTCATCTGCTGATACACAGTGTAAGCAAAGACATCACCACACCTTAGTGGACACTAGCTGCTTCCAAGGAACAAACGTGCAACTGTATGGCTGACAGTCAGTGGGGAGGGCATGCCTAGGTTCTACTTTCCGCACCCTGAGGAGTCTGTTCATGTCAGCCTCCATGTTGGAAATGGTCATTTTCTGCATGATGATGTCGGTGACCCGGCGCTCAAGCAGCTGCCACTTCATACGGGCTGTCTTGGAGGTGAACACCCGGCCAGTCAATCCTTTCCTCTGATATTTTTTCCTATAATCATTTAAAACAGACAAAGACACTTACTTATGCCTTTAATGAGAACACTTTCATTTATGCACAACATTCAGCATGAACAGCCATAAAAATTCTATCAGGGAAACCAGAAGAATGGAGAGGACCTGGTTCCATTTGTCGTGGGTGCAGGTAATGCCTGGACTCTTGCCACAGGGATTCTCATTTTCTGTTGGGTGCCTGCCCTTGATGCATCTGTTTCCATAGCACCTGCACTGGAACCTGTGTCCTGAACAGGACTTTCAGATGAGCTGGTCTTCCGAGTGACTTTCCCAGCTACTTTATCAGACATGGGCCTTACTTGGCGACGAAGAGCTGTAACCTGAAACAACATAAGAGGTTGATTCAAGCTGTCAGTCTAAGGAAATAACATTTTTCAGGGCTTGGGGTATGGCTCCATGGTAGAATACCTGTCTATCATGTACAAGCCCCTGGGTTCAATCTCCAATACCACAAAAAAGAAGGAAGGAAGGACGGAAGGGAGGGAGGGAGGGAGAGAAGGAAGGAGGGAGGGAAGGAGGGAGGAGAAATATATAACTTGTCCCAGAATAGCAGTATTTCCTCCAAATGTACCTCTTCAGTTTTGCGTCGAAGAACCACTTCTTGGTTTCTTTTCTGGGCTTCCAGCAGTCTAAGCTGATGCTACAAAATGATATTCAATAAGTTGAAATGATGAACTGTGAAACCCAGTCCTTCCCACTCCTAGTCTAATACACTTCCTGACCCCTGAAAAATATGCATTCCTAGCATAATCTGAGTTAATCCATAATATGGCTGCTTTAGTTCAGTAACCACAAACACATACAAAGGAGCCATCTCTGGGCCGGCAAGATGGTTCGGCAGGCAAATTGCCACGAAGAATGGAGACCTGAGTTCTTGAAACCATATGGTGGGAGGAAAAAACTGACTCCTGAAAAGCGTCCTCAAACCTCCACATGTGCACCACGGCCTATGCATGCCCAAACACACAGATGGTTAGGTTGTTAGGTTGTTAGGTTAGGTTAGGTTAGGTTAGGTTAGATTGGGGGGGGGGGTGGGGGTGGGTTGGGTTGGGTTGGGTTGGATTGGATTAGATTGGTTTGAGACATGATAGATATGATAGGTATGTAGATTGTTGATAAAAGATGAAAGATAGATAGATGATATATGTAGATGATTGGTGATAGATGATAGATAGATAGACAGATAGATGACAGATAGATGATAGATAGATAGATAGATAGATAGATAGATAGATAGATGATAGATAGGTTTGGATGATAGACACATATAACATAGATATATAAAACGTAATAAAATACTTCACTGAAATAGCTATCTCCACCTAAAAAATGGACGATTACCTCTGTCTCTTACATCTTCATTAAACTACTGCTGTAGGGCTTATTAGATACAAGTACTTTTCCATGTGCTTTACAAGTGTTTAATTTTCCTTGGGCATTTTGTTTGAACTATTGACTGAGCACAAATAGGAAAAACATGACTATTTTCAATAGTCATCTTTCAATATAGACAAAAAGTATAAACTCTTTTAAACAAAGGAAAACATATATTAATGCAATTAGCACTTTATAATAACTGGGAATTTCATTACTCTGAGTAAAGTAAAAGTAAACTAAAACACACCAGTATTGATGGCCAATATATTTCTAAGTATTCTAGATGATAACGATAACTAAGGATTATATGAAGCTATTCTAAAAGGACATAATTTAGAAAAAAAACTTTCGACTGAAAAAAATATGGATCTCCTTATTATAGATCTGTCATTTACTCTGTAATCTTTGACAAGGCCTAGGTGCGGGACTTGATTACAACATCTAGCATTTCATTTGCTAAATAATATATGTTCATATTGGAAAGCCAAAAGGGCATTAATTTCATGATCTCCCACAATCACATTGTATACACTGCAGTGACTGACAGAGAGGAAAAGTTAATATATATTTTTTATAAATAAAAGCTCCAAAACTCAACATGTAGTTTGAAACTACATTAAATTTCTTCCTATCAAAAAAACCCAAATCTTGCCAGTTACAGTGGTGTATGCCTGTAATCCCAGCACTCAAGAAGCTGAGGCAGGAAGGTCAGGAGATCAAGGCCAGCCTGGTCCATACACAACCCTCTCTCAAAACAGCTAAGGTATTGCAGACAGATCTGAAGATTATTCAGATTTTGTATAGAATAAGGCATAATATGCTGTAGATAGGATGCAAAAATTCCATTCCAGGAGTTAATTGTTCATTATTGAACACTCTAAATTTCATATATATTATCAATAAAGAAGTAGATCATATTATATTATGAAAAAATTATTCCTGTCATCCAAAAGTTTTGAATAAAAATTCAATAAATAGCTATAAAATAGAAGCAACCCAAATGGCCATCAATTGATGAATGGTTAAGAAAAGCCACACAAAAGACTGGACGATCACCCTAGCAAGGTGAATCTTGAAAACATCACACTAAGTGGAAGAATCCAGATATGAAAGACCACATGTGGTAGGATTCCATTTACAGAATGTCCAGAGTAGGCAGCTCCACAGTAACAAAGAGTAGAACGCTGTCTGCTGGAAGTCACAGAGCAACGGTACTCACTACTAGTGGATACAGCATTTCTTTTTACAGTCATTTAAATACTCTGGAACTAGATATAACAACTGTTTATGAATACTGTAGAAATCTGGCATGCATGCTTTAAAAATGATGAATTTTATGATATATCAATTACATCTTGAACTTTTATTAGATAGCAGAAAAAACAGGCAATATGTTAAGATGTGCTTTTAGTTGATTTCAGTAGAAATAATCATATAAACAAAATCTGAAATGTCTAGAAATTCAATGTGACTGGTATATTATTAAAATATAGAAATATAGTTGTAGGACAGGAACATAGCCATAAGTATGTATCATTTGGACAAAATATCTATTTTTAAATGTTTTATTTATTATTTTTATTTTATGTATACGAGTGCATTGCCTGCATGTGTGTAAGCGCACCTGTGTTGTGCAATGGCCAAAGAGTCAGAAGATATCAGATTCCCCTGTAACTGAAAGTTATGGATGGTTGCTAGCCACCATGTGGGTGCTGGGAACCAAACCTGGGTCCTCTGAAAGAGGAGCTGGTGCTAGTAACTGATAATCTATCTCTGCAGCCCTAAAAATGTCTATTTTTTCTATCTTCTAACTTATATCTCCCTTAAGTTTACTGTTTATATCCCAATGAGGATTTATACTGCTCATTCTAAACATAATTTATAACTTTTTTTTCAGAAAAAAATATCAAGAAAAAAGAACAATGGCTGAAATCTAACAATAATGGAGATGGGGTGATGGCCTTTTCCTTAAATAAATCATCAACATACTTTTAAATCATTTTGGGGGGGTCTCCTTGAGACAGGGTCTTCCTGTAGCCCCAGCTGGGCCAGAACTCACTTTGTAGACTAGGCTGGCCTTAAACTCTGAGGTCTGCCTGCCTCTGCCTCTCGAGTGCTGGGATTAAAGGCATGCCATTATCTGTAACCCTATCATAACCACAGTTCCCTACTGGTATGAACACTTCAATTCTTTTCCCTATTCTAGCCTAGCATACATATATTAAATGTTAGTTTATATTTAGTATTAACTTGCATTTATATTTCATATAACTATTCTGTTTCCAAATTCAATTTTAAATCTATACCTAAGGCTCAGGGAACACTTTGGTAGAAGTAGCAGAAAGAATATATGAGCTGTAAGACACTGGCTGCTTCTAGCTAATACAGTCTAGGCGTGATACAGCTACACCAATAAAATATCCAGTGTGTAGATCTAACAGGATCTACATAATGGCAAAAAACTGAAATGCCAAGGTATATGGGGGACATGTCACTGGGTCACACCTCAAGATGAAGAGCTACAAGCAATCAATGGATGGATGCTGAGGAGGGAGAATCGGTTCTCTACAGGGTCCAGTTCCCTCAAAGGTTATTTAATCCCAAGTGAGCAGCCCTGAACACAGGTACACAGGAGTACCACTAAATGCTCGCAGTGCATTTTTATAATTAGGTTCTAATAAAATCGAAGAGGAGGACAAGAAATGGAGAGGGAGTCAGGGGACAGGGAAGGAGCTGGAGAGGACTAGGAGAGATGGAAGTACTACGAATATAATACTCGTATATGAAACTCTCAAAAACAAATTTTAAAAATATTTTTACTTATTCTTTGAAAATGTCCTGCATATATACAATGTGTCTTAATTATATCCACCTCTAATCCCCCATTCATTGATCATATTCACCTCTAATCCAACATTCAGCTCTCCCCATAAAGCCTCCGATACATCTCCCTCACAACTTAATGTCTTCTTTTTTTATTACATTTATATATATTATATAATATACATGTTATTAACCCACTAAGTCAAATTAGTGCCACCTGTGTGCGCATGAGTATGGGTTCATCCACTGGGCCGTCGGCAGTCTGCCGGTAGCCACAGTCCTAAAGAAAAATGACCTCCCCTCCCCTGCAGCCATCAGTTTGCCAATAGCTCGTTAGATAGGGTGGGCCTTTTAACCATTCCTCTAATGTCAAGCAATATCTATTTCCACAATTACAAATAAGCAGAAAGGGGTGGACCTGGAAGGAAGTGTGTGTATGGGAATAATCAGAGCACATTGTATGAAATTCTCAAAGAACCGATTTTTTTTTAAAAATGGGGCGGGAGTGGATAAATAAGCTTAGAGTGAAGATTTGGGGCCAGCGACAGCTCAGTGGGCAAAGATGCTTGTGGCTGATCCCTAGGACCCACATGGCAGAGGAGGACGGCCCACACCCACAGGCTGCCCTCTGACCTCCACTTGCACACCATGGCATTCATACACACACACATTCATATGTACATACATACATACATACATACATACACATTTATACAGACATTCATTTATACACATATGCACAGTCACATACATATGTAATTTACAATAATAAAATGTAATTTAGAAAGTGAAGGTTTTAACAAAATGAGAACTTATTCTGAGTTTGGACTTTCTAAAATCTGAATTCATGGAAGAATACTGAAGTTGAAGGGCAAAATTTTTGAAGTTCTCAGGAAAGTATCTTCCAGCAAAAGTGAGTTCTTATATCCCCAGAACATTTAAAGAATACCTAGCAATGAAACTGCCTTAAACTTTTATACAGAATTACAACCCACACACTGTATTAAATATCACTTAATAAATAAGTAGTGCTTTTTTATTATCCTCAGCCTACACTTCATATAGTTACAAAAATTTTCTCCATCTATGGTACGACCTTGCTTAGATACTCAGTCTACTCACATCTCGTTTCCGCTGGTCCTTTTTCAGCTGAGCAATTTCTCTGTTTCTTCTGGACTCCGTCAGCCTGGCTTTCTCTTGTTCTTCTTTCATTTGCTTCATTAGGCGAACCTAAAATTAGATATAATTATTATTAAATTTACTCCATCACAGCATGCATTCAATTATTCACATGTCCTTCCATTCTATAAATACTTCACGTGGAACTCCAGGAAGTCTGCTGTGTATTTTAGTCAACTGAGGCTTTTGGATAATTATATTTCCAACATATTTCTGCAGCTGACTAGTGTTCCATGCTTTCCAGACTCCATGTTTACTTCTATAATTTGCTATAGCTGTGTGACCCCGAATAGGTTATACAACCTCTCTAGGCTTCGATTATTTCTCAACTACAATTCAGTGAGTTAATACCTGACAGTGCTTATAACAGAGTGTAGTACAGAGGAAGTACCTAACAAATAACTACTGTTATTACCTTCCACTGTACAACATGATTTACTTCTTTTTTTTTTTGGTATTTTTGAGACAGGGTCTCCCTTTAGTCCCAGCTGGCCTAGAACTCACTCTGTAGACCAGGCTGGCCTTGAACTCACAGAGATCCACCTGCGTCTGCCTCCCAAGTGCTGGGATAAAAGGCATGAGCCACCCCGCCCAGCGATTTACTTACTTTTTTTTTTTTTGGTCTTTTCGAGACAGGGTCTCCCTGTAGCCCTAGTTGTCGTAGAAGTCACTCTGTAGACCAGGCTGGCCTTAAACTCAGAGATCCACCTGTCTTTACTTACTTCTATCATGTCCACATGAGCCATTTTAAGACAACTACCTTGATTTTGGTGAGATTTTATGATAATGGCCAAATAAGAACTGACACAAGCATTCACTGTTTCTTCGGTTTGGGGAAGGAACTTTGCACTTCTCCATGAATGGGAATGACAAATCACAATCTCATGCTGTCACCCTCTTGGTGAATGAGGGTGTGATCAGAGGGACATGCCCAGGAAGCTGAGTGTCTGCTTACAATATCTTACATGAGGTAGTGAAAGTAATGTGTGTTATAAGATCAATGCATGGGTGCATTGTTTTATACTTCTCTTAGCCTTTTAAGAGAAGCTTTAAGAGGAGAAACATGCACCAAAATTAATGAGGCCTCACTGACCACATGAGTGTCAGCTCTTCAGAAGAAAGAGACTACTGCAAGCCTCTTCAAATGGCCATAAGGAGGGTTCTCATTCACAAGACTTGTAATGTTTGTGACAAATGTTACAAACATCCTCAACATCCAACTTAAATGGAAAAAAATTAATAAACCGTACCTTTGTTTTTTTCATTTCCATAACATCCTGCTGCAATTTCTTCAACTGCTTTTCATATTGAGACTGATTTTTAAGCAACCTCGCATGCTCTTTTTGCGCCGTCTGAAGTCTCTGCAATTCTTTGTTCATGGCTTGGAGTTTCTTTTCGTACTCAGACTTCACTTTTTTTGCCTTTTCTTCTGAGTAAGATTCCACTGAGCCTGGTGCCAAAGGATAATTGAATTGTTTTTATGAGACACAGATTTTTTACCTCACAGATGTACAGCTTAATGACAACAGTTCCCTTTCAAACATCCAACTCTCAGTACGTAACTACTCCTGAAACGTTTTCTCTCAGCTGTCTTTGGCTCATTTTGCTCCAAGCCCTCACCTAGGTTCTGGAGCACCTGGTCCCGCTCCAGCTGTGTGTCCCGGATCTTGTGCTGCAACATCATCAGCTTCTCTTCATACTGCTTCTTCAGGGTCTGCAGTCTTTTCTGGCTGTTTTCTAGTTCATCGATCAGCTTTTGCTTAATTGCAATTTCACATGTGATATTTGCCAAGTCGGCCTGATAGTTAGCTGTTTACAAGAGAAAATAAAAATACTGAGAATGGACAAAAAGACGATCATATACATATGAAACAGGACTGTAAAAGGCATCATCATGTTCAGGTATTCACTTGGCAATTTGGGGAAATTTCCAGAACAAACCAAAATCTTAAAAGGTGAGCAAGACAGAAGGTTCACACTGGTCAACCTAACAGGTGCTATGGAGACTAAAGGAAAATGGAATTGACTCAGTAAATCTAAACATGAGTCTTAGAAGGTATATGAAGAGTCATGAAAACTGCTTTCACTGAGGATGAAATGGACAATGATTTTTTACCAGAGTTTAAACAACTCACCCAAGTGATTTTTCTGCCTTCATGGTAAAGGGTAAATACCTTTTTCATCTGATTCAGAATCGGATTCATCTGAACTTTCCCCCCCTTCAATGTCATCCTCCTCTTCCTCCTCTTCCTCATCCTCTTCCTCCTCCTCGTGATCACTCACTTCTTGATTCTCTTCCTGAAATGTGATTTGTCACCATTAATGCATTACTGGCAAAGCAAACTGATCACCTCAGTTAAGAGAGATGCTGGAGTACAAATGAAAGAATGAACGAAATCCAGTGGGGTGGGCTATGGTGGAAGAGCCCAGTGAGGGGGGAGGAATAAAAAGTGATTAAGATGTTTTATATGAAATGCACAAAAATTCAGTAAAAAATATAGAAAGAAAATGTTAAATGCATGGGCAGGGACTTCAGAGATGGCTTAATGAATAAAAGTGCTGGCCACGCAAGTGTGAAGATCAGGGTTTGGATCTCCAGCACCCACATAAAAACTGCGTGGTGATGGGAGTGGAGGCCTACTTACAATCCCACAGCTCAGGATGCCAGGACAGAGTATCCCCAGGACAAGCTGCCTGCTAGACTAGCCAAATAGGCTGTGAGCTTCAGGCTCAGTGAGAAATGCTGCCTCAGAAAATAAAGTCAGCAATAGGGGAAGACACCCAGTCAGCCTCCGGCCTCCACATGCACTCATATCCAAAAAAAATCATAGCAGCACAATATTATCACTTTGTGTGAGTCTGGACTTGGGTGTGGGTGTGTGCACATGCACAAAAGTGGATGTGTGTCATCCACTTTTTAGATGGAAGAGTAGGATACTGGGTGTCTTCCTTTATCACACTCTACCATACTCCCTAGAGTCAGGGTCTCTACTGAACCTAACGCTTGCTTGTTGACTAGGCTGGCTGGCCAGTAAATTCCCAGGATCTATCTGTTTCCACACACCAACTCTGGGGTTAGAGGAAGCTGTGGCCATGCCCAGCTTCTCCTGAGTGCTGGGGATCTGAACACGTCCTTGTGTTTGAACATCAAGTTCTCTTCCTCAGTTCATCTCCTAAAACCCTGATTTTCCATGTTTCATTAGCTCAAAAATCACTGTGGGGTTTTAAGGTTGTTATGCAATAGTTTTGTCTCACAGAATTCTTCATTTCTCACATTATTCAATCTGTATGCATCAGACTGAGAGTGTCCAGGATTTAATAGTTCACACATCTGAAGATCAGGTCTCCCAGAGGCAGCACCCTATGGATGTCTGACAACCATCTCCCTTTTGTACATACAAGTTAGCAACTTCTACACTTGTACATACAAGTTCATTCTCCCACACTTACCACTTCTAAGTCATTGTTTTCTCTTTCTGAAACACCCTTTTCTTCTTTCTTCTCCTGGTCGGTGTCTGTGTTATCCTCTTTCCCAGCCACACTTTGAAAAAAGAAAAGGAATATAAAGTATGCCATGAAAGCACAAAGGGACACTCTTCACTTTTTTCTCTCTGATCTTTTTTAAAACATCAGTGAATTGTAAAAACAAACATAAAGGGTTAGTCACTTAACTAAAGGAAGCTGTCCTTTCTTATGCTTAGAGAAACAGAAATCACTGACTGACCAATAATGTAAATGTTTATATCAATGAAGAATAGCTTATTTTCTAGAAATATTGAGGAATACCTCATATCCTGGGAGCTCATCTCATTAAGAGCCAATTAATTATAATGCATCATTATTTAAATTCTGCCCCAAAAGAAACCAAAACAGATATTTTTGACTCCTCATCTAAATATATGAAAAGTAGTCTCATATAAATAGAAATGTATAAAACTATATTAGTATCCTGGTAAGTTTAAGGTTATTTTTTTAAAGTTCTAAATCACCCTGCCCACAGTGAGTTTGCCTTCCCTGACTGTATCCACTGGTACTATGCTTTTCTTGGCCCATTTATCAGAATAGAATGGGTCTTTGACTTCCAAACTGTCTGAAGTTCAGGCTATCCTCTAAGAAATTCCAGAGTCTACCAAAAGTTTCATCATAAAATCTGAAGTTCTCGTCTTTAGTTGGCTACTGCCTACAACCATTGCCTACAACCATAGCTACAGAGAGGTATGAGATAATGGTTATAGCTAGGCTAATGCAGGCCTAAGTAGTCCTGGGGAGAAGACATGGCTACAGTGTGAGAAGTATTTGAATATTTAAGTAACTCTCATCCTTGTCTTAGGTTTAATAAGCATGACAAACTATTTATAGATATTAGACTCTTATTCACATATTAGACTCACATATATTTAAACAATATTTAAAAAGTTAATAAATATTTAAAAATTCAATTTTCAATGAATCTATTTGTTTTATGATACAGTAACAGGTTAAAAATCAGTAAGAATATAAAGAATACTCAAATGAGGTAATATTCTCCAAATACAATTCCTCTAGAAAGAACTTTATGATAGTTACCACTTCTGTTGGAAGTTCTGCTACATTATATAACTTCCCTGCTACATGAGCTAATTTCTAGTTTCTAAGCAAGTGGTCTTTATCTCACACCCTGTTATGATTACTTAACTCTAACATTCGACTCCAGGTCCCTATTCTTACAGGTATTTTTATACTTAAAACAATAAAAGTATAACATTTTTCCTCATAAGCACTTTTTGGAGTCTGTAATTTGTTTACTTGTATGATTATTATTTGATTTGTCATCCCTGCTGTAAGAGCCTGTGAGAACAAGGATCATGTGTACACAGCTCATCTAAGCCAGGCCCAGAGCCTGCACATAATAATACATCACAGAAATGTTTATGGAGTAAGTCAATTCTTATATGAGCATCTGTGTCTGAACATCCCTTGAGTGTCTTCCACACACCAGTTAAGTTGGAATGGAATAGAAAAAGTTTGAAATATTTATAAAGATACATGGAAGACAGAATGTCCTTAGAGTAAGAAGTAAAAGCCAGTAAGAATAGCAATAAAGTAGTCATAACTGGAGTCAAGTAAATTGCAACCAACTTTCACCAATGCTGTTAGTCACTGTATTAGAGAAAAAAGAACTTGAAAAAAACTAGGAACTATCCACAGAACATTTGTCACAAATGATAATTTTGCATAATACATTGCATGCCTCTTTAGGATGCTTAGAATACTCTAGAATTTTGCAGCCATCACGCAGCTCAAGCTAAAAGTCTAACCAGAAACTGACCCTTCACCCAGGCATGTTAAAAAGCCAGCAACACGCCTGGGCGTGGTGGCGCACATCTTTAATCCTAGCACTTGGGAGGGAGAGGCAGGCAGATCTCTGTGAGTTCAAGGCCAGCCTTGTCTACAGAGTGAGCTCCAGGCCATCTGGGGCCACAGGGAGACCCTGTCTCAAAAAGACAAAAAAAAAAAAAGACAAAAAAAAAGGCCATCAACAACACATACTCAAATACTGTGTCTCCCTTTCTCATCTGTGACTGCATCACCTGAAGTTTCATCTGAAATCATCTTTTTACACCTGACTAAACACACCATCCCGCTCTCTTAAGTAACTAATATCCAGCCTAATAAATGTTTTTTCATATATATCTCCAATTATAAACTGTCCTTATACTCAGATAGGAAAAAAAATCAGCATTATAGCTCTATATTACTGATAAGCTACTAAGAATCACTTTCAAAGCTTTAAAAATATGATACTGATAATTACTATATTTCAAGCACTGAAGTTTTCCTTGATAAATGGAACCAAATTGATACCTAAAATAACGGTCTAAGCAGCAATGAAAAAGAGTTATACTTTATACCTAGAATCAGAATCTTGGGAGCTGGAATGAACATAAGAAATTAACCCATTCATTTGACAAATAAAAAAGAAACTGTGGCCTTGGGAAGCTATCCACTCAAGGAATTAAGAGCAGGTGTCCTGGCTCCCAAGCTAGTGTTGTAGAATACAGCATTCAAAGTTCGGGTCCTAGAGTCGCTCATATCAGGAGGGAACTTGTTAATGTAGCATGTCAGGCTCCACTTCTGTGCTTCTGAAAAGAATCTTCATTTTATCTAATCTCTACAGATATTTATGTGCATTTACTATGGAGTAGTCCTATCCCTTTTGCTATCCTATATGGTCATATGAAAATTGTAAGGAACCTCTTTTTACGAAATCCATGTATTTAAAGAACTGAATATTTAAATATGGTAATATGGCTCAATATGTAATTGTAGAGAAGCATTGTACTGTGACCTTTATAAATACAAGGAATTTTACATTTGTAATGATTTGATTTCACATAAATATACTGTCCTAAATAAGTAATGATTTGCTGGGTCTGGTGGCACACGCCTTTAATCCTAGCACTTGGGAGGCAGAGGCAGGCAGATCTTTGTGAGTTCAAGGCCAGCCTGGTCTACATAGTGAGTTCCAGGACAGCTGAAGCTACAGGGAGACCCTGTCTCATAAAGACCAAAAAAAAAAAAAAAAGTAATGATTAAGAGAGTTCTGGTGTGATCCACAGATAATTAGAATTACATTCTTTTTTTTAATTTTTTTATTAATTTTATTTAATTCTGTATGTGTATGAATGTACTGTCTGCATGCAAGTTTGTGCACCCGTGTTGTGCAATGCCGCGGAGGTCAGAAGAGGGTATCGGATTCCCCTGGAACTGGAGTTGTCCTGGAATTGGAGCTTCAGACGGTTCTCGGCCGCCATGTGGGTGCTGGGGATCGAACCCAGGTCCTCTGCAAGAGCGTTGGCGCTCCTAACCGCTAGGCCATCTCTCCAGCACAGAATTATATTCTAATTACAGAATACTTTTTCAAAGTTATAGATTTGTAGAATATGAGCTCAGAAACTTTGGAATCTAAATAGCATATAGATTATAATTAAGGGGTATATATTATACAATAATTTATGATTCAATATAAAGTAAGTCATTTAAATACACAGTAAAAGTTCTAAAGTTTCTATTATAAATAAGAGATGATTTTTAATATGATGCTTCTAAGAGAATTGTATATTCTTTTCTAACTATTTCTCAATCAGTTTAGCTATATAATTTGGTAATTTATTCAAAAATATCTATGAAGAAAAGTTCTAAGAAAAAGAAAGTATTTACTTATCTAAATAAATAGTTATACTTCCAAGTCAATGAAGAGTAAGTATGTGTTACATGGAGTTCAATAAGAGCTTCTGGGTGTTTCTCATGTTTCAAACAAAAGGAGATTATCCAGATTTTAAAGCCCTTTTAGAACACTCTTGAAACACAAGAACATTTTCATAGTTAGTCCTTAAGGATTCCTTGTCAATCTCATCTGTACTAAGGCCACAGTTTCCTTTTGCTCTTTTGACACTTCAATGCTTCCCAGCAGAGATTGTACCAAGAAAGCAAGGCCTAGCATGAATTTGTATGTGTGCCCAAATAAAATGTCAATTCCCACCCAATTAATAATTCCCACCTTGCTCACAAGTTTCTGAAACATACAGAATTGCTAGTTTTTTGGTTTGCTTTTGTAAATCGGATGGTGTAGGTTTAGATAGCTTAGACAGGTAATTTTACTAAAAGGTTTCTGGAAGCTTATTTTCAAATCAAAAGAAATTGCTTGCTATTTTAATTCAAGTAACTACAGAGTTTTTATTTTTCAAAAGGACTTCTACATTTTTGTTATTTTGTTATCTTTATGAAGATCATACTTTTAGGAATACACAGCTAATCTAGTCTGAAGCAATCTACAATTCTATAGCAATCCTTGTGAATGGCAACTAAGTATTTCAATGACATTTTAATAAAAATAAAAAAACCTGGGAAATATTCCAACCTTCTTTCTTCTCGACTGCTTTCCTCAAGTTTCTGTAGCCTTCAAAATCACGAGGCACAGTATTGGAAGGCCAAGCCAATGAAGGACAAACCAGACAGTAAAAGCAAAAGTGGTAAGAAGGTAAAAATGATACATGAGCTTGAAGACTTTAAAATAAATTTTTAAAAAGATATCATTAAAGGACAATACATAGTAAAAAGGCAGTACATTTTATATGAATACAAAGTAGTAGAAAATCAAGTAGTACGATATCTAAGAAGAAAATATGGGCTATCTGTTGAAATTATTTAATAGTAAATGTAGTCTCAATTTACATAAGCTGACACATACTACTTGGAGGTCATTGCTATTTTTAAGCCAAAATGAATTGGTTCTCAATTTTACCCCATAATGAAGCCTAGTTCCAACCACATCCTTTTAAATCTTCCAAATGACTTTTCGTGGTATATTAAAAGAACTTCATAAAGTAGTGCCTTTATACCATAATATGATAATAATACCACATACAAGTTACTACTTTTAAAAACGGGTTTTTTTTTTCAATATACATGTGATCATCACTAAATCTAAGTTACAAAATAAATCCCATGTCAAAATTATATATGAGATGATATTATAAGCAAATGAATATGGTTATGTGATCAATGAAAAACACAATTTTAAGCAAATGAAGATTAAAATCTCCTAATATTGGGATTAAGATTTCATTATGCTAATTACTACAAACTGACAAAAGGGAAAAATGAGGCCAAAGTGGGAATTTAGTACTTTCCAGGCAAGACTATTTTTCAATCAGAAAAAAAATATAAATTTACAGATTTAGGCTTTGAAATATAATTTAAAGAATACTCAATACACAAACTAAAGGATCTTTATGTAATGGAATGTACTATGTATCCAAGGCTGGTTAGGAATACTGGAAACTGGATACAGCAGTCTGTCTAGAGCCCCAAAATATTCATTTAGAATCATCAATATTGAACATAATGAAGAGATGGAGCCCAAGTTACGAATTACTTCATGCCATCGGCTCTCATTTTCATCTGTTCTGTGTGTTTCATATAATTTTCATTATTTGGATTGTGATTGTCTCAGTGTCAACCTACATGCTGCTATTAAGAGATGAGACCAGTAATCTGAGGTTAAAAAAAAAAATCTATGGAGCAATATTAGCCAGGACACCTGGTAATGATTGAACGGGTTAGAATCCACACAGAATCTGTGTCTTTCCAAAGTTTTAACCCAGCACCATCAAGTATGAGTACAGTCTGAAAGATAAATGACATTCTTTTATTGTAAGTCATTTCAAGCTAGATACCCAAAAGTACAGGACTAAACATGTGATTGGCACATTTACTTTAACTGCATATGCAACACAAAGAAAAAAAGAGTCTAATCAGTCTAATCTATAATGAGTTACAATGCCTCAAAGTATACGGTTTCCTAGTGAAGAACCTAAATTTTCTACTTTCAATATAAAGGCTTTTGTTTGTTTTTTTCCTGAAACTTTTGGTTTATTGTGTGTTTATTTCAAGTCTTTGCTTAAAATGAGTTTATTTAATTTTGTAAATAGGAATTCAGGAATTTACGTTTCATAGATCTAAAAGTTATTGGGACCTAGATATGATCAATGAAATGCTTTATCAAAATGCAGAAATTGTTTTGTGTGTGTGTGTGTATGCATGCACACACACGTGGCCACGAGCGTGTGAATGTGTGTGTGTGTGTGTGTCACGTGCAGGAGGGCATATGGAATGCAGAGGACAATTTTCAGAAATCTGTTTTCTCCTTCCACTGAGGGCTCTAGGGATAGAACTCCACCAGGCTTGCAAAGCAAGCACTTTTTCCTTGCCAGCCCAAGTATGCATTTTTAGTTAAAAAACAACACTTGTGTATGGAACAGCAAGACAAATTTCATTAAATTCTAAAAATTTGTAATATGAGTTCAAAGGTTGGTTCTCTAGACTTTATATAATGTTTATAGTATAGAAGATCATTTTTTTATTTTATTTATTTTTTTAAACAAGATTTTCTTTTTTTAATTTTATTGTCTATGTGTATGAATGTACTGTCTGCATGTAGGTATGTGCACCCGTGTTGTGCAATGCCGTGGAGGTCAGAGGAGGGTCTCAGATTCCCCTGGAACTGGAGTTCTCTTGGAACTGGAGTTACAGATGGTTCTTAGCCACCATGTGGGTGCTGGGGATCGAACCTGGGTCCTCTGTAAGAGCAGTCAGTGCTCTTAACCACTAGGCCATCTCTCCAGCCCTTATTTATTTTTTATGTGTATGAATGTACTGTCTGCATGTAGGTTTGTGTACCCGTGTAGTGCAAAGCCGCAGAGGTCAGAAGAGGGTATTGGATTCCCCTGGAACTGGAGTTAAAGACAGTTCTCAGCCGCCATGTGGGTGCTGGGGATCGAACCCGGGTCCTCTGCAAGAGCAGTAGGTGCTCTTAACTGCTAGGCCATCTCTCCAGCCCACAAGATCTTTTTTATTATTATTATTTTTTTTTTTTTGTCTTTTCCAGACAGGGTCTCCCTGTAGCCCCAGCTGTCCTGGAACTCGCTCTGTAGACCAGGCTGGCCTTGAACTCACAAGGATCCGCCTGCCTCTGCCTCCCAAGTGCTAGGATTAAAGGTGTGCGCCACCATGCCCGGCAAGATCACTTTTTTAGGTTCATAAATATCAGTATCAGTATCACAAAGACACACTAAAGCTTGTATATGAAATGTGCTTTATAAAGCACATTCTGTGCGTAGTTTTAGGAATAGTAACTGATTTTGCTACTATCTTAAGCTTTCATTTATCTGGCTTATCCTTTAGGAAGTAATTTGGTTTTGTTGTTTAGATGTTTTATTATTTAAATCTAGTTGTATAGTAAGTCATTATTATTCATATATGATATTATCTTTATTATAATCATTATTACATCTATCACATTCACTGAATTATGCACAAATACTCAATTTGAAATAACTGATGTTTTATTTTGATTTTGTTATGGACAAGGGATCCATACTAAAGAAACCAGGACAAATAAACAAATAAAATATTTTCTCTTAGTACTGTTTATCAGCCAAGGTATTTATTAGTATGTATTATCACAAAAATCAGAGGTATTGAGTTCCAGAACCTTTGGACACTATAAAAATATCAAAAACATTTTTCTTAGAATCCCTATTTATCTTTCACTGTTCATATTGAACAAGTAATTAGAGCAATATCTAAAGGCATGAGTATAGACCCAGTCATGACCCTGAAAGATTTATTCCTGTTTATACTTATTATTCATGAACACACACTACCTAAGTATTTAAAATACGTCACACCATCTACCAAACTGAACGTAACAAGCAAATGCGAGAGTGTCGCATTCATTTAAGCTCATTTCCGTACTCTTGTGGTCTTTGTTTCTGATTCAGGTGTCTTCCATCAAGGAGGGCAGTGATAACCCCTGTCCTGTTGCTGCTCCATGAGAAGCACTAACAGCTCAGAAGCACAGTGCCTCCTGACCATAATGTGTGGCTTTCCAGTTTAATTATTTTATCCACTCATTTCCAACATAAAGACCCAAAACAATCTAAAAAACTTAAATCTGGGGGCTGGAGAGATAGCCTAGCGGTTAAGAGCGCCGACTGCTCTTACAGAGGACCCGGGTTCGATCCCCAGCACCCACATGGCAGCCGAGAACTGTCTGAAACTCCAGTTCCAGGAGAACTCCAGTTCCAGGGGAATCCGACACCCTCTTCTGACCTCCACGGCATTGCATGACACAGGTGCACAGACTTGCATGCAGACAGTACATTCATACACATACAGAAATAAATAAAATTTAAAAAAAAACTTAAATCTGCACTAACTTTGATCAACTGACTGTTCAAGGAAGAAATGTCTGGTTTTCTAAATATAGTTTTAAGTAAACTGATCAAAGCAGTAGGACAGCAGTCAACAATAATTCTCCAAAGCCTCTCATGTAATGAGTCAAGTAGGAATAAGATGGCCTGGTATCCTTTTGAATATCTAGCCAAAAATGCTTAAATGGAGATCCGGTGGCATGTTCAAATAGATAACTGGACTGCAGTATAGAATAAATGCACAAATATGTAAATAATATGAGTATTTAACCACTCACACATTACAAGTGATCAAATTTTCATTTTCTTCCTCTTCTTTGTATGCTAATGATTTCAGAAAAAGATCTCATTATGATACAAGGCAGAGAAAGCCTAGTGTGGTGGGAAGCTGGGCAACTCCCAGGACGTCCAAAGGGCCTGAAATAGCACAATAACTTTCATACAATCAAATCAGAAGCCCTGAAGAAAACAGAGACCAAATGACACTCTGGTAGATTTAGCCTTTAGTTAAACTAATCTAATGGGATTAGAACAGCCATGAGACTACTTAATTATATTAGAAATGAGAAATGTGAAAACAGGGTTTTAATGGGACACAGCAAGCTTGGCAGAAAAGCAAGATGGATGGAATGCAAAAGCAGCTATTTGGAAAAAAAATTCTAATAGCACTTTTACCTTGTCATGATCAAAATAAAATTCATTACCAAATGGAACTAAGTAGCTAAGCTTACTTTTCTTAAGTAGAGATAAACCATTAAAAAGTATGTAGCTGTGATACTAGGGTAATTTAAATACTTTTCATAAATTCACATACTTAGGAGACTATGTAACTATCCGAAATGACAAATTAAAATAGCCTGAAAAGTAAAAGACAGGTTCAATAAAGACTGTATAATACTACCTTTTTTTCTTCTTCTTCTCTTTCCTTTTTAGCTTCTCTAAATCTTTCTTTGCTAGGTCAATAATTTCAATGGTTTCTTTATCTGAAGACAGTATGGTAGGCGAGAAAGCCGACGAACCACTGAAGTACGGTGACCGTGCTGTAGCTCTGGTCAAGTTTTTTCGAAGATTCTCATTCACTGCTTCACTTTCTAGTAATTTTGCCCTAGTGAATAAAAATACGATTAAAGAGGGAATGAGTTTATTGTGATAAAACCTAACAGAATCTTCTTATCCTGGCCATCCCTAAGTGTACAGTTGAACACTAAGCTCATCTACACAGCGGCCATGAGCACCATGCACACCCAGATTATGCTCACCTTAGCACACTAAACACCAGTTCTAATACTAACAAAGCAGCACTGTTAGATAGTAGACTTATTCCAAATAAATGTGCTCATGAACATTAAAGTTTAGGATACTTTTAAATTTTCTGACTGAATCATTCAAAGTTTGATCACACTAGTAAGTGGTCAAAAGAATTTTAAGTATTCAGATGCCAGTGGTAATGAGATTACTTGAATTTTGCCCAGTAATTTGTAAATGTACTGTTTGACCTTAAAACACATAAGCAGTATGGCCCCACAGTTTCAGTTCTTCATTCATCACATAAAAGTAATATTCCTAGAACTTAACAAGGAATTGTGCTCCTGAATGGCTGGCTGACAGGCTCTCTGCTACTGGGTATGCAGAGAGAACCTTGTATTACCAAGGAAACCTAAGTTTGATTTTTCTGTTTGCTCAAGTGGTCCTAATAATGACAATAGGGTGGTATATGTGTGTGTACATGTTCACTATCAATAATATGTACAACAGAGAATAAGATCCTGGAAGATCTTGTAGTCTTAAGAAGAAAGGGGATTTAGAGAGGACTCGGCATTAATCCCTTTACTTCTAATTGATATAAACCATGAAGGACCCAATGATCTATTTCACCAGAATAGATTTTCAAGGTCAATTTGGTATATGGCTGACTGAGACAGCACTCTAAATAAAAATATCTTGTCATTGTCAGTACCTATGTAACTAAGCACTTTCTGCCACATCATCAAATATTTCAGAGGAAAATACTATATTACAAACACTAAATTCTGAAAGGCACATTCACCTCTGCTTTTCTGGTGACTACCACAACTATTCACAATACTCCTTATTTTACTCATTTATTTAGTACTTGTTTTATGTATAGATGTGAGGGTATGGGGGAATCCAGGGGTTCAGAGAGTGTCTGTGGCTCACGTGTGCATAGGTGCACTTTGTGTGTGTGTGTGTGGTGTGTGTGTGTGTGTGTGTGTGTGTGTGTGTGTACGCACACACGGAGGTCACAGGCTAACCTCAGATGTTCTTTCTCAGAAAGAGTAGCCCACCTTGCTTTTTGAAAGCCCAGAGCTTACCAATTAGAGCAGACTGGTTGGCTGGACAGCCCAGGAATAGGCCTGTCTCTGCCTTCTCAGTGCTGAGATTACGAGCATCTGTCACCACACCTAGCTTTTTAAGTGGGTTCTGGGGATTGAATTCACATCCTAATGCTTGCTCATGAAACAGGTCACTGGCTAGGCCATAACCCCAGCCCTCAGAATACTCTTAAAACCAGTTAGAGACCGACCGTACTTAGTATGTTTCAGATCAATGTCCCACACAATCTAAATAAAACTGCTTTATAATCCATCTAGAGTCACGTTAAAGAACAATTACAATGATTACAGTATTTTAAATGATAAGACAGTTCTGGGAAAATAGTTCCAAGGTGGAGCATGTGTTTAACATATGTACGACCCTGAGTTCCGTCCCCAGCACCAAGAAATTAATAGTTAATAGCTATGTATGAATTTCTAGATTATGATTTCAAAGTTGTTTTAAATAAAGTTCTGAATATATAATGACGTCATTTTTATTTTAAATAAAAAAGGCTTAGTTGAAAAATTCAAGTTAACTCTAAAACTCAAAATCAAAGGCCAGTGATATGATTCAATGGCTAGGAGATCTCACCACCAAATCTGACGGCCTCAGGTTGGTTTCTCGAATAACAGAACTGTGTTCATAATATGTTATGCTTTTCTAGATTTCCAATATATCACAAACCCTGGGTACATATGAAAGCTGAAAGTATATGAAAATATAATAAACCAGCTAACAATATGTGTTTTATTTGGCCCTTTTATATAACAAATGGCAACTTGCATTGTGTCGTTGACCTGGTTTTCAAGGCTTGCATTTGGTAGGGACTGAAACATTTAGGGCTTGCTTCCATAAACAGCTACCTGAAAGGAAGCTGTGTTTGTAGAGGCTATAAAGTGAATGTGCCTTTTTCTCCCTCTCTTCCTCTCTCTTCCCACTCACCCCAAATCCCCACCAAACACTTGCTGCTCCCTGTATTTTATTTACTAGGAGGCCAGATGACATAAAGGAAAAGACCCCCTGAGAAGGAGCAGGCTAAGAGCTTGCAGCTGAGCTGCCCCTCAAGATCTGAAAGGCCTTATCTTCCATGTGCAAATAGAGGTTAAAGTAGATATTTCCCCTAGGACTGTTATGAGAATCAATTATGCAATGAACTTAAAACTTCTCTGATACTATATTTAGCAAATAAAAATTAGAAATGATATAATTACCCAACAGTAGTAACTTACATAAATCAATTGCAAACACAAAATGGCGCCACAGAATCATGTAAAATCATCAGAAAAACATTCATGATCTACTGTCACATTTCAAAGAGCAGATATCAAAACAATACACAGTGTAACTTTGTCAACTGTGTTGACAGACAAATGGAAACTATAGGAGAGATACACTAAAATACTACCTTCAGTTCTCAGCTCTGGGAATGGCAGGAAAATGATTGATTTCAATTTTCTCGTCTTATGTTCAACTTCTACAAAAATTTTACTATCTCAAAATTAAGGAGTGATGGCTTCAGAAATGTTAAAAGGAAGTCTGCTAAAAGGCCGCTGCTGCGGACTGCAGAAACGGCTCAGCAGTTCGAACCCGACTTGCTCCTCTTGCAGAGAACTTGAGTTCCTTCCCAGCGTCCACATGGTGGCTAACAACGGTCTGTAACTCCAGTTCCAGGGGAGCCAATGCCTTCTTCTGACCTCCATGGGCATTGCATGACATGGGTGCACTTATAAACATGCAGGTAATACATTCATAACACATAAAGTAATTTTTTCTTTTTTTTCTTTTTTTTTGTCTTTTGGAGACAGGGTCTTCGTGTAGCTCCAGCTGTCCTGAAACTCGCTATATAGACCAGGCTGGCCTTGAACTCACAGAGATCCACCTGCCTCTGCCTCCCAAGTGCTGGGATTACAAGCATGCACTACCACACCTGGTTGTGTAAATTTTTTTTTTTTTGGTCTTTTCGAGACAGGGTCTCCCGTAGCTCCAGCTGTCCTAGCACTTACTCCGTAGACCAGGCTGGCCTTGAACTCACAGAGATCCGCCTGCCTCTGCCTCCTAAGTGCTGGGATTACAGGCATTCACCACCACACCTGGCTGTGTAAATATATATTTTTTTTGGGGGGGGTCTTTTTGAGACAGAGTCTACCTATAGCCCAGCTATCCTGGCACTCACTCTGTAGACCAGGCTGGCCTTAAACTCACAAAGATCCACCTGCCTCTGCCTCCTAAGTGCTAAGATTAAAGGCCCGGCTGTAATTTTTTTTTTTTAAGGCCACTACTGGAAGTGGAGAGATGGATCGGAAGTTGAGAGCATTGGCTGCTCTTGCAGAGAACATGGGTTCAGTTCCCAGCCACTACACAGTGGCTAACAACTAACTATAACCCCAGTTCCAGGGGATCTCACACCCTCTTCTTGAGCACTGCACAATACAGGGGCACTTACATACATGCACGCCATATACTCATACACATAAAATAAATATTTTTTAAAGGCTACTACTATGATTTGATAATTATAATGTCTAAAATAAAAATCCAGGTAGCAATATATCCAGATAAAAATCTTACTAAGTCTTCATGAAAGTAAAGTTTGATGTAAATATGGATTAACATAGGATTTAGTAAATAAAAACAGAATTTGAGGGGCTGGAGAGATACCTAGCAGTTAAGAGGGCTGACTGCTCTTGCAGATGACCCGGGTTTGATCCCCAGCACCCACATGGTGGCCGAGAACCATCTGTAACTCCAATTCCAGGAGAACTCCAGTTCCAGGGGAATCCGACACCCTCTTCTGACCTCCGCGGCACGACACAGGTGTGCAAACCTACATGCAGACAGTACATTCATACACATAGAAAATAAATAAAATTTTGAAAAAAATGTACTTTAGCCGGGCGTGGTGGTGCATGCCTTTAATCCTAGCACTTGGGAGGCAGAGGCAGGCGGATCTTTGTGAGTTCAAGGCCAGCCTGGTCTACAGAGCGAGTTCCAGGCCAGCTGGGGCTACAGGGACACCCTGTCTCGAAAAGACCAAAACAAACAAACAAACAAACAAACAAAACAGAATTTGAAAAAATGAGCTAATTAATACCTCAGACCTTTATATCACCTATCATTTTAAAAACTTTTACATTACTTTTTTCACTCAAGTCCCATAATAACTTTGTGGGCATAGCAAGTATTACCTCTTCTTTATAGATTAACAAACTAAGACTCAGAGATGTTAGGTAACTTAGCATGTTAGGTAACACCTTGTTAATAAACAGAAACTTACATTTCAATCCAGGTAATCCAATTTGAATTCAGAGTGCATTTAGGGTTATCCCATTTGTCAATGATTTTTATATTGTATGCTATAATCCTGGGACTCTAGAAGACTACTCCCTAGGGCTGGGACATATCTAATTAGAGAGCCATCAAAGTTGGGAAACTGAAACAAGAGATTAACCTATAAGAGGAAAGGGTCTGATAAATGACTGAACTCAGGGCCTATGAGTCATCTCTGTCCTTAACACCTTAAGGAGAAGTGGCAGCGCCATGAGGATGGAAGCCATCGGTGCTGCTTTTTCCATTAGGAACAGAAGTGACTCAGGGAGTTTTCTAGGAAATAATGACACTAGTTATGCCATTTCGCTAAAAGTTAAATCAAGATTAGGTACAGCCTTAAAATAACAGGGCGGAGGAAGGAAATGGACTACAGGAACAAGACAGGACAACCAGTGGCCACCAGTGGCCAATACCAAGGCAGTAAATGAGGTAAAGAGGAGGGACCTAGAAATGGAGGACCTTAGGAACCAAGAGCACAGACTCACTCAAGGCTCTACCAAGTAAGGAAAGGCTGGTCTGAGAACCAGTTGTGGACAGTGCTCAGGGAGAAATACCAGCAGCCGGGGTGGTATACCACAGCAGTCTAGGGTGGCTGCTGTGGAGAACCAGGATGCAGCGCCCACAGGTTGTCGTGAAAACTTATACATACACAGCATGAATGTCACTGCCATCTGACAGCTTCACTGCCACATTAGAATACCTGTTTGCTTGTCTTTGATTTTTGAAAGATTTAAGGGACCAAGGGCACTTTGTGGTGGCAGAAAGTAGAGAAAGCACTTGTCATTGTTTGAGAACCACTAACAAAGCCCTAAGAAGAAGTGGGTAGGAACATAAACTCGAGACAGGGAAGCATTGGGGTAGCTACAAAGGGAGACCCCTCACACTTGCGAGATCTGAACTATGTACGTGCTCCCCAGGGAACTGACTGGAGTTTTACTTCAAGAGAAAGTAATTCAGCCTCAGGGCCAATCCGAGAACCTAAAAACGTTCCAAAAATGGTTAATATCTCTGTCCTGTTTCTCCTATCCCCTAAATCTTGTTTCTTCCACATTTCTGTATCACAAAGGGGTATTCTTTCAAGTTCTTACATTTCTATTTCTACATGTGATCTCTTTATATCATGCCTGTCTCCAATCTGTGGCATCCTCTGCTTAAACATGAGCAGAAATGAATCCAGAGAAAGTCAGAGAGACTGGCAGGAATTCAATGAATCATGTAACAGCTGAAGGAGAAGGAACTGGAACAGAAGGAGACTCAAAAGGTTAAAGGTGCTTATAGATATTGACCTCTTCTCAAATGATCGGGGAAGATCCACAGAAATGAAGTCCACAAAAAGACACCTTCACACATCTGGCATGCCTGGCCTACATTTCAGGATTGGTGGTGTCCAATGAGGGGTCTAATAGTAACAGAGAGGTTAACATGCAGAAGTAACATGGGAGCCTGGTGTGGTGGCACACGCCTTTAATCCTAGCACTTGGGGAGGCAGAGGCAGGCGGACCTTTGTAAGTTCAAGGCCAGCCTGTTCTACAGAGCGAGTTCCAGGACAGCTGGGGCTACAGGGAGACCCTGTCTCAAAAAAGACAAAAAAAAAAAAAGTAACATGGGAAGAGAGAAGAAGAAAAATAGCTTTGGAATATGACATTATAGGAAAGCCAAGTATCCAGTGCTCTACAGTTAACATGACCTAAGAGCTGAAATCTCACCAAAAATAGCTTCTGAATAATAACCCCAGCAAAGAAATATTATAAACATTGCGAAAATAAAAACCAATGTGCAATAGGTACAGAAAATTATACCTGAGATCTTCTATTTCCTTGATATAACTATGAATCATATTACTAATTTCTTCATTCCCTTCACCTGCAAGATAAAATATGAAATGAAAAACTTATTTTAGAATGAAGACTTCAGTGTTGTTGGGGTACAGCTTGGTGGAGGAATGCTTCCCAGCATGCACAAGGCCTAGGTTTGATCCCAAAAAAAACCACATAATTCCCATAACAAATTTTCTACCCTTAATAACATAAACAGAGCAGAAAATAAAATGATGCCAAGGGCACGTTTTGTTTATGTAAGAAATTATGTTTGAAAAGTATTTAATTTTAAATCAGATTATACATATGAAATTTCACATTTCTACTTCATCTATGCTAGGTAATTAATAAATGCAAAGATTGTTCCCCGCCCTTCAAAAGCCAATCTTTCATTCATCCTGCCCTAAACACACACCTGCTCTGGCGAGAACTTGGTTGGCCTGATCACTGACAAGCTGTGTGATTCTGGTTCTCAGCGCATCAACGGTCTCTTGCATGGCTTTTATTCTTACCCGAAGGTTATTATTCTCAGTCTGTAGCATGGCATTCTCATGAAACATGTCATTGATGCTTTCCACACCCTCCTCATCAATTATTCTTTTACCCTTGAAAAGAAATATTCCCTTGTTGGTTGAGAAGCCTTAAATACACAAGAGTTTTATTTAAAGACACTCTAAGACTATGCAATTCTACAAGCCCTTTCATCTTACCAGCCCCAAGGCAAAAAAATCCATTTCCCTCTACTACAAACCTTTATGGTACATTAGTCACTAAAAACATGGATAGGGTAAAAACTTTTTGAAGTAATTAGTTAGGTTAGACTGAACATCATTAACACTACCTACAAGGAAGACTAGCAAATTCTATACCCCAAATTCCTCCAAAATAGGCACCACTGTATTCACAAGACACCAGCCTTAAATGGGTAACAAAAGGTAAAGTCAGTCCTCTCAGCTTACTGTTTTGTACTCCATGAGCTCCATCTGAAGACGTGTGATCTCACTACGGAGTGCATTTATTTGCTGACTAGCTCTGTCTTGATTGACCATCACTTTGTTCTTGATATTTCTGGCTCGATTGGCATATTTCAGAGTGTTTAATGTCTCCATAAAATCTCGGTCTGAAGGGCTGACACAGGCTATCATGATTGTTTGACTGAAAGTGACAAATAACATTTATACAATTAAAAGCAAATAAAATGTTGAAATACTCGTTTTAAAAATTCTCTTCATTTAGCCGGGCATGGCGGCGCATGCCTTTAATCCTAGCACTTGGGAGGCAGAGGCAGGCGGATCTTTGTGGTTCAAAGCCAGCCTGGTCTACAGAGCAAGTTCCAGGACAGCTGGGGCTACAGGGAGACCCTGTCTCAAAAAGACACACACAAAAAAATTCTCTCCATTTGAATAGTAGTATCTTCTCTTGAAGACAAAAGAGACTAATGTTACCAACTTAAAGCCAAGTTTAAAAGCTCCCATGCTTTAAGAATAGCTTAAAGAAAAGATTGTGTTTACTTAAGAGACAAACATACTATCTTCTTTGATGCATATACCTTGAGAAAGTACAAGCACACATATCTGTCTCTCACTTTATTACACAAATTTTTGAAGCAATGCAAAAAATAATTCAAAAATTATTTTAACTACAAATATGGCATGTTGAAAATCAAAAATGATTTCATTATCTTAGTATTTTTACAACTGCTTCCTTTCATTTAATCATTGGCATCCTGACTTGATTCAGCAAAGAATTTTACATAAAATGTAATCATATTTTTAAAAAGAATCATGTAGTATTTCCTCATGTTTCACAGTATAAAACATCATTTGTGACTTGAATAATCGAATTTTTGGAGACTTGAGCATATTACACAGATAAAAATATAAAATACTACTTATAGTTATGATAAACTGATCTGCTAATGAAAAATAGGATCCTTGAACACTTGATATGCCCCAGCTATTATGTCTGTCAACAAAACACATGGAGGTTCTCCTGGGCACTCACAATCCAATTAAACAAGATTAGCAAAGTTAATAATCAGTAAGTACCCTATATTTTATTCAACTGACATTTTCAAAGTTTTTCTATATACACAAAAGTTTTGATTTTAGACTCTGTAAAAAGGTGTCAATAAGATTTAAGCTCATTTGTAATTATTTAGAAGATAGCATTCATTTTTCAACAAAATTCCTTTAGGTATCTACTGTGTTACATCAATTTTTTTAACCTCTCTGAACTTTAGATCATTGGCTGTAAAATGGAAATTTCAACATTATCCCAAGGAATATTATAAGCACTAGTTATTTTGTTATTTTTTTATTTTATGTGTATTGCCTGCATGTGGGTAGGTGCACCTGTGTTGTGCAATGTCCACTGAGTCAGAAGATAGCACTGGATCCCCCGGAACTGGAGTTATAGATAGTTGTTAGCTGCCATGCGTGCTGGAAATTGAACCCGGTCCTCTGCAAAAGCAGTCAGTTGTCTTAACCACTAAGCCATCTCTCCAGTCCCTAACTATTTAAAATAATTATACATTGAATGACTTACATATTTCAGGAACTACTACCTAATTAGTTCTTCTTACTCTTAATTTTCTTTTCTTTTCTTTTTCCTTTTGGTTTGTTTTGTTTTTGAGACAGTCTCCCTGTAGCCCCAGCTGGCCTGGAACTCACTATGTAGACCAGGCTGGCCTTGAACTCACAAAGATCTGCCTGCCTCTGCTTCATGAGCTCTGGGATTAAAGGCATATGCCACCACACTTGGCTTAATTTTCTTTATAATAAAAGCAAATCTTATAAATCATCTTACAGGTATACTTTAAAATAATTACTAAGGGGCTGGAGTGATGGCTCAGCAGGTAAGAGCACTGACTGCTCTTGCATAGGATCCAAGTTTAATTCCCAGCACCCACATGGCAGCTAACAACCATGTAACTCCAGTTCCAAGGGATCCAACACTCTTCTGACCTCCACGGGCATCACATGACACGCAGTACATACACACATGCAGGCACTACACTCGTACACAGAAAATAAACAAAATATTTTTAAATAATAATTATTAATGGAAACTTAGGATAATCACATATACACATACCTATTGCCCCCCAGAGAATCTTGCAGCAGTCTCGTCAGTTTGGAATCTCTGTAAGGAACATGAGTGGCCCTCTTACTCTTGTCCCCCAGTGCACTAATTACATTTCCAAGGGCCAACTAAGAGAG
This sequence comes from Rhizomys pruinosus, assembly GCA_009823505.1. Taxonomy (NCBI): domain Eukaryota; kingdom Metazoa; phylum Chordata; class Mammalia; order Rodentia; family Spalacidae; genus Rhizomys; species Rhizomys pruinosus. The sequence continues at coordinate 5,510,903 of VZQC01005680.1, read as the reverse complement.
AAGAGGAAAGAGGAAAATTGTAACACTTTTAAATAAGGACAGCCTGCAGGAATAAAAGGGAAATCGGACAAATCAAGAACACATGGTTAGATTTATTTTACATTTTATATTCAAATACATGTAAACTTTGTAGTATATTATATTCTATGTATTATTTATAACACAAACACTAAAACTTTCTATTCGGAGATTTTTTCTTAGGAATAGAAATATTGAGGGGCTGGAGAAATGGATTAGTAGTTAAGAGCTCTGTCTGTCCTTGTAGAAGACCCAGGTTCAGTTCCTACCACCCACATAGCAGCTAACAGCCATCCATAACTCCAATTCCAAGGGATCCATCTCTTTCTTCTGACTTCTGTGGGCACTGAACAACCTGGATATACTTATAGACATGCCAGAAATACACTCATACATATGTAGTAATAATAATAATAATAATAATAATAATAATAATAAAGAAATAGTACTACTGAAAGACTAACACATTTTAACCTTCCTTGGAGTTCAAGTTATAGTTCCAAAAAAAGTCAATTCTCATTATAAATTCTTCTCACCCCAATGAAGAAATAAAATGTTTAGTCAGTTCATAGTTGCTTGTTACAAAACTAATGCTTTATGTGGATAAAATCTCCTATAGCCATAAGAAAAATATTAGTGTCATTTCCCTGAGCAAGGAATTTCTACATAAATAAAACTTGACTTTAGAAATGCAATAAAAGGAGCCAGGCATGGTGTACATGGCTTTAATCCCAGCACTTGGGAGGCAGAAGCAGGTGGATCTCTGTGAGTTCAAGGCCAGCCTGGTCTACAAAGCAAGCTCCAGGCCAGCTGGGACTAAAGGGAGATCCTGTGTCAAAAAGACAAGAAGAAGGAAGAAGAGGGAGGAGGAGGAGGAAGAGGAGGAGGAGGAGGAGGAGGAGGAGGGAGGGAAGAAGAGGAGGAGGAGGAGGAGGAGAGGAGGAGGAGGAGGACGAGGAGGGGAGGAGGAGGAGGAGGAGGAGGAGGAGGAGGAGGAGGAAGAGGAGAAAAACGATGTTTTTTTTTTTTTTAAAGCTAAGTCAATTACAAGCTCTGCTCTCACATTGCCTGACACCTCAACTGCCTTTGCTGCTGCTGATTAGCACTATCCAAACACTGTCTGTGCTGGATAGCTTTGGGGTCAACTTGACACACCTGGGTTGAGGGAGCCTCAGTTGGGGAATTGCTTCCATTGAACTGGACTGTGGCCATGTCTGTGGGGTATTTTGATTACTGTGATGTGGAAGGGCCCAGCCCACTATGGGCAGTGCCACCCCTGGGCAGGTTATTGTGTACTGTATAAGAAAGCAGGCTGAGCATGGGCCAAGGGAGCAAGCTGGTATGCATTCCTCCACGGCCTGTGCTTCAGCTCCTGCTTCCAGGTTCCTGCCCTGAGTGCCTACCTAGGGCTCCCTCAGTGATGAACTGTGACCCGGGAGACGTAAGACACATAAACCTTTCCTCTCCAAGTTGGTACTGGCCAGAGTGTTTTGTCATAGCAATGAAGAAGCAAACCAGGACATCATCCATGCTAGATTTTAATAGTGCTCCATCCATAACCAAAGACTGTTAGAACTAGGCGACCATGCATCGAGTGGCATGAAGCTTATACTGAATCCTCACTCTTTATTTCTAGAAGGGCAGTTTTCAGAACTTGCCACATCAAAATTCTGTAACCTACACAGGGAAATGGAGCAATGTCTTTGGTTCATTCCTGAAAACATACCTCCTAAGAAATTCAAAACAGTATTCAAAGTCTAGGATGAAGGCCTGATCTTTTACAGCCCATGAAAACACAGGGTGAGACCATCAGGTCGACCTCTAATAAACCTTACTGGATAATTCCTCCCAGGATGGATTTAATCACATAGGCACAAATAGGCAGTGATTTCAAAGGAGGGAAACAAGCTGAAAGCACAGGACCAAATGTCAGCATTACAGGAACTGAGGAATGCTGTTTTACGTGGTAACAAATGTCCAGTTTTATAATGATGACAATAAGGAAAGTTTTGGTATGCAAAATCTGGCTCTAAAACATTTTCTTCATAAGCATAAAGCTAACTCACCCATGCAGTAATTTCCAATCAAAATACTACTAGGTGGCATAGTATCAAAGTTAATTCCCAATACAAATAATTTTTTAATTATTTATTTATTTATTTTACGTGTATGAGTGTACTGTCTGCATATAGGTTTGTGCACCCATGTTGTACAATGCCACGGAGGTCAGAAGAGGGTGTCGGATTCCCCTGGAACTGGAGTTAAAGACGGTTCTCAGCCGCCATGTGGGTGCTGGGGATTGAACCCAGGTCCTCTGCAAGAGCAGTCGGTGCTCTTAACCGCTAGGGCCATCTCTCCAGCCCCCAATTTTTTAATCATTTGTTATGTGTATGAATGAACTGTCTGCATGTAGGTTGGTGCACCCATGTTGTACAATGCTGCGGAGGTCAGAAGAGGGTGTCAGATTCCCCTGGAACTGGAGTTAAAGACGGTTCTCAGCTGCCATGTGGGTGCTAGGGATCGAACCCAGGTCTCTGCAAGAGCAGTCAGCGCTCTTAACCACTAGGCCATCTCTCCAGCCCCCTCAATACAAATTATTAAAAAATCATTTCGAAAAGGCTTTGAATAGTCCTCACAGTCAATAAAATGAAAAATGACTCTCCAGAAAATGTTAACAAAGGTCTTCTCCTATGACATACTCAATATTAAATGTTTATTTTGAATGTATTTTCTTATTATTTTTTTATATGCATGAGTGTTATGCCTTGCATGTGTGTAAGTGCCCCTGTGTCCTGCAATGCCTGCCGAGGACAGAAGAAGGCAATATGGATTCCCTCAAACTGAAATTATAGACAGTTGTTAGCTGCCATGTGAGTGCTAGGACTCTAACCCAGGTCCTCTGCAAGAGCAGCCAGTGCTCTTAACTGCTGAGTCATCTTTCTGGCCCTTGATGTATTTTCTTAAATATAGAAAGAAGCTTTAAAATAATGCCTTCCTAACATAAACTTTTGCCTATCTATAAAATGTAATCTGGCTAAATTTACACACAGGATGAAAGCCTGCAGTGTGGGGGGAAATTATACAATGTAGGCCAGAGACTCAATGACTAAGCTTACTACAACCTTCATCTTTCATATTAGTGGTGAAGGACTTCCACTGAGGAATATTAGGAGGCTGGGAGTGATAACAAACGCCTGTCATTTGAGAACAGCAAAGGCTAAGGCAGGAGAATCACTGCGAGACTGGATTGCATGCTGAGACCCAGTCTCTAAAACAAAAAAAAAGTCAATAGAGAAAAGGACAGCAGAGCAAGCACATATTCCCAGGGTAAAGCTTTAGTCTCACAAGTCCACAGTTGATAGAAATCCCTTCCTTTGCCCTCTCGCCAGTAGCCCCGGTTCTTTTCAATCTTTCTGATCCTGCCAGATCAACAAAATGGAACTTTGCAGTCAGCGTTTCAAATTCATTCATCTGCGACGACTCAGAGATCATCTTATTATCGGTCACATTTTCCTATAATGAAGGAAAATAATTGGAGATACCTTATTAATGGGATACAAGATGCCCTGTAACCTTATCCACATCCCATATGCTTGCACAGATAAACAAACAGTCATGTAACCATAAAAATAGAAATGACTTAATGTCAGAAAGAAGCCTGTAGGCTTTACTGATAAAGGGAACCCTACAGCACGGTTCTCACAACTCATCGCCCCCCCTTACCACAGGCAACAGATTCAGTGCTTTTGTTTGTTTCCCAAAATCTAACACAACTGGCCAGCGTCAATTTGTTTAGAGAGAAAAAAAATAAGGAAGAATGAAAATAAATTTGAATCAAATACCTATCTTAAGAGCCACGTAATTTTAAGGAGCTAAAGACTGAAAGTTGAAGGAATAAGAACCAGTAACTCACAGCATCTGTCTGAGGGCACACTCTGGTCTGACACACATGAATGGTAAAGATGGCATGTGAACGAGAGCTCTGCACATTCATCTGGGTACTAGCTGTGGTGCGGGATAAAGCACCCAGCTTCAAACACTGCATCATCTGGAAAAAGGAGAAGAAGCTTTACTTGGGCAACTTTGAACAGGACACAACCCATCTGCTGACTGAGCTAATGGCTAAAACCCACCACAGTAAGGGAGATAAAAGAAATTTCTGGAGCTTCTATTTTAGTTCACAGGCACATTTTGAGCGGAAGCTCGCAGTATAATGGTGCATTATTTTTTAACTAGGAGTAAACACTGAGTTCCTTTGTTTGCCATTTTCTGACATTTTCAGCTTCCATTTCAAATTGTTACAATAGAATGCTTTGATACAAACTGAACAAAAATTTGCATTACTTAGGCTATTTTGTACCTTCTGTTTAATTTTTCCTTTGCTTTTAATTTTCTGAGTTTTTTTTTTTTCTTTTTCTGAAGTTTCCCTTTTGAAGCCAAGACAACAATCCTATTTGTCAGAAGCAAAAACAACAAGTAGATTGTAGTCTCATCCGGCAGCATTAATTTATTTAACCCTCTTCAGCTGTAAAAGCATACTGTTACATACAAAGCTTTAGGCTCTTCTAATGGCCATTGCCATTATCATAACCCTTCCTTTATTTTAGTATGCATGTACCCATGCCACTGTGTGTGTGTGTGTGTGTGTGTGTGTGTGTGTGTGTGTATGTGTCTGCATGTGTGTAGGTCAGAAGACAGCTTCTGAGAATCAGTCCTCTCCTTCCATTTGGTGGGTTCTGGAGATCAAACCCAAGCCCTTAGGCTCGTCAACACTCACCTTTACCCACTGAGCCATCTCAGTGCCCCTTTCACATTTTTATAATGGTTTCTTTTAGAAAAAAATGAAAGAAGACAAAATGTTTAACTCCACTGTATTTAAGGATATCCACTTTATGTACTGATCTTTTTTTATAATGCTTTTATTGATGTTTTGTGTATTTCAGACATCATTTCTCAGTTCAGTTTAGACATATTCCCCTTTCCCTTCCCCCCACCCCACCCCAGATCATGCATTCTGCCATAACTGTCCTGCATCTTTCAGTCTTTTTTTTTTTAACATTTAGGAATTCACATTTTCCTCCTTTAATTTTATATTACTGTAAAATATGAATACATACTTTCCACTCATACACAGTAATTACAGACTCTGAAAGTAAGTGGTGGATCGATTCTAGAGCCCATTAAGAGATTTACATTATAACAACATAGTTGCTTTCAGATAAACAGAAATATAACAATAATGTTATTCAGCTTGCCTTTCATCTGGGGATTTGGTGTTAGCATCCACAAATGAGGGAGGGAGTACTACTCAGCAGTAAAGAAAGATGACATCATGAACTTTGCAGGTAAATGGATGGAACTAGAAGCCATTATGCTAAAGTGAAGTAACACAGTCCCAGAAAAACAAGTGGTGAATGGTCTCCCTCATTTGTGGATGTACTGATCTAAGTATACAATCAGTTAAGATGATGTTTACAAATCACCTATACTATATTTTAACAATACAGATGTCACCTCTGGTTCTGTATTCACAGTGCGTGTTGTAACTCCCACAGTGTAAATTCCTCCAGTTGAATCTTCATGAATTCTTATGTTTGACTTTTTATTTTTTGCATCAATATCCCGAGTGGTATCAAATAAGTCAAGGACCTCTTCATTATAGAGCTACAAAAGAAACACTAGGTTACTTTTATAGAATTTTTTTGTGAGCATTACAGTAACATGTGTCACAACATACAAATTCTTAACATTCTTCAAGATACCTATTTCTTGAAAATAAAATACAACTATGAATTACTATATTATAAATATTATTTTAAGGAAACATTAGATTTATTTACAAAAATAAGAATAGTCAATGGCTTGCTCATAACTTTCAGGCTGAGGACATGCCAAGATGACCTGGTTTCCCTTTGCAAACTGTAAGACGAACACAGAGAAGCAAGCCTGAACAACCACACAAACATGCAGACAAAGCCTAAAGCGGGAGAGCTGAAGAACTTTATAACTTAAGCTAAAAATTATGTCTTTTGGACTTCTCCCTTTTAGTACCTGTTTGTTATTCATGGTTTCCTTCTGCATACACATCTGATATTGCACAAGACAGTATCTTCTTCACACACTAGACAAGGTGCTCCAGTCATGGGTGCCCCTTTCTGCCCTCTCTAGGTCCCTGCCTTTTCCCCGACTTCCCTCCCCATTTCTATTCCCATGTCTTGTCATCTTTTCCTTTCTTATTTGTTTACACTTAGATTCCACACATGAAAGAAAATATGGTGTCTGTCTTTGTGAATCTGGCTTTGCTCACTTAATGTGGTGATCTCCAGTTCCATCCATCTGCATACGAATGACATTAATTTCATTCTTATGTGTGAAATGTGCATACATATGCACAACACTCCATTGTGCATATGTGTGCATACATATATCACATTTTCTTTATGCAATAATCTGTTGATTCACACCCATGTTGATTCCTTAACTTAGTTATTATGAATATGCTGGGTTTGATTCCACCTGGTAAATACAAGGATGATATGGTAATTCTATCCTTATCTTTTTATTACGATTATTTATTTACATAAATTATTATTTATATAAATACATAAATATTAAATAAATAAATAAATAAGTATGCTACAGAGCATGTGTAGAAAATTGGTTCTCAATTCTTTCATCATGTGGGTCAAAGAGATCAAACTCAGGTATACCTGTCAGACTTGACAGCAAGCAACATTACCCACTGAGACATTCCACCAGCCCTATCTTTAGTTTCTTAAAGGATTCTTAAAAACTCTGTATTTAGGGGGCTGGAGAGATAGCCTAGCGGTTAAGAGCACCGACTGCTCTTGCAGAAGACCCAGGTTTGATCCCCAGCACCCACATGGCGGCTGAGAACCGTCTGAAACTCCAATTCCAGGAGAACTCCAGTTCCAGGGGAATCCGACGCCCTCTTCTGACCTCCGCAGCATTGCACGACACGGGTGCACAAACTCCATGCAGACAATACATTCATACACACAAATAAATAAAGTTAAAAAATTAAAAACACTGTATTTATTATTTTTATTTTGTGTATGTGAGTATATTGTATTCCCTACATGTATGTAAGTGCACCCATGTTGTGCAATGCTCACAAAAGTCAGAAGAGGACATGGGATCTCCTGAAACTAGAATTAAGGATGGTTGTTAGCTGCCATGTGGGTGCTGGGACTCGAACCTTGGTCCTTTGCAAAAGCAGCCAGTCCTCTTAACTACTGAGGCATCTCTCCAACACCAAAAGGGATCTTTCTTAATATATCTAAAATCAACACTTTATTCAGAATTATAATCCCACAGTCCACTCAAATACTGAATTTCCTTCTATTGACAATCCTCCCCACCAGACGAGACTGCCATAAATTAATCCAAACATGTTCCGATGATTGGATACCACTAGTACCTCTGAAGGTAGACTAATGTTGGGCCAGCAGTCCTGTTTCATCACTGCCCCTCCCCTTTGATCTTAATTGGTAAATTCTCATGACTTTGTAAGCCCAACTAAATTACCATGACAATTTATTTTTATCACTTGATAAAGGTTCTGAAATAATATTAACAACACTTTTATTCCATGGATGCTGTCAAGCATTTATAATACCAAATGCCAACATTATTACATATAAGAAAGGTATACTTATTATTAACTAATGTTAATTTGCTCAAACAACATTGATTTCTATATGCAAAACTCTATGCTAGAGGCCAACAATATAAAGTCAAACATATTTGGTGTTATGGATTTAAAGGAAAACTGTGACAACTGAATATTACCTCTAAGAATTGGGCGTTCACTTTAAATTCTGGAGGAGGAAGTCCATTTTTAATTGCTGTATGTTTTTTTTCTTCAATACTCTTGAAAAGGTGTCTCACAGCACGAGAAATGATACCCTGCTCTTCCTCGACGATGTTAACATCAAATCCTGTTCCCATTGTATATGTTTTCCCAGCTCCAGTCTGAACAAAAGAACAAGAGAAAAAAAAATGACCATTTGATATTAACATAGCCTAAGACATAAAATTGTAACTTCAACTGAATTACAACTGCCATGGAAATAATATGGTACTTACTTGCCCATATGCAAAAACTGTAGCATTGTAACCTTCAAAGCACCCTTCAATGAGTTTTTCAATGCACTGAGAGTAGATCTGTTCTTGTTGGGAGTCAATGTCAAACACATAATCAAAAGTAAAAGCTTTATCTTTTCCTAGGAAGACTTGAGGTTCTCCTGGTGTGACTGATGTGCAAATATGGCACCCTTCAATCTTTTCTTTGGCAAGCTGTGGTCTTATTCTGTGAGAAAAAAATCAGAATATATATAATGTATGTATATAAATTCATCAAAAAAATCCTCAAGAAAACAGAACTTATATTACTAGTCAAAAAGTTTGAGCAAATCAAACTACACTGAATTAACTTTAGTATATGAAATGACTTGCCTAAGAATCCCAATGAGTTATTTAACTATCCTTCAAAACTTTGGACTAGAGTATAAAGTTCATCTTAAAATTATTCAGCTAGATACTTTTCATCAACTCTGTAAGAAGTAGACAGTCAAATAAACTCTGCTACCAACATGTTGCCAGTTGTTATTTTTCTCTTCATGTCCAATGATCATAAGAAACAACAATGAAATACTGTGGTCATAACATTTGTAATATTTACCTTGATGCCCTGGTACCCTTGATTCCCCTTTACCCAACTCTTCACTAGGCTTCCCTAAGCTTATTTGACCATTTGCTTATGGTCACCTTAATATGTTTAATATATTTCCACAACACACACACACACACACACACACACACTCATTTGTTAATGTTATATATGTGTATACAACTTTACTGACTGGTCATACATTATGACATATCAGAAGTAGAAGTTTGCAAAGAAAGAAATTAAAAATAAATACAAATAGAAGTTCCAATTTTTTCTCTCCAAAACAAAACCCAGTAAACTGTATGGGCTGTCCTCCTTCCTCTTGGAAGACCACAGCACTGCACCCCTCCCACCTGTTCCGGATTCCAATGTTTGCCAGTTCTGTAAGTATGGTAATATGTTCATAAAAGAACAAACTGAACTCTCAGCCCACTCTATTCTCTCTATAGACAGGATATCCCAGCCATGTGTTTCTAAGTATTTAAAGCATTTAGGCATTTAAAGAGATTCCTTGTTGACATGGAGAAACATTAGTAGTTTAAAAATGAAAGTCAAGACAACCACAGACAGGAAATATAAAATGATAAAGACAGACAAAAGAACAGATTTTAAAGAACTCTAATGTCACATCCTTTCGTCTATGAGATAAAACTCAGGTCTAATGCCGTAGAATGAGTTCATTTGTTTATTAGAGATAAACCCAACCTGTAAGTCCAGATGTTAACTCTTAACACTTTCTCTTTTGAGATGAAGAGATAGGAAAGACAATGCTGTTATACAATGATCTTCCTTCCTTGCCACAGTTTTTCTCTGACAGGGTCTCCAGCAGTATTCAGTATTAAGTTGCTGGCAAGGAACTGACAGAAGCCCAATTTAGTGCTCATCATGTGGCTTGGCCTTTGCTTCTGTTACTGTCATGTACCAATGCTCTTTTTCACTGATGGAAAAGATAATTTCCACAATTACTTCTAGATCTAACACTGATTAAGTAGAAGATGCTCCATTATAAGGAGTCCGGTGTTGTGGCACATGCCTTTAATCCCAGCACTTGGGAGGAAGGTGGATCTCTGTGAGATCAAGGTCGGCCTGGTCTACATATCAAGTTCTAGGCCTGCTGGGGCTAAAGGGAAACCCTGTCTCAAAAAGACCAAAAAAAGAAAAAAAAAAGATACTGCATTATAAGGGAAGACAAAGAGGGACTGGAGAAATGGCCCAGCCATCAAGAATGACTGCTGTCCTGCAGAGGACCAGTATTTGGTTCGCAGACCCATATCCAGCAGCTTACAACTAACAGTAACTCCAGCTCCATGGGATGTGATGCTCTTCTGGCCACAACAGGGAGCCACACACAGATACATAAATAAAAATAAAACAAACTTTATACAAAGGAGAAGGCAAAAACTAGTGTAATGATGAAAACAAAGAGCTCCTTACAAGAAGCTATGTCCAAAGTGTAAACTGCCCATAAACTTAGATGAAAATTTATGTGTATTTACATATGTGTCTACGTACATATATTCATATGTGGGAATATAGGTCACAAAACTAGAAAGGAAATTATGAGAGGGAGGAAAGATTTTAGGGAGGTAATAAGGAGGCAGAAAACGAGACTGACTAGGGAGGAAAAGAAACAATGTTGGGGGAGGGGACATGGGAGAAAGCAGAGGAGAGGAGGAACATCGCACTGAGAATAAAAGTGCACGCGCAGTATGAAGATGTCATGACAAAGCACATTAGTTTGTATGCTAACCTAAAACATTTTTTTAATTAATAAAATTTTAAAAATCGCTTCTGGTGATAGTTCTTTGGCTTTCTGGTTTCATGTATTCTTGATAAGCAGGATGTCTCAAAATTAATGTTCTCTTCTTTCCAAATGCCTCCCCCCACCACCTTACCTCACCCAGTTATAAACAGGAGACCATAACAAACTCCTGCTCTCTTTGGAGAATTGTTATCTCAACTGCTGTCAAGCCAGAAATCAGAACTACAGAAGGTCAGTTCGCCCTCTTCCCTGTTCCATCCATCTAATCTATCTCCGGGAGCTACTAATTATTCCGGAAATAGCTCTCTAGTCCACCATGTTACTCTTCTTCATTCACACCACCGTAATAAAGGTCATCATTATCTCTTACTTAGAATATTACAAAAGTCTCCTCCTGAAACCTCCGCCCAAACTTGTACCCAGAAGTCTGTTCCATACAACGCAATGTTGATGCCTGTAAACTATGCAGTTGATCTGGTCAGTTGAACTCCACTAGTGCAGCCTTCTGGGTCATCCTCCTCTTTGTATTTGAAAAGGATTTCCACTAAGGAAGGCAGTGGTGAGGGTTTTAACTGCTTCACTAACAAGCTATACTCTCTTGCTTCTATGCCTTCAAATCCGTGTCCCTGGATGCTCCTCTCTCAATTCCCTCCTCCTTTCCCAGTCTCAGCACCTCATTTTCACCTGTTTTCAGACATCAACTAATCTCAAAGCTCCAGGGCTTCTTTGTACTACAGCGTATTTGAGCTCGGCAATCTCCCACCAGCCTTAGGTTGCTAGGTACTCTGAGAATTTAACAAATCACATGGAACAGAAAAATAAAAGTAAAGCCAACATTCTCTAGGAAAGAACACTAGATTCTTATTTGAAATCAGTTCACTGACTTTAAGTAATGATTATAACCATAGGCTTGGTTTATTGGGTTATTTATTTTCAATTTTGTTTCAACATAACAAAGGCAATTTAGATGCCATTTGAATTGCAGATCTGCCAGCCAGTTTTAGAACACCATTGTCACTCTGTCTTCAACTTGACCTCCTAACCTATATGTACCTGATGGTTATCTTCTCTGAATAGAAAGGAGGATCTGTTTAAAACATAGATGGTGCCCAATTTTATTCATTTGCATGGGTGGCAGACAAGGGGTGGTTTTTAGATGTCAACAGTATGTGCTGAACTCTTCCTACTACATACAGGCAAAGGTTATCTCCTCGGGACTGAGAAATCCCAAGTGGGATGAGACAGTCTCCAACAATGCAAAGAAGCTCAACATCAAAATACTTGTTTACTTTGTGTCAAAATGTCTGTAAAAGTTGTGGCATTGTTCTCCAATCAGTCTGCTAGAATAAGTGAGATAGAAAATAAATGTGTAAATGAAAAAAAAAAGTGGAAGCTGTTTTCAAAGGTCACCTATGTAATTTCCTTTCAGTTCTCCTTCAAAACTTAGCATTTTAAACTCTCCAAATCCCTCAAATTATAAAGTCAAAATTTCTCAACTTATGTTTAAAGCCAAGCCAATTAATGCCTAGAATGTAAAGAGCATGAAATTTACCCACCTTTCAACTTCAATTTCAAAACTACTATTTGAGATTATGCAGGGGGGAAAAAACAATATTGATTCTTATAAGACTAGAGAAAACAAAACAAAAAAACTAAGGAATTTGACAATGACCTCTACATATTTTCAAATTCTTTCTTTAGTATTTTTATTTAAAAAATAAGAACACTAAACACACTCATCTAATAAAAAGTCCACATTTTGTAATCTAACACTAAATATATATATCTCCAGCCTTTTAAAATGTATAACCACACAACTAGATATAGTTGAAGCAGCTTTGTCAAGAAAAATTTACAGGAGCTGGAGCGATGGTTAAGAGCACTGACTGTTCTTGTAGAAGACCAGAGTTCAAATCCCAGCACCCACATGCTGGCAAACAACCATCCATAACTCCAGTTCTAGAGCATCCAATCCCCTCGTCTGTCCTCCATGGGTGCTGCAAGACATGGGTACCCTACACACATGCAGGCATAACACTCATACACATAGATAAAATAAACCAATCCAAAAAAAAAATTTTAACAAAAAATGTGGTGGTGCACGCCTTTAATCCCAGCAATCAGGAGGCAGAAGCTGCTGGATCTCTATGAGTTCAAGGCCAGCCTGGTCTACATAGTGAGTTCCAAAACAGCTGGGGCTACAGGAAGAAAGGGAGACCTTGTCTCAAAAAGATGAGAGAGAGAGAGAGAGAGACAGAGAGAGAGAGAGAGAGAGAGAGAACAAATAGCATCATTAGGATAAGATATTCTAATATTACACTGTAAAATTACCTATATAAACATACAAAAAATTATATATAACTTATCTATAATTATAGCTATCCATCTAAACTATGATAAATATATAGTTACACATATAATTACACTGCATATAATTATAAAGTAATAAAAAATGTCATTTGTTGTAACTAGGTTGAAGGTTTGAAACAATGATACCAGCTGTTAATATTAACATGAAGAGACACAGACACTGGCCTCATCTTCTCACCTCTGAGCGGCCTTCAGTACACAGGAGCTCTGCTGTTCCCACACGGAACTGAAATCGCTGACACGATGCACCAACAGCTTTCTTCCTTCTTTTTAGTCTTACCTGACCTCTCTTCAAAACCTGATTCTACTTGAATTTTTCAAACCACTGCTGAAACCAGCTGTTTGAATCCCTTTTCCTCTAAATCCTAATTTAGAACCAGCATTTTTTCCCTTTATGGGTCATGTACCCATCAACCTAAAAATGTCAGTCTTTACCAAAAACAATGCCCATGTTCAGCTTGGTATCTCAGGGTTTCCTACTCTGGATTCTTCCTGCCCTTCCATCTTCAAGACTCTTGAACTACATTTAATCTGTTATTTCCTGATCAACTTATATACTTTACCACATGACTTGTGGTTTTCCTTCTACCTCAAATGTTGATCCTCCATTTATTATCTGTCAGCAATCTGTTTATAGTTTTTCAAAGACCTAACTCACACATCCGTGCCTTTGTGAGTTTTTCCCTTTCTTCAAGATGAATTACTTATTCCTCTCAGAAATTTGCTCATGATTTTAATATAGTAGATAAAACTGAATTACTTTTTCTCTATTAGTCTTTGCAGATACAGAATATCTTATAAATACATAAAACCAAGTAATTCTACAAATGTTTCATGATGGACTCCTATAACAAAACCGGATAAGAGGAAAATCCTTCAGAATGATACCTGATTGCAAGAAACTTGTTTTTGAACAATATTCAATGATATTCTGTCCAATTTTCTAATCTATGCAATGAAGAGCCTAAATTTGGCATTTCTAAGGTTCATTTCACGTTCAAGCTATATTTTAATTCATCAGCCAAACAAAAGAAAGTTTTTTTTTTTTTATGCTAGCCTTTCAAAGGTGGCTAGAATGCATGAATGGGGTAGGGTGGGGGCATGGAAAAGGGAGTGTGTCTAAACTGGACTGAGAAATGATGTATGAAACACACAAAACACCAATAAAAATGTTATTTTAAAAAAAGGTGGCTAGAAACTTTTTTTCTTTCTTGCCACACTCAGCAGCCATCCTTATTGCTTCACTTCTATCGTCAACGCCAGTATATGGTAGTGTATTTCTGGAGGCCCCTGGAAAGGAAGTTTCATAAATGAAACACTACCATGCATGACTCCTTGCAGTAATGGCAGCCACATAAAGCTACACGAGATTCAGAGGCTCAATCCAGTAAAGTTTCTCAAAATCGTGCCTTGCTTTCTGTTTTTAGCCTTCATAATAACCAAATGGTTTTCAAAGCTAAATAAATTAAGTAAGCCAAGAGAGCTGGTTTTAAGACATAGTAGAATGAAAAGAAAAGCATACTTTAGGGGAAAGGCCCATACTTGATACCTTTTCAACTAGAATTTCAGAAAATCAACAATTCAACCCTACCACATGCTGTGAGACAATATATGCAGGGACCCAACTATCCCTGACCATTTTCACAGATCATTTTTCAAGTCTTGTTTGCCACATGCACCCTTTAAAGATGAAGGGCTGCTTTGATTCTACTTACTATAAAAGCAGTGAATCTGCACCCTTTGGTGAGGAAGTTCCCAAATGCCCCCACTGCTTACATTTCATGTAATGGGTACACCTTCACTATTCCTGGAGGACTGGGAGGGAATGAGAAACCAGTTCGAGTTAACATGAAGATCACAGTGTGGACAGTACTGTTGTGAGTAATAAGTCCTTAGCCTCCAACACCGGAGTCTTCTATCTTCTGCCACTTCTCATGAAATGGCAAAAGGCTAGCTTGCTACCTTGTAAACAGAGTGAAATCTCAGATCCCTCACAGGTCTTTAAACATACTAGCAGCGACCTTCAGCAACTTACTCTCTTAGCCTTAATTATAACTTATCCATAAAACACCTGTAAAACATGGCTGCCAAATCCGCATTGTAGCATCTTGGTTGCCATGCAAGAAAATGGAGCTATGCTGTTGGTACTGTTGCTGCAGCGCCACTTGAAGATTCCTTAACCACATCAGTTTGGGTCTTCTACCATGTTAAGAATGTATGACCATGAGACGGACATGGTGGTGCATGCCTGTAATCCCAGCACTCAGGAGGCAGAGGCAGAGAACTCTGTGAGTTCAATGCCAGTCTGGTCTACACAGTGAGTACCAGTAGCTGGGGCTACAGGGAGACGCTGTCTCAAAACAAAACAAAACAAAACGAAACAAAACAAAACAAAAAAAGGCTTGCTTGAAATGGTAGACAGTAATGTTAATGGGTAACTAATCAATGATTTATGGCTATGAAAGAAAACTGTCTTGTGGAGAATAAATAAGCCCATGCCATTTTAACTTACAGCTCCCCACAATGCGTGCAGCGTCCACATTTCCTTCAGATTCGGGAGAGCAGCACAACGCCAAGGATGCAGGTTATCAAACCTGGACTTTTTTCGTTTAGTGGTTGGTTTTTGTTTGAGACAGGGCCCAAACTGTATTCTTATTTTTTTTTAACATTTTTATTGAAGTTTTGTACATTTCTCATTTGTACATTACATCATTTCTCAGTCCAATTTAGACTCATCTCCTCTTCTATGCCCCCCACCCCACCCCACCCGAGTTCATGCACCCTGCCATTCCTGCCCTGTATCATTTTCTGATTCTTTTCAAAGTTTTTCAAAGCAGAGGATTATTGTTCTTGGGGGAACTTTACTGTTTCAGTTGGTTCCCTGTCCTGTATTTTTAAAGCATGAAGTTTTGTACTATTTTTCAGTCTTTCTCTTATACTGCCTCTCCAATTCCCTTGTTCTCCATTTTATGAAAAACATCACAAGGGAGAAGCATTTTGTTTTTCTAGTTGACTGATCAAGTTATTTTATAAGAAAAAGGAGGATCACCACGCAAATCTCTTCTTTCTGCAGGTGGCCACTGCTGGCTTCCTGCCAAGTTAGAAAGCACTCTTGTTCTGTAGAGCTGCAAACTTGTCCTTGCCTGCAGGTCTTTGTGAGCTCTTTTTTGGTGTTTTGTCTTGTTGTTTGAGTTATTCTGACCCCACCCCCATCCCCTGTGGAAGTTCTTCAGTCTACTCAAAATCTGAGCTGAGTCCCACTCTGTGAGCCTCTGTGACTCCCAGTATCTAACCAGCCCTCTGGGCATCTCCTTTAATCCACTGTTCATCCTGCTACCATAGCAACCAAGACATCCTCAGCGCTCGTCTCCACCTTTCTTGGCTCTATCATGCTGGGTGATCACTATTACTGGCTGCTATTTACTGATTTCAATTTGATTCTTAATGTTAATTATATTTTATTTATTTTCACTTCCTTAAAAGTAAGCGAGCGAGGCTGGGGATGTAGCTCAGTGGTGCAGCACTTGCCTAGCATGTGCAAGACCCAGAGTTCAATGTAGAACAGCTCCAGTTCCAGGGGAATCCGACACCCTCTTCTGACCTCCATGGCACTGCACGACACGGGTGCACAAACCTACATGCAAACAGTACATTCATACAAGTAAAAAAAAAATTTAAAAACTAAGAAGCTATCATTGCGTCACCACACCCAGTCACAGACACCTCTGCTCCCCATTTTAATCCTTCTTTAGTCCAGTCCAGTAAGCTGACACCACATGAAAGCAGTCCCTGCCCTGCTTTAACCTACCACCCTCTGTTCTAGTTTTGACAAACTGTAGGAACTTTAAGAATCACCTGTGGCCTTGTTAGATAAGGCACTGCATCAACACTAAAGGCACAGGGGTTCATGCCTGTAACTCCAGCACCTCGACAAAGGAAGCAGGAAGATCAGAGCTCAAGGCCAATCTGAGTACCACAGTAGCAGATTAAGGCCACCCCAGGGCTGGCTATACAAACCTGTCTCAGAAAAATAAAATAGCTGGCCATGGTGGTTCATAACTTTAATTCGGCACTCAGAGGCAAGTGGATCTCTTTGAAATCAAGGCCAGCCAGGTCTACATAGTGAGTTGCAGACTAGCTGTGGCTGCAGGGAGACACTACCTAAAAATAAATAAAAAATAAATAAATAAATAAATAAATAAATAAATAAGGACTTAAGAGGTATCTAAGTGGTTAAGAGCTCTGGCTGTTCTTACAGAGACCCAGGTTCCA
The DNA here is from genome assembly GCA_009823505.1 of Rhizomys pruinosus. NCBI lineage: Eukaryota > Metazoa > Chordata > Mammalia > Rodentia > Spalacidae > Rhizomys > Rhizomys pruinosus. The sequence goes on along the minus strand of VZQC01005680.1, from coordinate 5,493,786 downwards.
TTCCCAGCACCCACATGGCAATTAACAACTGTCCCTAACTCCAGTTCCTGGGAATCCAATGCTGTCTTCTGACCTCCATGGGCATTGCACAACACAGGTTCACTTACATACATGAAGTAATAAACTCATACACAAAATTATAATTTTTAAAAAATAAAAAATAGATGGTAGAAAGATAGGTAGATAAAATAAAACATGATGGTCCACTCCAATTGTGTACAGAATTTCAAAAATCTCCTTGTAAAATTATAATTGAAACTACATATTCTCCTAGGAGATATGAGAGTATCTTATTCTACTACCTAATAATACTATATGCTTGTTAGACTATTTCATTATAGGGAAAACCGATATGCCTCTCTATAGTAAGAGGAACAGATCCTTGACTCAAGATGTATTGGCTATGCATATAATCATTTCATCTTTAAATGTACAGGTGATACTGTGCAAAATTAACATTCTGCTTCTCAGTGATGATCACAGCAATTAATATGAAGTTTTACCATAAGGAAAAATAACAGCTTTCACAAACACCAAAATAAGCTAGGATTCTGTCATCTGCCAATAAGCTATATGTGACAGTCAAAAATCAAAGTGTAAAGAACTCTTTGATTATCCATCCCTTTTCAGTAGTTCTTAGAGTACTGTAGGAAAATATAAAGAAAAGCCATGGGCCAGGGATGTAGCTCACTGTTTGGCCAGCATGCATGAAGCCCCAGGTTCTAGCTGCAGAACCACATAAGCACCTATAATCATACCACTTGGGAGGTGGAGGCAGAAAGATCAGGAGTTCAAGGCCACCTGCAGCTATACAATGAATTCAAGGTCAGCCTGGGCTACATGAGACTCTGCCAAATAAATAAATAAATAAATAAATAAATAAATAAATAAATAAATAAACAAATAAATAAGCATATAAATAAGTAAACTAATTAATTAAGGAGATAAAAAGAAAGTTTGGTATTCAGAATTTTAAGATGCTTCCCAGCTATACATACTCTATAATTCCTGTCCCTTGAGTATGGCTGGAACTTGAGCATAAGAGATACCACTTTGACTTCAGCAACTAAGCAACTGGCCTGGTGTTAATCAAAGGGAGACCAGGTGCATGTGAGTCTTCTAATTAGTTAAGTGCCAGACTGTAGGCAGAAAGCAAACATGCCATGAACAGACGCTTCTGAAAAATAGTTAGCAAGACAATGAGGACATGCTGATTACAGCACTACAAAGAACTGAATTCTGCTTCGGCCTGCATGGGCACAGAAAACAGAGTCCCGAGCAGAACACCCAGCAAGGCTGGGACCAGACTGCCTAACGGAAACTGCAATACGATATATATGTATTATTTTTATGATAATTTGTTACATTACAATAGGAAGCTAACACAGAAGGCTATCTTATAATCTTTATTTCATTGGATTTGATCCCTTTAAGAAACTTTTCTTTGGAAGTGCTGCTTCTGTAACTTTGAACTGACATTGGTCATGTGTAATGATATCTGGCATATTATGTTATTAATCAGACACAGGTCAAAGAAAGTCCATTCATAACACCATTAGCCTATCTGTCCTTTGAAAAAAATCATCCTCCTTTTAAGTTATAAATGTGTGTGTGTTTGTGTCTGTCTGTCTGTCTGTGTCTGTGTCAATGTCACACATGCACATGTGCAGACACCAAAGGTTGTTGTCAGGTGTCATTCGCTATCAGTCTTCATCTTAATTTTGAGACAGTCTCTCTCCCTGAACCAGGAACTTGCTATTTCACGTGGCTCTGAAGGTAACTGGGATACTACTAAAGCATTCCAAGATAACAGTCAGGAAGTAAGACTGGCCCAGGTAAGCTGAGATGTATAGTTCTCATGTGGACTCATGGCAGACAATGCAATGCAGATGTTTATCTATGCCACAGAGATAGGGAAGTGGCTGCAGAAGCTCCCAATAAGGAGAGTACTAGTTCTCAAAACTGGCTCCATGAAAGAATCACCTGGCAAATCCCAGATGTTTATTTTGTGTTCATTACACATGAATGCATATTCCCAGCACCAACACAGACATGTTTCAATCAGAATTTCCAGAAGTGGGACCCAAAATCTATCCTGTTAACTAGCTCCCCAAATGATCTAACACTCTGCTAGCTCAGCATCAAAATTCTGAAGCAATAAGGAGTAGTGGCGTCTGGAAGTATACCCTGACCCCACAGGCCACCCTGCTACATACCAAAAAACAATGTCACTTCTTCCACCATATTTTTTCCTACCAAATACAAACTTACTGCAGCCCAAAGTGTAAAAAATACAAAAACCAAGTTGCTTCTACTTAAGGTGCCCATGGACTCAGGCTTCCTTCTCCCAGCAGCTCCTGAGACTCCCTGGTAAAACCCAGGGCTCCCTCAAGACCAGTCTAGAAAGCCAGCCAATTGAATCATAAAGCAGAAGCTTCCTCAAGTCCTGGGTTGTTATGAATTCCCACAGCAACAACTACCCTTTGCATTAGGAACAAGGTGCTGAAGAGATGGCTAAGTGGTTAAGAACACATACTACTCTTACAGAAGACCCAAATTCAGTTCCAGCACCCATAACAGGAAGCTTAAGACCTCCCGCAACTCCAGCTCCAGGAGATCCAATGCTTTCTTCTGAGTTCACAGGCTCTGGCACATATGCAGTGTGCATACATGCAGGCATGTACATTCAAACCATAAATAAAAAGAAATCTTTAAAAATAAAATTAGGTACAGAATGAGTATCACATATACAAAATTCTGGGAACCAGAAGTGGTTAATTTTTTTTTTTTTTTTTTTTTTTTTTTAGTATTTGCACATAATGAGAAGTCTTGGGAATGAGACCCACATATAAAGATAAAATTTGTGTTCAATGTATTCCTTACTGATGAAAGAGATTCCATATAATACTTTTAATAACTATGAATTTTGAATGCAAGCTGTTACAGCAGGTTGGGTATGGAATTTTCCATCATGTTAGTGCTTAAAAAGTACCAAGTTTCAGATTTGAAATTTCCAGGTTAAGGATGTTCAACCTAGATTTGAAGATTATTTCAATTAATACAGTAAGTTTGGATTTATCATCTAACTTTGGAAAAAACAGTGATCTTTTCTTTTTATTCTACTTTTTTACCTGAAGATAACACAAGCTGAAAGTCTGAAGGAGGAGACCCTATCCCTCATCACTGTGAACACATAGCAGACTCAGCTTCTTATGGGTTTACAAGATTTCATCTTAGGAAGGAGTAACTGGGGGTTTGAATACTACTGTCAGGAAATTCCTGCACAGGCAGCCTACCTTACTTGGTGACCTGCAGGATGAGGAGAAACTCTGCCTATCTCAAAAATAAAGAGAAACAGATCCTGAGGAACAATATTCAAGGTTGTCCTTTGGTCGGTCTCTCTCTCTCTCTCTCTCTCTCTCTCTCTCTCAAACACACGCACACACATACACACACAGAGTCACATGCACATGTGTGTGCAGAGAGAAAGAGCAAGAGAGATGCATACACGTATACACACATACGTTCATACACACAGAGAACACATACATGTGTATATTCATACCATCATACATTCACACACAGAACACACATTATGCACACACACATGCAAGAAAATTCATATCGAATTTATTCAGAATTAATTGCAAGCAACTGATTGCTAATAAAACCATGAGTCATGTTTGAGCACTTTTATTTTCTCACATCATGTATTTAGCTTTGTTTTTTGTTATTTTGTTTTTTGTTGGTTTTTTTTTTTTTTTTAATTTTTTTGAGACAGGGTTTCTCTGTAGCCCTAGCTGGCCTTGACCTCCCAGAGATGTGCCTGCCTCTACCTCCTGGGTGCTGGGATTAAAGGCATGCGCTACCACGCCTGGCATGTATTTAGTTTTAAGATGGGACTGCTAGAGGTATTTCTAGAGGAACAGTAAACATAATTTTTAACTATTTTTATATTGTACTGGATTCATTATATGAAGTCCAATATTTCAGGTTACCATGCTTGCTAAGTGCAATGAAGCAGACCTGACCATGAAGTATATCAGCCTGGGCTGGCTGTGGTAACATAAGCCTTTAATCTTGGAATTTGGGAGGCAGGGGCAAGCGGGTTAGTGCAAGGCCAGCCAGCCTGGTCTACAGAGTAAGCTCCAGGGCAGACAGGGCTACTGTCTCAAAAAAAAAAAAAAATTAACCAGACACAGGGTACAAATCAATTTCTGTTAAATAAATAACAATAATCTCAAACATCCTGTACACAAATAGTACCTCTTATTTTTCCCAAAGACACACAGACACCATAACATGTAAAATGAAATTATCTGTCAATGACATCATCTTTAAAAAATAGCTAAGCTTCTGTACATTTGCTTTACACAAATTATTTGTCTTTTCAAAAGTCAGCTGAGTTTCATTCTTGGACTTTATTTCATTAAACGTCAGAAGGAAAGCTGTAAGCAGCAGTTCTGTAGACTCTTCCCTGTTTAACTTGGTCTATTTACATTTAAAATGCCTAGTACCATTAAAATGGAATCAAAAGTCAAAGTGAAAAGATCTCTGCCCCATGGGCAAGGTGGTTTTCTCTCTCTCAGACATTTTAGCTCATGAATGTACTAGGGAAACATTAGAGAACAAAGTATCTTTGATAAATGTGCAGAATCTTCTTTCTGCATTGAAGGTCAGAGGAAATAGATAATGCCATCCATTAGCTCTGACAGTAAAAGTCAGACCTGAGTCCTAGGGATTGAATAAAAATGCCATTAGAGATTTTCTGAGCCACTAAAAGCTAAACTACCTTTGAGGCCAAGTATAAGAAGTAAAGGTTTCCAGACAATAGAAAAGAAAAAAAAAACTCCTCTAAAATTGATTTGGCTTAACAAATAATGTATTAACCCTTTATATATAGGATACCATGTTAGGTAATGCAGGAGCAATAAAAAATAAACTTTAACTTCCTAATACCTGGAAATTTGTCATCTCATACAGGAAAGAAGGCAAATACAGGAACAATTTCAGAGCCGAGCGTGGTGGTGCACACCTTTAATTCCAGCGCTCTGGAGGCAGAGGCAGGAGAATCTCTGTGAGTTCAAGGCCAGCCTGGTCTACAGAGCAAGCTCCAGGCCAGTTGGGACTAAAGGGAGACTCTCAAAAAGACCAAAAAAAAAAAAAAAAAAAAGAACAATTGTAACCCAACTGCTGACAGCACATAAGAGAATTACAGAGTGGCACTTCCTAAGCCTTAATGTCTGTGAATTACATGGGACCTTACAATGCTGAGGATTTGGGTGGTGTAGAAAATCTACATCTCTGAAAAACTGCAGGTTATACCTACATCACAAGGGGAAATTTTTATTCGACTTGAGACATCTGACTCCCAGTTAAACTCTACATTATACATTTTTTCATCATAGATGGGGGCTTGTGATAAAAGCTTGAAACTCAATGGTATTTTCAGTCTACTCTTCAATTTACCACTCATTAACAATTAATAAGAGGAAAAAAAAACCTCACACGTAAATAAATAAATCTTTAAACACCTAGTTTCAAATGCAATGCACGTGAGCATGCTCACCAGCATCTCTGGAAGGCAAAGTGAAGGCTAAACTGCTCTAAAAGCAATTAAGCTTATGTATCATGTAGCCAGGTGCTGATGACTAGATTATCCTGGCTTACAACTGTCAGACCCAGCCATTAAATTTTCAATGCGATAAAGACTTTCTGTTTACTTGAGGTTTATTTTTTCCCTTTCTTTAAAATCCTAATGAGTACCTTACATTTTGTGGCATAAATCATTAAAGATATTCCAAAATCCACTCTCTCTTTTTTCACTATTTATTTTTTAATATTTGCTATTAAAATGGCATGTTTACCTGAACACCCTGAACAGGCTCAGCCTCCTTGTAGTAGTATATGGTTGTATCTTATATGGTTGAATCTGGTCAAAGCCAGCAGTAGATCCTCGCCTGGGAAAGACGAGTCTTCCCTTTCTTTCTCCCTTCCCACTAGTCAGAAAGCAGAGTGTGGCGCTAGACCATCCGCCATCTTGAATCTCATAAACAGTGCAACCCCTAGGGGGCAGTGAAGCAACAAAACTGGATCCTGGGTCCTCAAAACACTGAAACTATCAGCTTTAGGCTGTTTATAAATTGGCCATAAGGTAAAAAGATCAGCAAACTTACATTTTAATGAAACCCATGAATTTGGGGTTCAAATAACCCAACTCATACCCTAATTAACTCTGACACTAGGAAGCCTTATTATGTCATAGCAATATATTCAGTTAAATATCACCTTGAACATTAAGTAACCTGTGTTGAGTTGGAGAGATGATGGCTCAGTGGTTAAGAGTACTGGCTGGTCTTCCAGAGAACCCAGGTTTGAATCCCAGCACCCACATGGCAGCTAACAATCACCTGTAACTCCAGTTCCAGGGGATCCTACTACTGGCTTCTGTGAGTGCTGCACAACATGGCTGTACCTACATACATGCAGGCATAACACCCATACACATAAAAAAATATAATAAATTTTTATAAAGTAATCTGTGTCAATTCCAAAGACAGCTTTCACCTCAAAGAGGTAAAGAGACAATTATTCTTGAGGCAAATAAAGAGTCCCATAGCCTGAAAACCTGGGTCTAGATTATTCAGAATAAAATGTTCCATCTTGGAAGCCATTACATGAGACTTTATTAGTTATAGAACAAGGAATATCATAAAGCATCAATACATTGCTGAGGATCATAAGATAGACAGCTTACAGCAAAGCAAAGGCCTCTGCTACAGGCCTCAGATGCTACCTGATGACATTATTAGCTTTTGGATTGGAGCAAGCTAGGCATTAGCTGAGACTACATTCTAAAGGTTTTACCTTACGGTCAAAGAGATGTTGGGGCAGACACAGGATTAGATTATTTTATTTTAACCCAAGATAATTTGGCTCTGCATCTGCAACATCTTAACCCTCCACAACCATGAAGTTCTGATTAGCCTTGTAGAATCTTTGCACAGTTATGTCTTTTTTCTTTTTTCTGAGAATTTGAGTTTAATCTTGAAAGAACTAAGCTTCTAGCTTAAAGGAAAGAAAAGAGACTCCAGGTGTGCCTTTAATCCCAGCACTTGGGAGGCAGAGGCAGGAGGATCTCTATGAGTTCAAGGCCAGCATGGTGTACACAGCAAATTCCATCAGGCCAGCTGGAACTACAGGGAGACCCTGTCTCAAAAAGACCCCCCCCCCAAAAAAAAGAATCCCTAAGAAGGGGTTGAAAGCAGCCAGGAACCATGCACGGAGAATTGAAAAACAAAAATAATAAACAAAAACTCTCTTATATAGATTAATATTCACTCACTATTTAGTTACCTAAAATGAACTCAATAAAACTTATGCACATATTAATACCTCCTGAAAGTCAGAAGACAAAGAAGATTTAAAAAGTGAAAAGCATATGTGCTTAATAGTCCAAAATTGACATCATGTTTACATCTCTAATGCATTGAAATCTCCTTTGTCCATTCAAGAATTAGATATCAAAAAGGACAATCTTATTGTACATAGCATAGACTCCAAAAGAGGAAAATGTGATGTAAATTCATAAACAATGTGCCCTGTGGCACATTACCTGGATCCCCTAATTGGCAACTAAAAGCAGGGTCTCCCACAAACACCAAGTAATATTTGCAAGCAACTTAAGAAGCATGAACGCTTTGAAAAGCCTCATTTCCTCTCTCTGGAGGCATTTCTAGAGCTGCCAGGATTCTGTGCCAGCTGAGCGAACAAATGCCCTCTGCTAAACTATGATCCCAGAAACTAGGCTTTAGGCACAAGGCATTTTCCCTCAAGGTATATTTGTCTTGAAGATGGACTCTTTAAAATTTTAATTCATAGCAGTTTACATAAATTCACATGCCTTTAATTCCAGCACTCGGGATGCAGAGGAGGCAGGCGGATCTCTATGAATTCAAGGCAAGCCTAGTCTACATAGCAAATTCCAGAGAAGCTGGGGCTACAAGGAGACCCTGTCTCAGATAATAAATAGATAGGTAAATAAATAAATAATAAAATAATAAAATAACTAAGATAACTAATTAACTAAATGCAGTTCCCATTTACCTTGACTACATACATTGCAATTTTATAAAGGGTTTCCACGTTCTCCTAGATCTGTTTGGATGTTAGTTTTGAATGAGGTCTTAACATCTTCTCCCACTACGCACTCACTCCAGACCTTATCTTTGTTTGATATATTTGCCTTACACACACACACACACACACACATATACACACACACACACCCCTAACAATCTGTGCTTTATGGGACTATAAGTCAATCTCTAATTCAGCTCTTTGTATCTCCTCTCCCATACACTGAACCTTCCATATCCAACACCATTCTTTAGGCTCTGGTTCTTAGGAAGGTGGAAGACGAAAGATTATGGAATTACATAAGGGACAATAAACAACAATTAAAACCACTCTCAGATATCATCTCACTCCAATACGACTGGCTAAGATCAAGAAAACAAAAGACACTAAATGCTAGAGAGGTTGTGGGGAAAGGGGAACACTCATTCACTGCTGGTGGGAATGTAAACTTGTACAACCATTATGGAAAGCAGTGTGGAGAACCCTTAAAAGACTCAAAATGAGCCTACCACCTGACCCAGCCATACCACTCCTGGGTATATACCCACAAGACTCATCCTACCACAAAGATACTTGCACATCCATGATTACTGCAGCTCTCTTCACAATAGCAAAGAGCTGGAACCAACCCAAATGCCCCTCAACTGACAAGTGGATAGAGAAAATGTGGTACATCTATACAATGGAGTACTACTCAGCAGTAAAGAAAGATGACACCATGAACTTTACAGGTAAATGGATGGAACTGGAAGCCATTATGCTAAGGGAAGTAACACAGTCCCAGAAAAACAAGTGACAAATGGTCTCCCTCAAATCCCCAGATGAAAGGCAAGCTGAACAACATTATTGTTATATTTCTCTTTATGTGAAAGCAACTATGTTCTTATTATGTAACTCTCTTAATGGGCTCTAGAATTGATCCACCACTTACCTTCAGACTCTGTAATTTCTGTATATGAGCAGAAAGAATGTATGCTTATTTTAGAGTAATATAAAATTAAAGGAAGAAAATGTGATTTCCTAACCATAGAAAAAAAAAAAAAGAGAGAAAGATGCAGGACAGTTATGGCAGAATGCATGATCTGGGGTGGGGTGGGGGGAAGGGAAAGGAGAATATGTCTAAACTGAACTGAACAATGATGTCTGAAATACACAAAACATCAATAAAAGCATTATATAAAAAAAAAGAAACAACATGGCACTCCAACAGTTGTGTGATTCACTCACTCTACAATCTTTACCAAGTGTGAGTACTCAGATCATGCCTACACTATTTTCCTGTACATAAATAATTTAGATAAAAGCCTTTAAAATAATGCTTATCCTATTTAAAGTATACAACAAAGCTGTAAGATATAAATATGTACCAAAACTATTATTATGTGAAGCAAAAGAGATCCATTCTAACAGAAACGACATGAAAAAACCAAAGTGTCACAAAAGGCAAACATGGTAGGACTGTAGAATATTAGATTTTCTTTTTTTGTAACTTTTTTTAATGATTTATTTATTTTTATTTATGTTTTATGTGTATGAATGTACTGTCTGCATGGAGGTTTGTGCACCTGTGTCAGACAATGCCGCGGAGGTCAGAAGAGGGCATCGGATTCCCCTGGAACTGGAGTTCTCCTGGAATTGGAGTTACAGATGGTTCTCAGCCGCCATGTGGGTGCTGGGGATCGAACCCCGAACCTGGGTCCTTTGCAAGAGCAGTTGGTGCTCCTAACCACTAGGCCATCTCTCCAGCCCAGATTTTCTTTTCTTAAAGGTAGTTCTTGGGCTGGAGAGATGGCCTAGTGGTTAAGAGCACCAACTGCTCTTGCAGAGGACCCAGGTTCGATCCCTAGCACCCGCATGGTGGCTGAGAACCATCTTTAACTCCAGTTCCAGGGGAATCCAACACCCTCCTCTGACCTCCACAGCATTGCATGACACGGGTGAACAGACCTACATGCAGACAGTACATTCATACACATACAAGAATAAATAAATAAATAAATAAATAAATAAATAAATAAATAAATAAATAAATAAATACATTTTTTTTAAAGGTAGTTCTTGAGGGTTTGCAAAAGGGGTCACCAGTTCAGAACACTTGCTGCTCTTACAAGCCTACCCCTCAGTGCCATTAATCATCCCATTCAGACTTTGTAATTGTGGTATATGTATAAAGGGTATGTATTCATAATTAGAGTAATATGAAATTAAAAGGAAAAATGTGCTTGTCAGAATTGAATGGGATGATTAATGGCAGTGATGGGTAGAACAAATCCTGTCATCCATCAAGTACCTATGAAACATGCAAGCATTTTACATGTATAATTTTTATTCTGTGCAACAAACCTAAGAAGTATATATGATTTCCCACTATTTTAAAAGTGAGAAAAGTAGGGCTAGAGAGATGGCCTAACGGTTAAGAGTGCCAACTGCTCTTGCAGAGGACCTGGGTTCGATCCCCAGCACCCACATGGCAGCTGAGAACCGTCTTTAACTCCAGTTCCAGGGGAATCTGACACCCTCTTCTGACCTCTGAGGCATTGCACGACACAGGTGCAAAACCTACATGCAGAGAGTACATTCATACACATAAAAAATAAATAAAATTAAAAAAAAGTTTTTTTAAGTGAGAAAAGTAACTGAGACTCAGAATTCAAGCCAACACAAATGGCTCTACTCCAAATCCTGACACTCCCAAAGTCTGCTGGCTTTGGCCTCACAGTAGTGGTAACAGGATGATTGGGTAATCACCATAATAACGGATCAAGATGGAAAGAGGCACAGATGGGGAAGAATGAGTACCGATGGTACCTAAATCTATTTGCTTTCTGAGATTGAATAGAGTTCTGATAACAAGCTCCAATAACAAGAAATGTCAAATCTACTGCTATTTTTACATGGAAAATAGCAACTCTGTAGATTGTAGGATTCGTTCAAAAATCATCAGAATTCTTTTTCAATTCCTAGATTCACTAGACAGCTGGTGTTCATTTGATAAGAGATAACATCTGAGCCGGGCGTGGTGGTGCACGCCTTTAATTCCAGTACTTGGGAGGCAGAGGCAGGAGGATCTCTGTGAGTTCAAAGCCAGCCTGGTCTACAGAGCAAGCTCCAGGCCAGCTGGGACTAAAAGGGAGACCCTGTCTCAAAAATGCCAAAGAAAGAGAGAGAGAGAGAGAGAGAGAGAGAGAGAGAGAGAGAGAGAGAGAGAGAGAGAGAGANAAAGAGAGAGAGAGAGAGAGAGAGAGAGAGAGAGAGAGAGAGAGAGAGAGAGAGAGAGAGATAACATCTGAACAGGTTTTGTGGTTTGCTTCCTAGGGGTCTGCACTAAATTCAGGGAAAGATGAGACGTGTTTTGGAGTTCACAAATGTGATTTACTTGGAGAAACACATCTTTATGTGCATATATTAAATGTACAACAGTGGTGAAGAGCTAACACAAACTGCAATAATTTTAAAAAGCAGAGAATGGAAATCATAATAAAAATCAGGGCATAAGACATAGAAGATAAGAAAGGAAAACAAGGCTATTTTCAGTGAAGGGGTATCATCAACAGAACTACAAGTTGGCAGAGCGCTCTCATAGGTAAATAGAATAATCAGACACACATATATCTGAATTCGCGTTCCTTTGACCGCAGCATGGATCGATCACCATTTCTTGCATGAGCCACTGCACTCCGACTAGAGTGGTGTATGTGATGCACTTTGGGATACATAAAAATTACCCTTGGGGGCCGGGCATGATGGTTAACTCAGGAGGCAGAAACAGGAGAATATGAGTGAGTTCAAGGCCAGCCTGGTTTACATAGTGAGTTCAGGGCCAGCCTGGTTTACATAGTGAGTTCAGGGCCAGCCTGGTTTACATAGTGAGTCCAAGGCCAGCCTGGTTTACATAGTGAGTTCTAGTCCAGCCTGTTTTACATAGTGAGTTCTAGGCCAGCCTGGTTTACATAGTGAGTCCAAGGCCAGCCTGGTTTATATAGTGAGTTCTAGGCCAGCCTGGTTTACATAGTGAGTCCAAGGCCAGCTTGGTTTACATAGTGAGTTCTAGGCCAGCCTGGTTTACATGGTGAGTTCAAGGCCACCTGGAGCTGAAGGGAAATGCTGTGTCAAAAAGACCAAAAAAAAAAAAATCAAAAACAAAACCCTTTGATTGCTTAGCATTGCCTCAAATGGTCTCTCCCAGGACCTGGAACCCTGTGCCTTTACAACTGGAGGGTTATTCCTTTGTTTATTTGCTGAATTGCTGTGTAATTCTACACTTATACAACTTTTATCAACCATTTATATTTGGGATAAAATAAATGGCACGTGGAAAGGCCAAAGTGGCCACTGAAGGCAGCTAAGAGCCTTCTTTAGTGCCGGGCGTGGTGGCCCATGTCTTTAATCCCAGCACTTGGGAGGCAGAGGCAGGCAGATCTCTGTGAGTTCAAGGCCAGCCTGGTCTACAGATTAAGTTCCAGGCCAGCTGGGGCTACAGGGAGATCCTGTCTCAAAAAAATAAATAAATAAAAATAAATATCTGCACAAGAAAATCTTTCAGAAATCAATAAAATCATAAAAGCCTGCTATGTACCAACCTCATTTTGATCCTCCACAAATCTCGCAGCCCATCCTGCCTCACCAGCTAACACTGTCCTCTGTCTCAGCCTCACCCGGCACTGCAGCAGCTTGGCACCAGACCTGGTCCAGCTGGACTCACGGTACCCTGGCACCTCTTACCACTTCTAGAACCAAATGAAGGTCTGCTCCAGAGGCCGCAGGATCTGGCTTCCCAGCTTTGCCCAGATACTCACAGAACCCAGGACGGCAATGTGCTGACCAATGAAAGTAAGCAGCAGGAAGGGGTGCAGGTAAATCATCCCCTTTCCTTCTGCTAACAGACTGATTTTAAATATCTCCAGATGAGTGATCCAGAGACACCTGTGACGTGGTGGTGGACACCTGTGATGTGGTTCCAACTAGTAACGTTCTTCCTTGTATGTGCCTTCTCTTCCTTACTTTGCTTCATCCCCCCCCCCCTTGTTACACAAGGACTGCACCCCTACTACATCATTACTTCCTGGACTCTGTCATCTAGGAAACACATACTAAGCCAGGCACTATTAAACTGAGACTATATTTTGAAACTTTCTCCAAAGGATTAATAGAGAGGACTAAAGCTTTAACTATCACTTTGCCTGCAGAGGAGTCTGGAGAAAGAAAGACTGGGAAAAGTTGACCATATAGCACACCCCATGCACACTGCATTGTACTAAGCTTTCAGGTTACTTCACATGTTATTTCAGTCTCACAATGAACCACCCAACTTTGTTATGAAGAACATGGAAACAGAAGAAAAGTGGGTAAGCTTTCATTTTACACAACACCGAGTTCAGTATAGCAGTGTAACTGGGACTCTGGGATTCAGTGGAAGGGCAGACCATATCAGTTCTAGACCTTTGAAGTATCTAACAATACTAAATTAATCTGATAGAAATCCTTCATCTCTCCTCATTCTTGGGTGCTTGATTCCCCCTCTTTTTTCATCTTGAAATTCAAATGCTAATGAATGCTCAGTGAAGCAGGGGTTTCCTAAGCTTTTTTTTTTTTTTGGCAAATTTGGCATAGCATACAATACAGATACCATCTTACTGTCAAATGTAGGCTTTGTCTACTTATCTTTTTTAGAAAATAAGCCTGGGGGGCTGGAGAGATGGCTCCGTGATTAAGAGCACTGGCTGCTCTTGCAGAAGACCCAGGTTCAAATCTCAGCACCCACATGGCCATTAACAACTTCATAACTTCAGTTCCAGGGGATCTGATGTCCTCGTCTGACCTGTGCACACATTGTACAATGTGGGTGCACTTTCACACATGCAGGCAATACACTCATACACATAAAGTCAAAATAATAAAAGATGCATACAAAATAAAAATAAAAAAAGAACTCTCAGGGCTGGAGAGTTGGCTCAGTAGTTAAGAGCCCTGACTGCTCTTGCAGAGGACTCAAGTTTGATTCCCAGAAGCCACATGGCAGGTAACAACTGGCTGTAACCCCAGTTCCCAGGGAATCCAACACCCTCTTCTGACCTCCAAGGGCATTGCACAACACAGGTGCACTTACATGCATGCAAGCAATACACTCATACACATAAAATAAAAATAATAGTTTTTAGAAAGTTTGCTGGAGTTCAGCTAATTTAAATTTCCTTTTCTTTAACCAAAACTTTTTTGTTTGTTTTTTAAATTTTATTTATTTTTGTATGTGAATGAGTGTACTGTCTGCATGTAGGTTTGTGCACCTGTGTCGTGCAATGCCACGGAGGTCAGAAGAGGGTCTCGGATTCCCCTGGAACTGGAGTTCTCCTGGAATTGGAGTTTCAGACAGTTCTCAGCCGCCATGTGGGTGCTGGGGATCAAACCCGGGTCCTCTGCAAGAGCAGTAGGTGCTCTTAACCGCTAGGCTATCTCTCCAGCCCCTCTTTAACCAAATCTTACAGGAAATTATATGTGGTTCTATAGGGATTTAAAATACAGGTCATTTTATTTATGTCTCATTATTTGTAAAGAGATTTGCCCAAAGTAGCAAGGGATATTTTTCCCGATAGAACCACATATTTAAATTATATGTATATGTGGTTCTATCGGGAAAAATCTCCCTTGCTACTTTGGGCAAATCTCTTTACAAATAATGAGACATAAATAAAATGACCTGTATTTTAAATTTTTCTTTATTTAAACATAAAACATTGGCTTGCCAGGCATTGGCTTGCCACACACTTAATTCCAGCACCCTTAATTCCAGGCAGAGGTAGGTGGGTCTCTATGAGTTCAAGGCTAGCCTGATCTACATAGTGAGTTCCAGGCCAGCTGGTACTACCAGGACACCCTTTCTCAAAATGACCAAAAAACAAAGGGGGGGGCTTATAACTTTGCTATTTTCATATAGTAATATATTTTTACTAATTAACAATATTACTATGCCTAGTTATAAAATCAAGGAAAACCACAAAAATTCTAAAGATCTTATTTACAGGTATTTGTATAACATATACCATATGCTGTGTGCTGTTTTACATTTGTTGATTCATTCAGACCTGGGAACTTGGGCCAGAGACATTCTTCAGCAAGTAAAGCCACCTGTCATCAAGCCTGACATCAACCTGGGAACTCACATGGTAGAAGGAGAGAACTGACCCCTGCAAGTTGTCCTCTAACCTCTGCACAGATATGTGTCATGACACCACACAGCATGTGTGCACACACAATAAATCAATCAATGTTTAAAAGAAATTTTTCTCCAGGCATAGTGGCCTGCACCTTTAATCTCAATACTCAGAAGGCAGAAGCAGGCAGATGCTCTGTTAGTTCAAGGTTAGCCTGGTCTATATAATGAGTTCCAGGCCAGCCAGGGCTACATAGTGAGATCCTGACTCAAAAGACTAACAAATTAATTTCTCCTTAGGAACTGGATGAGACCTTAAAAGTCATGGACATTCAACTTCCAACAGCTATTCATATCCTTTCCACAAGATTGTCACAGAATGTGCTTCTTGGAGTAGGAGAGCTTATTCTCCAGAGTTAGGAAACCCAGAAGATCTGGTGAGACTTACTCATGAATAAGGTTAATACTTCTATCAATTTGTTTAAATCCTTGCAGCTATCTTATGTTACTTACAGCTTCCAAATCTTCAGCTCTACCCTATCACTTTCCAAAGTTCTAGGCCACATCACTACCCAGATGTGTTACAGATGCCCAAAACTATTTTGCTGTGTTCACAGCCCTGTTCTAACACCAATCTTAGCTCTGTTAATGAGAAATACACAATGCTGCTGCCAGACTCCTTCCTCTGAAACCCATTCCACCTAACCAGAGTCGGGGTCCCCTTGCTTTCTGTTAGCCTGGCACCTCTCACACCATCTTCTCCATTCCGAAACTTCGTGGCTGGGTACATACAGCGCCTCCTGTTTCCACCACCTCCGTTCCTCCCATTCGTCTCCTTCTCCACACTTCACAAACATCAGATGTTCTCCACTCAAGCCAGGGTTTTGTTTTGGGTTTCTTTGTTTGTTTGTGTTTTGCTGGGGCTTGAACCTAGGAAAAGCACTCTGCCACTGAGCTACATTCCAAATACAAACTAATCTTCTAAAACATCAAATATGCATCCTCACCCCACTCACTCCCTTCCTGACCAGCCTCACTTCCTGCAGATCAGTCCTAATCTCCCCACGCTTCTCCAGCACCCTGTGCATTGCACTTAATTATAGTTGTCTGTCTAGTTGTTCTTTTGTCTGTAATACCATGAGATCCCTAAAGCCCACACTGGCTTTCATCCTTCAGCATAAAACAACAGCAAAAGCTCAAGAACTGCCAGCTTAAGTGAACAGTCCAACAACTTGCATTACTAAACAAAACATATTTGATGTCCCTTAACAGGAAGCATAACATTCTCCTCAAAACATGAATTTAAAAGGCAAAAGAAAGGAATGGTTATATGTATAAACATGGACCTAAAAGGCTTTTTTAAAACATTTTTATTGATGTTTTGTGCATTTTATACATCATTTTTCATTCCAATCTAGACTCATCTCCCTTTCCCTGCCCCCAACCCCACCCAAGTTCATGCACCCTGCCATTCCTGCCCTGTATCATTTTCTGATTCTTTTCAAAGTTTTTCAAAGCAGAGGATTATTGTCCTTGGGGAACTTTACTGTTTCAGTCCATTCCCTGTCCTGGTTCCTCTGCTGTTGTTTCCTCCAATCTGTACAGCTTCAACATACACATACATCATACCTATACTAAAATTATATCATCTATACACAAACTGTTTGTCATTTCCATATCTTATTTCATGATTCACATTTTTCCTTTTTAAATTTATATTACTCTAAAATATGCTTACATATCCTCTACCCAAATACCAAGATTACAAAGTCTAAAAATAAGTGGTAGGTTAATTCTAGAGCCTGTTAATGGATTTACATTATAAAAGCCAGTTGCTTTCAGGAAAAGGGGTATATAACACTGATGTTGCTCAGTTTGCCTTGCAACTTAGTGCTTTGTGCTAGCATTCACAAATGAGGGATACCATTCATCATTTGCTTTTCTAGGACTGTGTTACTTCACTTAGCATAATATCTTCTAGTTCCATCCATTTACCTAGGATCAAGAAAACAAATGATACCAAATGCTGGAGAGGTTGTGGGGAAAGGGGAACACTCATCCACTGCTGGTGGGAATGTAAACTCATACAACCACTATGGAAAGCAGTATGGAAAACCCTGAAAAGACTCAAAATGAACCTACCACCTAACCCAGCCATACTACTCCTGGGTTTATACCCACAAGACTCATCCTACCACAGAGATACATACATACCCATGTTTATTGCAGCTCTCTTCACAATAGTAAGGGGCTGGAACCAACCCAAGTGCCCCTCAACCAATAAATGGATAGAGAAAACGTGGTACATCTACACAATGGAGTTCTATGCAGCTAAAAGGCTTTTTAAATAATGCTGTTAGTATTATTTAAATGCTGTTAGTATTATTCAGTGTATATGTGGATATAACACAGTTATAACTGTGTTATATCCACATATACACTGAATTTGAGGAAAACTGAATGATTATTTCATCTTTCTCATTTTATAGAGAAGAAAATTCAAACCAAGAGAAGCCAAGTTCTCCCCAAACTGGAAATTGATACTGTGAAATGCATATTTAATCTTCATCTTCAGGCCATGCCCCAACGCTCCTAAAATCCACACAATGTCTGGAATGATAAGACATTTGTATGTCAGCTGGGGGCCTGTACATAGATAGCTTCAGAGTGGGGGCTAGGCACCAGAAGATTCATGCACAGTAAAAAGCTTCTGCTAAGATGCTATCTTTTGACTCCATATAATTCACAGAATAATGTTGGTACTCATTTTATTTGGAAAGCACAACTGATGTGAAATCACATTGTTACCTTTACATTTTGATGTCTGCAGCAGTGCTTTTCAGACGGTGTTCAAGCACACAGTAGAATAATAATGAAATCCTAGTAAAACTAGACTCCCACCTCCACCTCCCACCTCAATGCCCCATGCAACTCCCACACAGCTGATTCACCTTAACTAACTCCGTTTCCCCGCCGTACTTATCATCCTTTAACATAGGGTGATAATGAACTCACTGCATTATTTCTTTAATTCCAGCAGTGACCCCTACATGCACACAGAATTACACAACTATTGATAAGAAGACTGCAAAAGAAAAAGTATATATTCCTATCACCTAAAGCAGTTCTTAGTGCAGACTGTTGGTACTAAAATATTTGGTAAATGAGTGACATTTCAGAGCTGTGACCTCACTTGAGGAGATGGAACCATTCGGATCAGGGCCCTGGACGCTGCATCTACACTAAAATTTGGAATCCACAGGACCACAAGGAGCCCAGGCTGTCAAGAGGGCCATAGTAATTCAAGTGATGGCAAAAAAACAATCTAATGCCAAGTGGTGTCCACATCAGTGTCAATAGCTGAGTGCGAGGTTACGTTAGCAGGACGCTTTATGGAGAGGAACAAATTCCTCACTTTTGATTATGATATACAGAGTCTTGCCTCAACTGTAGTCACCCACACAAATCAAACACAATATTCCTAGCCAGGCATTTAAATTGTATCCTAAGGGGTTTTAATGTAACCACAGGCAAATTAAAAACTGAATAGGATTCTTCTAACAGTAATTTTAGCATCTCAAAGCAACACACTCTTGTTGTCTATGGTACCAAAAGCCTTAGATGTACCATCCAAATATGAATTTTAGAGTGCTCTGGGAAATCTATACTTTTCTACATTTTAAAAAATGATAGGGGCCGGGTGTGGTGGTACATGCCTTTAATCCCAGTACTTGAGGGGGCAGAGGCAGTGGATCTCTGTGAGTTCAAGGCCAGACTGATCTACATAGCAAGTTCCAGACCAGCTAGGACTAAAGGAAGAACCTGATTCAAAAAAAAAAAAAAAAAATAAGGTGGTGTTTTACGCAATAAAATAATAGCTCATGGAGAAGTTATTTTACTAGAGATCACACACAAGGCTACAAAAATTGCATTTGGAAACTTCTATACATACTCCCTGTCTGTAAAATAGAAATAGACACTACCAAATTCGACCCAGGAAGGCTTCAGTGAGGCTCAAATCACTGCAAGGTATTTAAAGAGCCCAAAGATAAACAAACAGATTTTGTGATAATATATGATTCAGACACATTTCCTGCATCTTTCAGACATTTTTTTCTATGTATATGGAAGTGCTCACATGTGTGGTTATAGAGGCCTGAGAAAAACTTCAACTATTGGTCCTTCATTGCTGTCTGCCTTGTTTGTTGAGACCAGGTCTCTTGTTGACCTGAAATTGCCATCTAGATTAGGCTGGCTAGCTAGCAAGCCCCAGGATCTACTCGTCTCCACCTTTCCAGGGCTTTTATATGTTCTGGGGAATCAAACTCAGGTCCTGGTGCTTGAAAGCAAGGCAGTGTACCGACTCTTCTGAGCCCTGTCTTTCAGACTTTCTGTAGTAGGCTTCTTTGTAATCTTTGCTCTGAAATCATAAGGGTTTGCCAAACTACTATGCCTATAGGCTCTCTAAAAACCCATCGAAGAAAACTTTTTTAGTATACTTACTTTTATCCCATTGTTTTTATAGGTGAACTCCATGTTCTGTTCATTTTGGTGCGACATAATGTGTTTTTATTTTTTATGGTAACCAAAATAGAGGAAATCAAGTAATGCACAAATGAATTAGCCAAGAGGTCAGCAGAACACATGGCCTTCAGGGATATGAGGGGTAGGCACCTCACAGATCCTATCAAAGACTCAAACTTTTATTATGTGCAGTCCTCATCAGTCTCTCCTGTTCTGTGACCAGTTTTTGACCATGCCCCAATTTAGGGCTAGAATATTCCGAGAGCTCAATTCAAAGGAGGAAAAAAAAGAACTTAGATGTTAATAAAAACAATTCATAAGTTCATTAATTTGTCGCTACATCTTTTGAACTCAACTGGAGCCAAAGATATTATGAACTAGTAGGAGAGAGAAGCTTGAAAAATAATTGCAGTATTATATAATATATTCAATAGCACAGTCTGGTAGGAAACTTATCAGTAGTAAAAAGGGGGAACTAAAATATTGATCAAGCATTAAAGAATAACCAAACAACATGAAAGGCTCTATTGACTTGATTTGAATCCAGGGAACCATCAACTCTGAAACTATAGCAGTCTCCTCTACCTATGTTCCATTCTTCCATCAACTCTGAAATTACAGCAGTCTCCTCTACCTATGTTCCGTTCTTCCATCAACTCTGAAATTACAGCAGTCTCCTCTACCTATGTTCCGTTCTTCCATCAACTCTGAAATTACAGCAGTCTCCTCTACCTGTGTTCTGTTCTTACATTCTTACTGGAGCCTTTACCTCTCCTCTCCTCAAGGGCATTCACTATATGAACTATGACTCTCATTTTGAAAACACTTATCTCATGATGTCACTCTTACTGTGAACCCTTCAATGGCTTACCTTCAGCTTGCTAAGGTAGAAACCAAACTTTTCATCGTGTTACCCGAGGCTTCGGCATCTTTTTCCTTACCTCCATCAGATAAACACTGTCTGATCACAAATCTAGTCTATCGTGGAGTCTGGGCAGTGACCGCTCAGCATTCCAGCCCTCAGTGACTTTTTCTTTCTTTGAATTCCTACAGCATTTATTGTCTCTATGACTTCATGCAAAAATCTTCATATTGCCTTTTCTTCAGTGTATTTTTTTTTTCAGCAGAAAAGGCAAACTCTTTAATTCTATACATATTCTTTTGTACTTTCACTGGAAAGACCATAAATTCAACAACCAAAATGTTAAGATATGGTAACTACTACAAAAAGTTAATAGATTTATCATGGAACCAATGGTTCAAAAATAGTCACTAAAGTTAAACACCCTTTTCCTCTCAGATGAACTTTTTAAACTTTATGAAACTATGTGTTCGTTATATCTTTAACTTTCCTATATGATAAAATGTTCCCTGGCAACCATTTTAGCAGCTTCATAATATTCATGGGCAAATGTTTCCTTATGTATATTCTATTTGTAATGGTCTCACTATTCCCATTGATTCACTTATTTAACTTATTAATTATTATTTAATAATATTTATTGAACATTAGTATGTCTCAAGCCCTAGGAAATGAAGCATAAGAAGAAGAGATAAAGCATTTATCATCAAGATGCTCAGTACAACTGAGCCCCAGCTGCTTAGTACTACTATGAAATTTGGGGCGATATTTGAGCGAAGGCTTAAAAAAGAGAGCCATGCAGACATCTGGAGGAAGAGTATAACAAAAAAGGGACAGCAGGGGTCAGTGAAATGGCTCAGTGGGCAAGGACACCTGCAGCCAGGCCAGAAAACCTATAGTTCAATTAAGTTGTCCTTTGATCTCCACACGTGTGCCATGGCACATGTACACACACACAAGCAAACAAGCAAATAAATAAATAATATAACACACACACACATACACACACACACACACACACACACACACACACATATTTATCTTTTCAAGACAGGGTCTCCCTGTAGCCCCAGCTGTCCTGGAACTCACTCTGTAGACCAGGCTGACTTTGAACTCACAAAGATCCGCCTGCCTCTGCCTCCCAAGTGCTAGGATTAAAGGCGTGCACCACCCTGCTCGGCAACAACAAATATATTTTAAAAGAAGGAACAGGGAATACAAGTACCTTGCAATCTACTTTGCTTTTGAGAACACTTAATTCCAATACAGATGATGGACATCATTCCTAAGACACAATGAAATTTTAATGTGTTTAATAAGGAAAATTAGTTACTAACTACTCTGCGACACGCAGGCAAAATTCATAAGCTGTGTTGTGTAAAAGGAAATAGTTCATAAGTACGGTCTATATCCCTAAACAAAGGCATGGAAGGCCTGAGAGAAACCCAGATTCATGAGGCCTAAATATGAAAGTACACCTAAAATTCATAAATATAATAAAGTACCTAAGGCATTGTCCTTGAAAATATCCACAATACATTTAGTAAACATGAGACAACAGCCACTCATGTGGATGGGGTCTTTATCACATCTGTTTTCTGCTCACGTATTAAATAAGACCCAGAGCTACTCATCTGGCCGGCCGTAAGTATTAGCTGATGCCAGGCAGACTTGGATGTGTTGCTCCAGTGCAGCACATGTGTCAGCTCTGGGCATCTTCCATCCATCCCATCAGGCCCCTCACTCACCTCAAATTTATTCCTCTTTGTTGACATGGCTGAGAGAGAAAACACATGAACACTCTGTACGGTGATCCGGGAACATGATCGGTCACCAGGTGTGTTCAACTCATCTCATCCTTTCTTCCTTTCAAGGGTGGGTTCTAAATTACTTACCTCTATGACCGTGTATCTTAATTTGGTCTATGAGGCCACCTGTTCATGAACTCTCAGACATATGGTCTGGTACTGTAATTGGAAACTATAATTTCTCAAACAACAGGCTGCATATTCCTGGAAAATTGGAATAATTAGAAGACCAGTGGAACAGTGACAGAGAAAGAAACAGAGGAAGCAGTAATTCAGCAGATCTTTAAAGATGGAATAAGGATAAGACCAGCCCTGAACTACACAGAGCCCCTGACTTTAGAAAACAAATATAAATAAAACACCATTCTACCTACACCTAATTAAATACATAGATACTATAAAATCTGTATATATCACAGATGTATGTATCTGAAGTTTGAAGTCTGTGTATGCGTATCAGCACTTTTATCCTATTAAATATTTTTTGTATTTTCCTGTGCCTACATATAATAAAAACAATTATAAGAAACTAATGGGAAGCATATTTTCTGTGCATGTTCTATGCTTCATGGTTAAAATAATAGGAACCTCAGTTTCATTAGTGGCATATGACACATTCCAGTGACATGGCCAGAGAAGACATGGTCTTGAAAGTTAACAGGAGGAAACTGAGGTCATAGAGACTTAAGAAAGTAATTAGATTTAGGCAATTTCTTGCAAAATTCACTGGAGACTGAATCAAAATTTGCTATATTTAGTAGTATACATGAGATATAGAAATAGAGGTGAGGGAATACTTGGGGTAAAAGGTTTAAGTGAGGATGGAGTGGGGAAACAGGAGAGAAGGGTTAGGGAATGGCATAACCAAAATTAAGGATGTATAAAAATCCCTTATGGAAACCCACTACCTTGTAAGGTAATTAAAAATGATCATTTTTGTTGATGTTTTTAAAAGTCATTTGAAATCAGGTACCTTTCATTGGTGGAAAAAGCTTCCTGCAGAAGACATAAAATGACAATCTCAGTGCCAGGCAAAGGATACCCCTTTATGAATTATTAGGGATGCTCCAGAACCCCAATATAACATAGGCTATTCCCATTGCCCTTGACTGGTCATAACTAGACAGTAAGACCCTGTTGCTGAAGAAGTAACACACAGCTTTACAGGACATAGAGAAATCAAGTTGCAACTGAACTGAAAACTTCCACCCTGCTGCATAGTTTTCATAGTCCTGGAAGGTGCTATGTTGGAGAAAAGTCATCAACCGTTCTAGCCAGCAGTGGATCCTGAATAATGTGATACCAATCTGTTAGGCGAGAGGGGCAATAGTGGCCTGAACGGTCTGGGGATAACCAACCATTTTCCACTTGATTTGAGGCCTGCTGCACAGGAGCGAACTATAAACTTGATAAAAAGCCCATGATTTAGAAGGTCACAGGCCCTACAGGGGAACCTACTACTGTTGTGTTCCTAAATGGACATGTTATCAAACTGTGGTATAAATATTTATGTGTATACTCTTGATTAGTACTGTTTTCAACTGTAGCCTCTGAGGCTTCTTCTGCAGTATCAAGGAGTCAATGAAAAGACTTATAACTGGTCAGAGAGCTGAGAAAAAGTGGCTCAGTATTAAATGGGACATCTCTACAGATTCCCCTCTACCCCAAGGCTCAGAGAACATTGGGGAAGAGGAGATAGAAGAAACAAAAGACCTGGAAATGGAGAGGGGTCCTGTGAAATGCCATCTTCTCAACATAGCATGGTCATTTAATTCACAAACTCACTGCAGTGATGGTTACCTGAGCAACACTTGCACAAAATTAAACCCAAAAGATAAGTCAATAGTCCTGCAGGCAGCACTAACTAAACTCAGTGAGTTACAGAGAAAAGAGAGGACACAAAGGAGGAGGGGGATGTGTGGGAAGATGATGGGGTAAGAACAGGGAGGGGCTGGGGACCTGGGATGGATGTAATCCCTGTATACATATATGGAACTGTCAAAGAATAAAGACGTTTTCATTCACAGGATTCCTAATCAAGAGTGGAAGAAAAGCCATAGAACATCATGCCAGCATCTAAAGGCACAGGCTTTGGACAGACAGAACTGTGCTGTGGTGAGGAGGGTGGTGATTAACACAGGCTCCGATAGGTCAGCTTCAATGACCAGGATTCCAATTGTGGGTCTCCTCCTTCCTAGTTCAGTACGCACAGGTAAGTAACTGAATTCTTTATGCCTTAAGTTTCCTTTTCTCAAAAACAAGAGCCTCTGCCTTCTGTGATTCTCAAGAGGGCTAGATGTCTGTGCTAGCTACTTTTTGTTGCTGTGATAAAAGACTGACCAAGGGCAACTTATAGAAGGATGAGTTTATTTGGGCTCATGACTCCAAAGGGAGTGTGTCCATAATGGCAGGGGAGGTACAGTGGCAGGTAGCCAGAGTGGAAAACTAAGAGATCCCATCAGCAGCACAGAGGAAGCAGAGCGTAAGGTCAAAGCAAGGAGAGGCTAAATCCAAGCAAGCATGCCCTTCCTAAAGCTTCCATAATCTCCAACAACCCCACCAACTGTGAACCAAGTGTTCAAATACCTGAGCACTATGGGGAGCATTTCTCATTAGAACCACTATCCTACCTATGCAGGTTCTCTACTACACAGGCTGGATGCATGGTGCAAGATCAGATGTAGCCTAAACCAAATGCCCAAACCCTCAACAACAAAGGCAGCGGGCTCGGCCCTCCCTGGGAGTCCGATAAAGAGAACAGGTGCCACGGGAAGCCTCCAGAGGAGCTTGTGCTCAAAGGCTGATTTAAGCCTAACCTACACTGGAAAAGACAAGATACAGAAAGGTGATAGTTATGTTAAGCCTATGGAGAAATCACTTGGGCCAAGCAGAACTAGACAATCAATCTAAACTAGGAAAAGAAGGCAGGTCCTCTGAGGAAACCAGCGAGGGCACCCCAGTCACCAACAAGGACACTGAAACGTCGAGTCATTTAACCAAAGCCTCAGCCAGCCAGGTAAATTATTCCAAATCTTAGGAAATCAAAGACAAAGAAGGGGATGAATTAACATCATTGTCATCCCTTATGTACTAATTACATCTATTACTATGTCCCCTGTGTAAAACATGGCATTGAATTCAGCTACAAAGGAAAGAGAATAATGTAGAAACAGAGAAGGGGGGAGGGACAGAGACAGAGAGAGAAAGGAAAGAAAGGAGGGAGAGAGGGAGGGAACCAGGGAGGGAAGGAGGGAAGGAGGAAGGAAGGAAAAGAAAGAGGAAAAGGAAAGAAAAAAGAAAATACTCTTCCCTGATATAGAAAAAACCCAATCTCAGTGCTCTGAAGCTATTTTCCATGGTTCACTCATCTCTCTTTTCAAGCTGGATGCTCCCAGTGCTTGGATATTCAGATATTTAAGGGCAGAAAGAGAGATCTTTAGCTGATATTTTTCTTGCTAATTCCAGTAATAATGTCAAACACTACTATACCAGAATAAAAAGAAGATGGTTTAAGATGAAACTCTGCTATTTTATTCCTACCTGAAAACTGGGGAAAAATATATCGCCAAGGTACGTCTTCAGAAATCAGAACCAAAGGAATTTAAAGTAAAAAATAGCCATATTATCAAAGAAGAAAAACCATCTTCTAAGTTTTATTTTTAAAATTCCTGAAAAAACTAAAATTTACAGAAATATACTAATGGTAATTAAGAAGCAAAGATAAGTTCGGCGTGGTGGTGCATACCTTTAATCCTAGCAGAGAGGTAGAGGCAGGCAGATCTTTGTGAGTTCAAGGCCAACCTGGTCTACAGAGCGAGTTCCAGGACAGCTGGGGCTACAGGGAGACCCTGTCTCGAAAAGACCAAAAAAAAAAAAAAAAAAAAAGCAGAGATTAAATAACACAAGAGTTTATCCTCAGCAGGACAGGGTGGTACACACCTTTAATCCCAGGACTTGGGAGGCAGAGGCAAGCAAATCTCTGGTGAGGTCAGCTTGGTCTACATGGTGAGTACTAGGCCATTCTGGGCTACAAAGTGAGCCGCTGCTCAAAAATGAAAAAAAAAAAAAAAGTATTCTCAGAGTTTTCAGAGAATATAGATGTGTTCCTTAAAATGCAAGATAAAATGCACGCCTTTTAATCCTAGCACTTGGGAGGCAGAGGCAGGCGAATCTTTGTGAGTTCAAGGCCAGCCTGGTCTACAGAGTGAGTTCCAGGACAGCTGGGCTACAGGGAGAACCCTGTCTCGAAACACCAAAAAAAAAAAAAAAAAAAAAAAAAAGAAATTCATAAATGCTGTGGGAATTTAAAGGGAAATAATTATCAAAAAAAAGTCAAGAAAGGGTCAGAAAGCATACTCATGATGGAATAACTGGTGAGGGAGAACGTTTTCAGAAGAGCTAAAAGATGGAGAACAATATGGAAACAGAAATGGCTTCTAGGTTAAAGGTAACAAGACTAATAGATGGGAGTAATGAGCAAATACAACTCAAAGGAAATTATTTACTAAACTGCCTTGTCTTTAAAAAAAAGACAATTTCTAGAAAACATTTTAATATAAAAATGATTTAGATAAAATTTTAGTATAGTAATTAAAGTGTAATCACAATAAAATGTTTTCAACAAGTTCTCATGATTCTACAAAAACTGAGGCAAATTCAAACTATGACCACAAACAAGTTGAGAGTTCATGAGAAAAACTCATGGCAGAGGACCAAAAGCTGATTTTCAGTTTCAACTGGTGCCCAGAGTATTAATCAGAGGCACAGCTCTGTATGTAAGTGGATGAAGTGTTTCCTCCTTTTAAACTCTTCCCAAATAATTTTCAAGAAAAAGAATTTTGCAGGACACATGTTTTCGAGACATAAGGTATCAGAATTAGTGGAAAATTTACTTGCCAATTACGTGTAATTTTAAAAAGGAGAACTAAACAAGCATGAAAACAGTTTATCCAAAACTTTGTTTGAATTATTGATTCAACAATCTCCCAAACTAGTCATGAGTTGTATAGAGAAATAAACTGAATGTATTTCATTCAGTCATTCTTCCTATTCTTAATAGGCAGAAAAACTACATTAATATAACATAACTAAAATTAAACAAAAACAAGGAGCTTACCAAAACTGCATACTGGGGCATTGCTAATAACTTACAGAAGAATAATCTGGTTCTTGATAAGTGACTGTGCCTCTTAGGAAGTTTTTTTTTTTAATTTATTTTATTTTTTTTTTATTTATGTGTATGAACGTACTGTCTGCATGTGCACCCATGTTGTGCAATGCCGCAGACCGGGTCAGAAGAGGGTGTCGGATTCCCCTGGAACTGGAGTTCTCCTGGAATCGGAGTTACAGACAGTTCTCAGCCACCGTGTGGGTGTTGGGGATCGAACCCGGGTCCTCTGCAAGAGCAGTTGGTGCTCTTAACCGCTAGGCCATCTCTCCAGCCCAGGAAGTTTTATACACTCAGAAGAGACAGAAAAATGCATTATATAATACAGAAACCAACCTCTACCAGAATAAAGCAAGATTTTGAAAAACTTTCTAAAGGGTCAAAACCACCTCTGAGGTGAGGAAATTTCTTTTTGGAAACAATGGCTAGGATAAAGTTATACAAATACTTATTGTAGGTTATTAGGTTAGAACTATTTGCTTTAGATGTTCTGAGATATTTCAAAAATCACACTACTTGGAATTTAATTCTATCCTAGTAATATTTTATTTACTGCAGGGAAAGTTCTCCAAATACTTAAAAACCCTTCTTCATGGACTCTGTTTCCTCTGTTCATGAAAACTGGTACCCCACATGCTCATGATTCAAGAATGTGTATCATCCCCAATTAGAAATCAAGTGTAAATGATGATCTTTTCCCACTTTGAGAAAAGCCTTCAAATACTCCTTGAAACAAACACCTACAGATCCTTCATTCACCCATGCATTCATGCATTCATGCATTCATTCAGCTATTCATCAAATATTCGTGGAACATCTGGGTATTTGCTACAAAAGAACAGACTAGGAAATGAGAAACAGAGATGCAAAATACATGGTACTTTCTCTTAAGAAACTCAGTCCAAAGTTTGTAAGATACCTAAAATTATGCTTGCAATCACCTGGCACCTCAAAAATTAATTAAAAATAAAATCCAATTCACATAGTAACTTTTCTAATTAGATATTTTATAATATCTAATGACATTTATTTGTAATACATAAAATGCATAAATGCATGAATCTATGTGCTTTTTGTGATAGAACAGAAAGAATATTAGTCTAGCTACTTATGTTCTAGTCCAGCTCAGCTTTGACAGGCTGAGTTAGGAAAGGGCATTTAATTTCCAATAGCCTAACACTCAGTACATAAATGGAGAATATCTGTGAAGATAGAATGGAAACATGTTACAGGACTTACAAAACTGTTAACTCTACACAAAAGCACAATCTTACCATAATCTAAAACATAAGAACTCACGAAAGTAGTTAAAATATTTTCAAGTAAATGTAAAATAAAAACAATCAGCTTAATAGCAATGCCTTGCTGCTTTTAGGAATAGTATGGAAGATGTAATGAAAACTGAGTTACTGTTTAATTAAAATTAATGAATTACTCTGGAAGCTGGGCCACCTGGAGAAAGTTTCTCTAAGGGCCAGGCACATCCTAGTCACACAGGAACTTGTAAAACATGCTCTCTCCAAATTGTGATTTTAGATGAATAAGTTTGAGAATCCATATATTTTATCAAATACCTGAAAGACCCTACTACACACTAAAATGTAAACTACTGACCTTATTAACAAATAAGATTAGGATAAATTAACTTGATTAGAAAGAAAAGTTGCATGAAATAATTTCTGTATCTTCCAGTTCCCTTAAACTGCTTTTAATTAAGAAAGGATAAAATGCTTTAGGTATTGGGTTTGTTCTCAGACCTCAGGAGGCAGAGGTAAGTGGATCTCTGGGAGATCAAGATGGACTTTGTTCACTTTGTGACTCCAGGTAGGCTGGGACTAGGGAGACCTTGTCAAACATACACACACACACACACACACACACACACACACACACACGGAAAGCCTACTTTATTATAAAATTACAGAAGGCATATTTTCAGAACTATTGATATCTATTTTTGCATTGGTCCCTGTCTCATGAAACATAAAGACACATTACATTGCAAGAGTAGAAGCATTTATTCTAAATAGTATTATCTCAAGGGAAAGGAAAAAATTTACAATTTTTTAAGATTTATTTTATTTTTATTTATGTGTATGTCTGTGTGAATGTATGACATGTGACTGCAGTCCCCTTGGAAGTCAGAAGTCCCAGCATTAAGTTAGGCATTTAAAAACTATTTTACTAGCCGGGCAAGATGGCACACGCTTTTAATCCTAGCACTCGGGAGGCAGAGGCAGGCAGATCTTTATGAGTTCAAGGCCAGCCTGGTCTACAGAGCGAGTTCCAGGACAGCTGGGGCTACCTGCCTTTAATCCCAGCACTCACTCGGGAGTCAGAGGCAGGCAGATCTTTGTGAGTTCAAGGCCAGCCTGGTCTACAGAGTCAGCTCTAGGCCAGCTGGGACTAAAGGGAGACCCTATCTCAAAAAGACAAAAAAAAAGGAAAAAAATATTTTATTTATGATTTTTATTTTATGTGTATTAGTGTATTGCATTTGTGTCAGGCAATGTATGTGGAGGTCAGAAGAGATAAATGGGTCCCCTGGAACTGGAGCTATAGACAGTTGTTAGCCACCATATGGGTATGGGAACCAAACCCAGGTCCTCTGTAAGAGCAGTTAATGTTCTTAACTACTAAAGCCATTTCTCCAGCCCCAATAAATGGGGATTCTAACATACTCATAAGTTGAATTGTATATAAATACTATGCCAAAAAATTATATAATTTTTAATTCTTTTTCTTGGAAAATTAATATCAATAATATTTTCATACAATTTTAGCAATATCTATACTATTTCGAATACTACGCACTCCTTACTATTGTAAATATGCAATATTAAACAAATTATGCCTACTGAAAGTAATTTTCCTACCACTCTTTTTTCCAAACTTAAAAGAGATGGGGAGGGTAACTGTTAAAATATGTAACTGAGAATTTGAAACATTTTATATGGCAAAATTATAGTTGAGGATGTTTCTTAATTTTCTTTAACACTAAATTGCTAGCTTGAAAAGAGATTATATTAAAAATATATGATTATTTTTACATGTCTTTATAAAAGAATTGCAACATTTTTAAGAACGTCTCCTTAAAAAATGTCATGCAAAAAAAAAATAAGAATCTTATCTAGGATCTTATAAAATTAAAGTATGAGTA
Organism: Rhizomys pruinosus; assembly: GCA_009823505.1. Lineage (NCBI taxonomy): Eukaryota > Metazoa > Chordata > Mammalia > Rodentia > Spalacidae > Rhizomys > Rhizomys pruinosus. The sequence continues at coordinate 5,462,979 of VZQC01005680.1, read as the reverse complement.
ATAGTTAAAAGATAAAGTGAATCAAAGCCCCACTGGAAAGCTTGTATATCTTTAAATATTCCTTGTTAAGGAACAAAAGTCTAGAAGGACTTTTCCTTGCAGCTGCTTTGTAAAGTGTACATACAGTTACAAAACAGAGTGCTTAAGAAGTCCCACATTATTGTTGCATGTTTCTTAGTAACAGACGTTTCTCTGTTTGAAACAGAAGACTGCCTGTTCACAATAACTGAAAAATGGAGGTGGTCATTTTTAACTAGGCCATGAAGGAGAAAAACATGCAATAAGAAAAATAGTAAACTCATTCAGTGGTAGACAGTTATGGGTGGTTCAGTGGGAGAATTCTCGCGTGCCAGAAGCCATCATTATATGTATGACTAACATTTTAACCCGCATACAAGAGAATCCCTTCTTTAACACATATGGAAAACATGACTTTACATATTTCCCTTCCTGGACACACATCACACTCCAGTCACAGCTGAGAACTCTCAAAATCCTGTAAATTCTAACAGCAACTTGAAATTGCAGAACATACTCTGTTCAAAAAGAAAAAAAAGCTACTACTCATACAATTATATCTCCAAGTTTCCACAATTACTAAGCAATGTGTTTTCTATATAAAATGAAACAAAGGTATTTCAAGATGATTAACAAAATGAATGCATTTATTTAGAGTGACGAGCATAAATTTAGAGTGACGAGCACAAATGTCTCTTCAGAGGCACTCAATGCCAAAGCCTCAGAAAGTGGCATCAACAGGTAAGGAATTCCAAGACTGAATTTTAAAAACACCATGTTAAAAGCAGGGAGATTATACATGAGTTTCTATTATTTCCCATCTGCACAAGCTTTAAAGCCCCATCAATGCTCACCTCTTAATGCTATTCAAAATTGTTGCTCTGTCCTCTGAAGCCTACAGTGCAGGGGGAATTTGCTCCTTGTATCCTTTCAGGCCTCTAGCTATTAACCTGGCAGGAAGACCTAAGATTTTATTTTATTTTATTTTTTTTAATTTTTTTTTTATTAATTTCTGTATGTGTATGAATGTACTGTCTGCATGCAAGTCTGTGCACCCGTGTCGTGCAATGCCGCGGAGGTCAGAAGAGGGTCTCGGATTCCCCTGGAACTGGAGTTCTCCCGGAATTGGAGTTTCAGACGGTTCTCGGCCACCATATGGGTGCTGGGGATCGAACCCGGGTCCTCTGCAAGAGCGGTCGGCGCTCTTAACCGCTAGGCCATCTCTCCAGCCCCCGGAAGACCTAAGATTTTAAAGGGAAAGAACTGCTTCTTTATCTCTCTCTCTTTCTCTCTCTCTTCTCTCTCTCTCTCTCTCTCTCTCTCTCTCTCTCTCTCTCTCTCTCTCTCTCTCTCGTGTCTGTGTGTGTTTGTGTGTCTGTGTGTCTGTGTGTGTATGTTCCTTCTCAAAACTCGAGCTTCTTGGCCCCTTTTTTCTCTGGCCTCCACAACTCTCACTGTTTAAGTTTATGGTCAGTCTCTCAGAAAACTTCATAGGAACGCCTACAATCTGACTATATTCAAGCAATCACTTTCATGAATATTTCTGTACTTAACTCTTTCACAAGCAAAAAGCATGTGACCTTGTATCCCTACCATACAACTTACGGTGATTTTCCATTCTCATAAATCATGCCCTATTCTGAAATTAAAAAAAAAAAAACTCCCCTTATTATCATATTTGGAGAAAGTTAACTTCTTTCAGTAATAAAGCAAGACCCAATAATTAGCAGAGATATAAGAGATTTAATCAATGTGTTAACTATTTTAACCTAACTGGCATTTATAGAACAGAAAATACAACCAGGATAGAACACATATACTTTCAGAGTATATACATAATAAATGATTGTGTTAAGATGATTGTTATGGTTTGAATGGGAAATGTCCCCACGGACTTGGTCTCAGGTGATGGTGCTATTTCGGGACAGGAGCTATCCAACAATAGGCCTTGAGGGTTCAAGGCCAGGTCTGCTTTCGGCCTGAGCTCTCTGCTTCTTAGATAGTGCCATGTAACATGCAGCTGCCTCAGACTCTAGGAACCACAACCTGAGCCCTCTGCACACCCCTTCCTTGCTCTGATGGACATTAACTCCCTATCCCTTGAGCCAAAGTTAGCCTTTGCTAACTATGAGCCAAGATAAACCCTTCTCTTAAATGGCTCCTGTCTGGTAGTCTGTCACGGTAGCAAGTGAAATAGCTAATGCAGAGATCACATCACATAAAGCGAGTCTCCACAAATCCACAGAACTGAAATCATCCTATTTCTTCTGCCATAGTACAACTAAAGTGGAAATCAGCTACAGAAACACAGTAAGACCAGCCAAACTCTGTCCACATATTAGAAAACTAAGAAACTGTGTGCTCTGTACCAGTCAGGAAGAAGGGAAAGCCCTGAAGAGTCCTTACCCTCACAGAGACTCTGACACTGCTCCCTCTGTGTAAAGCATCCTCTTGCTCTGCCATGAAGCAGTGCCTGATTGCTTTTTTGGCCATAAACATTCATCATCTCAATACTTTGGAAATTTTTATTGAATTTTCGTGTATCTCATACAGAACGTCTTAATCATCTTTACACCCCTTTCCCCATTGGCACCCACCCATAGCCCCCCAACTGGATTTCATACATTGTCATTTGTGTTAAGGCTTATCATGTCAAGTCAGTGTCCCCAGATGTCCCTCAGTGCAAGTTCATCTACTAAGGTCTAGTCAGCCTATCTAGAATCCCTCCCTTGATTTAAGATGAGCTCTCCTTCACCCAGCAGTAATCAGCTGCCAATAACTCTTGGACTAAGATTGTGGCCTGCTGCCCATTTCTACAGTTCTGTGCTGGGGTTTTGTCTGCTTGAGTTTACATAGGTCTTGTGCATGCTGACACCACTGCTGTAGGTTTGTATGATCAGGGGACTCAGAAGCCTGTTAGATTCTGTTTCCATATCATGCACCTTCTCCCTGGCTCTTACAGTCTTTCTGGTCCCTCTTCTGCAATGGTCCCCGAGCTCTGGGTGGGTGGAGTTTAACATAACAATCCTGTCCAAGGACCCACATTCTGCAGACTCTTACTCCCTAGGCTTTGGCCATTTGTGACCTGTGTTCCGGGCCTCTGTTACATGAGAGAGCTTCACTGATAAGAACTGAAAGATGCGTTAGTGTTCTCTTTATCCCTTGTTCTATGTTCTATGAGCCTTCGGTGTAGAGGTGGCACTGTTAAATGTGCCACTTGGGCCTGGGCAATTCGCAGACAATGTCTGTGTATGACCAGTTGTGGAACTCTGTAATAATCTCTGTTGAAAAAGAAGCTTCTTTGGGGCTGGAGAGATGGCCTAGCGGTTGGGAACGCCGACTGCTCTTGCAGAGGACCCGGGTTCGATCCCCAGCACCCACATGGAGCCTGGGAACTGTCTGTAACTCCAATTCCAGGACAACTCCTGCTCCAGGGGGATCCAACACCCTCTTCTGACCTCCACAGCATTGCGCGTCATGGGTGCGCAGACCTGCATGCAGACAGTGCATTTATATGCATAAATAAATAAAATATTTTTAAAAATGTTTTAATTCCCTTATTAAAAAAAAAGAAAGAAAAAGAAGCTTCTTTTATAGGTGGTGACTGCGATACTTGTCTGTAAATTTAAGGATCCATATTTTGAACATAGTATGAATGACATTTTTCTAGATGTGACATTCTTGAGGTTTTCTCTAAGGTCTAGGACCTCTCCAGCTGTGTATTTGGTTAGGTTTACAGTGCCACACGAGTTTCCTCCCATTGAATGGGCTTTAAGTCCAATTAGGGAGCTGTTGATTGGCCTCAAGATAAAAGTACCACTACTGCACCAATGTCTTTGCTGTGCCAGTCATTGATATAGTTATTAGGCCTTGAAGCTGGAGTTGGACCATGGATTGATCTCCCTTACCAGCTTGTGTAGTGCTTTCCAAAGCTATGAGAGCTAACCTTCAGGGGAGGTGGTTTCCAGGTCAGTTCCTGATTCACTGCTGAGTCTGAAATAATACTGTCTTCGGCAATAAGGTCCAGCCCTTGACTGCGTCCCAGAACTTAAAAGTAAGACCCTATTGTTGAAAACAAGACAAACTTCAGACATAGGCTATCATCTCAACCTTTAGCTCAAACAATGACTACACCTCTATAAGCTCTCAATCAACTCTTATCTCCAAGAGTTATTTAAATGTTTGATGTGGTTGAACACTAATTCTTACATGGAAACATCAAGTAACTGGTGATACAAATAGCCCTGCTACTCATTGATCTGTAAGAACTGAGAAGATCATTAGGCATGTGGAGTCTTGAGGCCCTATCCCAGACCCTACTTATTTTTGCAACACTGTCTTATTATGGAGCCCAAGCTAACCTCAAACTTAAGGTCAGCAGTCTCGGTCTTTTACCAGGGCCAGGATTACAGGTATATACCTGTATTGACCTGATTAAAATCTGAATTTTAACAACAGCCATACATAACTGGAATGCATATTAACAATATGCCTTCTAGTGCTTCTTTTTAATTCATCATAAGATAGATACTACAGATAGAAGAAATTCAATAAATACCATCTAAATTTATGCAAAAGTAGCCCCTTTTTAAACACAGGGTCTCACTATACAGCCCTGGATGGCTTGAAACTCACTATGTAAGCCAGGAGGCTGGCCTGAACTCACAGAGCTCTGCCTGCTTCTGCCACCCTGGGACTAAAGGCATGCAACACCAGTTGTTAATTTTTAACAACTGAAGATTAATACATAAATTTAATGCCAGAAAAAAAACAAGTAACTTTTTCAGGCAGTTCAATGTTTAATAGTGCTGGTAAACATACCTGAAACCCAGGCACATGACAACATAGTATGCTCATGCAAAACCAAGCTTTACATCTCTCTCACTCACTGACTAGACATCTGCACAAGAGAGATCAATGTCATATTAGTCACTAAGAATAAATTCCCATCATGAAGTAGATGAAAAGCACTTAATGAAAATTATTACAGATTTATCTATTATAAATGGTGCACCTATTATAATTAAGAGTAATCCTTCATAAATGCCTTCTTCAGACCACCTCAAATTTGATGTTTGCTTTAAAATGCTACAAAACTAAAACCCCTAGATGTTATGAATGCTATATAGTTTATAAGAATGCTAAAAACTTGCCCATTTGTACAACAGGGAAAGCACACTGTCTTGTGGAAAACAAGCAGCCATCCTGGAGGATCTATGTAATGGTTGTGAGACCGAAGCTGGAGGTACCCCATTCACTTGCACTCCCCTTTCAGGGCCACTAACATGGCAAAAAATACTTCAAGATTTCCCCTCTGTTTTTTAATTCAAATACTAATCTTACCTACCTCAGTTTCATCTTTTTAAAATATTTTATGTATAACTGTTCTTATCTTATGTGTCTGAGTGCATTGCCTGCATATATGTAAGTGCACCCATGTCCTGCAATGACGGAGGAGATGAGAAGAGGGTGTCAGATCCCCTAGAACTGGAGTTACAGACAATTGTTAGTCAACATCTGGGTGCTGGGAATTGAACTCAGGTCCTCTGCAAGAGCAACCAGTACTCTTTAACTGGTTGGGTCTCCAGGCCAAATTTAAAAACAATTTTTTTTTTAAAGAGTCAGATGTGAGGGCTGGAGAGATGGCTCAGCAGTTAAAAGCACTGACTGCTCTTGCAGAGGACCCGGGTTCGATTCCCAGCACCCACATGGCAGCTAAGAACCGTCTTTAACTCCAGTTCCAGGGGAATCTGACGCCCTCTTCTGACCTCCTCGGCATTGCATGACACGGGTGCACCTACCAGCATGCAAACAGTACACTCATACACGTAAAATAAATAAATAAATAAATAAATAAATAAATAAATAAATAAATAAAAATTTAAAAAACAAAGTCATGTGTGGTGCCACACACTTTTAATCCCAGCACTGACAGAGTAAGTAGGCAGATCTCTGTGGGATCAAGGCCAGCCTGATCTACACAGCTAGTTCCAGGCCAGCCGAGGCTACACAGAGACCAGATGAATAAATGAATAAATGAATAAATAAATAAACAAATATTTTTTAAATAAAGTGTGACTTTGGAAAGTGTCCTGCAGAATGCCTAGGGCCGGGGGCACAGCGCAGTGGCACGGCACTTGCCTGGAGCTCACAAAGCCCCTGGATTCATTAGAGGCAGGGAGAAGGGACACAACACACTAAAATTTTATTATTTTGACACTGTAGTATCTAAGTCTTTGTTTCTAGGCTAAATAGGTAAATTAATAGCTTGCATTGCTTCCCCAGGTCCTTACCCCCATTTTAGAAACAATTGGTCATTTCTACCCTCTTGCTCCTATCTAGTCACTGCTATTGCACTGAAACAAAACATCAACACCTAATCCTGGAGTCTCTTTGACAAGGCAGAATACTTTCAAGCAGGTCTCTTGAGGACAAGTGAAAGTGTATAAACATGTATTCCACAAGTTTATTTTACGTTGAAAGTTGTAAGATTTGATGTTAAATCCTGAAAAATAATACAAACTAAGTACCATTAAACAAAAACAATAAATCTAGTTAAAGCTAATAAAGATTTCCCAGTAACACTCCAAAGTGGTCTAAAATACACTACATATCTGACTTCACAAAAGATTCAAATGTACTGTAGTTAGGCTTTTTTTTTTAAACTTGGTTTTATACTTCAAGTCTCTGATAAAAATAAAAGAAGAAACAACTTAAAAGAACAAGAGTTTCGCCAGGCATGGTGGCACACACCTTTAATCCTAGCACTTGGGAGGCAAAGGCAGGTGGATCTTTGTGAGTTCAAGGGCAGACTGGTCTATAGAGTGAGTTCCAGGACAGCTGGGGCTACAGGGAGATCCTGTCTGGAAAAGAAAAAAAAAAAAAAAAAAAAAGAACATGTGTTTCCCAAAGTTTTAATCAGGTACCTGTCACTCATATTATGCAAAACTTTGACACTGCTTTGGCAGCTGTAGATGGTTCCACCACACTTAAACAGCTTTGAAATTTGAATTTCCATGACTATTTCTTTTACCCTTCAAACCATTTTACTGAATGATTTAGATATATTACTCTTCCTGTTTGTAAGGACAGTAATATAAAGCACTTTTTGCTGCCACAGCATATTAAATGACAACAGTGCAGCTGTAATCACTGAGATCATTAACTACTATTACGTGATTGATACTGACTCACATTGTGGATGAACCTATGTGATTCAGAGTCAAAAAAAATCATGTTTCTTAAAAACTATTTTAAAAGCTTTTAAACAGTGCTTAAAGACGTTTACATAGGCTTGGTAAACATACAATTCAACTAAATGTAAAGCTTACAGGGCCAGACAAACCCACAGGGTCTCCACATTGGTGAGTCCCCTCTGGCAGGCAGGTCAGAATCAACAGATAGAGCAGTAAGCAAAACACATCTGAAATATGAGGTAAGGCAGAAGGCATAGGTCTAAACAGATGTATAGTTTGCCTCAGGCAGATGTTATCGGCAGGTGCCAGACACTTCACAAAGGTCTATTCTGATTTATAGCACAAGTTTACAGTCAATCAACAAGTATTAAAGTTCTCTTATGAATTAATCACTGTCCGAGACACTGCAGAGCTACTTATCAATGAACAAAGATCGCTTACTATATTATATAGCTGAGTCTGTGGTAAGCAATCCACAAATACAAATGTTGTTTTGTTGCTGGCGTTAGTCTAAGGGAAAGTCCGACGACGAACTTAGCCGTGAACACAGGCAGTAACTAAGCCACAGTGAGCAGCAAGACAGTGCAAATTATTGGAACAGTGATACAAGCCAGGGCCAAAAGCTCAGTTACTGGAACCAAACTATTGAAGGGCCAAGAATAAAGCTTTAGTTCATTCAGCAAAATGAGTTTATGACCGTACTAAGTACCAAAGATGAAAAAATTTAAAAGACAAGGCAATACTGAAGCCTCTGAAGATTAGGACGGCCCTGTGTTTTAGAACAGACTCTGCCTAGACTCCAGGGTAATGAGAAATGTGCCAGTGTTTAATGGCCAAACTTCAAAAGATAAGAGATACACAGAGACAAGAAAGCAAAGAGCTTACAAGAGATGAGTTCAACGTGATGAATAGAGAACTAGAGACGTCCAGGACAAGCGAGGGCAGAAGAGAAAGACATGGCTAAGCCAGACCTGACTCGAGTCCCAGCTCTTCTCATTCCTGATGCTGTTCCTAGTGTTCTGAATCCAGTTCATCACTTTAAAATCAGAATAACATAGGCTGACTAGAAGATATCGATTTAAAAAAATACAAGTATTTACTCTCTAACATACAAGGAACGAGGGGCCACACAAAAGTTAGCTTTTTCTATCCTTAGTTAGCAGACTGTAGCAGTAAGTCAATAAACTAAACAGTAAAGCCGTAGCAATGTGACTAGCTAGTGCAGGGTAAGGAGAAAAGGATGGTACTGGAGGCTTTGCCTAGAAAGAGTGTGTGGCATCTAGGGGTTCATGACAGAGATTCCCTACAAATAAGAACTAAAAGATCCAGTCTTCAGGAGGAGAGATTATAGAAAAAAGGCTCGAAAATGATCAAATATAAGTCATATAGTATCTAAATCATGTGAAAAAAGATATCAGCAACTATTTGGATTTCAATGAACTATTACGTTCATTATATGATGCAACAGAAAATGTATGAACTGAGGATTACTGTTTTAGCCAGATGGGAAACAGTTATGAGAGCCTTCTTTGTATTATTTTTCAATGTAGTGAAAAAGGAAAAGGTATTACTTCCTTTACCTTGCTACCTGTTATATCCCAGAAAGACTACAGCCAACAATCAATCAGTCCCAACAGATCTGGATGTGACTGAGATCACTCTCAAAGAAATGCTTGTCTTCAGAATGGTCATAGTTTACTGGTGGGCATAATTATGACACTTTATCATTCAGGCATTAAATAAACCTGAATGAGGGCAGTAGCAAAGAAAATGGAAAAATGACACCAAGTTTACACCTTATCGTGAATATCGAGTAACAAGTTCTACCACCTCAATTATACTAGTTGCTTCTGAGAAATGTCTAATTTTGTAATTTAAATGAGTAAAAGCTAATCACAGAAAGAGAACATCCAGAAAACACTGGTTTTCTAAGGCCTACTCTGAACCTGATAGAGACAATCAGTAAGTTTTGAGAACTGCCCAGTTAGCGCTTCTGTATAAATGACCTACACAAATAATGTGACATGCTGAATGATTACAAACAACAGCACACACTGTTGTTCACTTACCCTAACAAGGCAAGGACCTCTTCTTTTACTCATATAACTGATGTAGCCACCTACAATTTTCTGCACATTGTTGATCTATAAATTCAATGTTTATCTATCCTAATATCTGATTATGGGGTCTGATAAATGCTGGGAAACTACAGCAGAAACTATAAACTTGAAGACACTTCATTCAGAATGTTCCTTAATGAGTGATGAGCACCCAAGCACACACAGTAGATCATCGAGATAAAGGAAAGCTTGGCGTTTGCAACAAATGAAAGTTGCTAAATGCCTATGTCAAATGATGTTACATGATTATATTATACTGACATTATACTCAGAGTATTTATAAATCACCAAAAAGATGGCATTAACAGGACACAATTAGTACAACACCACCACCACCACCACCACCACCACCACCACCACCACCACTACCACCACCACCACCACAGACATGTTACAATGATTTAATTGATTTTTATTTCAAAAAGAAACAAAACATTTGTAAAGCAACCAATATATACCAGGAGCTGTGGTCCAATCTCCACGTCACTTTATTTGCTCAATTATAGTCTCTCAAATTTGGGGGTTTTATTTTGGTGTGGTTTTCTTTGGGGAGGAGGGTAGTTGTTTCTGTTTTGTTTGAGGTTTTCAGCTTTTCAAGACAGGGTCTCTTGCAGTACAGGGCTGGTCTAGAATTTATGACAGAGCCAGGGAGGACCCAAACTTCTGATTCTCTTGTCTCTGCTGTCATACAGAAAAGGTTCACAACCCCTGGTTTGTTTGATGATGAGGATCAAACTCGAGGCTTCCCGAATACTAGGCACTCTTAGCAACTCAGCTATACCCCCAATCCTTGGGTTCTGTTTCTATTGTTTTCTCTTTATAGGAAAAGGAACCATACCTCTCTTGCAGGAGAATGTAGCACAAGAAGTATTAAGAGAATGAACTGACAGTAAAAAAAAAAAAAATCAATGAATGAATGAATGGAATGACATAGAATGGTGTGGTATAATGTTCTGAAACTTCCTGGTATGGAGTAGTTCTTCCAGGAGGAATGCCTTGGAAATTGATTCGTAAATTTTAGAGCCAGAGGAATCTTAGAGTTCCTACATTTAATTCATTTTAAAGATGAGGATAAGAAAAAAAATGGCTTATCTATAGTAACTTATCTAGGTGATGGAGAGATGGCTCAGCAGTTAAGAGCACTGGCTGCTCTTACAGAGGACCCACATTCAGTTCCCAGAACCTACACTGTGGCTAGCAACTGTCCATAACTCCAGTTCCAGGAGATCCAACAACCTCTTCTCGTCTCTGTGGCCACTGAATAACATGGGTACATTTACATACATGTAGGCAAAATACTCATACACACAAAATAAAAATAAATGAAAATAATTTTTAAAGTAACTCATCTAGATGTTACTGGCAGGCATAAAGTTGAGCCCTGGGTCTTCTTTTATGTCTGTTATGAAAATAATCCTTTCTTGCCACTTTGAAGGTTGATAGTAACTTCTATATCAAAGAACCAACTGACTAGCAGTAATCACTGTAGAATCAAATGAATTAATCAATAAAACAAGATACTAGCATTAGAAAATAAAGAGCTTTTTAAAAAAATCTATAATTTTATGTGCAGGAATGTATTGCTTGCATGTATAAAACTGCACACATGTGGTAAAACACTCATGGAATCAGTCAGAAGAGGGTGTTGGATTCCCTTGAAACTGGAGTTACAGATAGTTGTTAGCTGCCATGTGGGTGCGGACAACTGAACCTGGGTCCTCTGCAAGAGCACCTAGTGCTCTTAACCACTGAGCCATTTCTCCAAGCCCCAATAAAGGGCTGTTCTTATTCCTCATAATATCAAGTAAAAATCTTGAAAATTTGCTAGACGACTTCAGAGGAATACCAAGATGGGTAAAGGAAAAGGGAAGGAGAGGAGGAAAGGGGAGAAAACGTCAAATCTGAAGTGTGTCAGGAGTCTAGACAGAAAAATGTACCCGCTCCTCACCTCGTAGTCTGAAGGCAGGGGTTCAAAGAGTGAGGAAACACTAGGCCAACAGGAGTGACTTCTGCTATTGACAAATCACAGTGTGAGATAACTCTCATTGCTCGAGTGGATGAAAATTAAAATGGCACAAAAAAAAGCCATTTCATTGAAATTCTGCTACAGAAAGTTGGATACTAGGGAAAACAGACATTTGCAGTAAGAGGCTATGGATTTATCAGGAAAAGAAAGAGGAAACGGGGGGGGGGGGGTGGATCCCAACAAGTTAGGCTGAAAGTAGAATGTTCCATCACACCAAGGTGTCACAGATTAAATTTTCATTAGCCACTTCCTTCTGTTAACAGAGCATCTGCAGCCCCAAGCAAAAGCAGTCATCTATGATTTTCAAATTGTTCTTTAGTTTGAAAGAGTGAAACTGCTCTTCGTTACTACCAGGTGAGGGAAAGTGATCTTCTTTAAGATTTCTAGATGTGCTAACTAGACTCCAATGGATGAACTTGCACCAAAGGACATCTGGGTATAAATGATTGACTATGAATAGAACTTAACATATATGCAGAATGCATGAGGCCTGGTAGTCGGGGTGTTATGAGAGGGCATGCATGGGTCGGGGAGGGGAGCTAAACTTCATCAAGAACTACAGTATGAAATGCATAAAAACTCAATAAAATATCATAAAAGGGGGTTGGAGAGATGGCTAGTGGTTAGGAGTACTGACTGTTCTTACAGAGGACTCAGATTCAAATCCCAGCACCCACATGATGGCTAACAACCATCTATAACTCCCCAGGGGATTCAACACGTTCTTGTGACCTTCTCAGACTGCATGCACAACGCAGTGCACTAACACACATGCAGGCAATACATTTCACATATATAAAATAAAAATAATTTTATTAAAAAAAAATTTTTTTTTAATTGCTCATCAGAGTCTCTTATCAGGTCCAGCTTCCAGAATGGTCACCGTGTGTGTGTGTGTGTGTGTGTGTGTGTGTGTGTACAGGTGCTCCTGCATGTTTACATACATGTGTGTGAAGATCAGACATTAAGCTCAGCTGCTGTTCCTCAGAAATGCTGTCCATTTTGTTTTTTGATAGGGTCTCTCACTGGCATGGCTCCTACGGTACTAGCAGGTTGGGCTGGGCTGGCCAGCGAGCTCCAAGAATCTGCCTGCCTGTCTCTGCGTCCCCGAGCCGGGACTCCAAGTCTGGGCCACCACACTGGCTCTGGGGATCACACTCGGGTCCTCATGCTTATCGTGCAAGCCCTCGGCGAACCAAGGGTTCAACTTTATGCCTGCCAGTAACACCTAGATAAGTTACTTTAAAAGTTATTTTGATTCATTTATTTTTATTTTATGTATATGTTTTGCCTACATGTATGTAAATGCACCCATGTTATTCAATGCCCACAGAGATGAGAAGAGGTTGTTGGATCTCCTGGAACTGGAGTTATCGACAGTTGCTAGCCACAATGTAGGTTCTGGGAACTGAATGTAGTTCCTCTGTAAGAGCAGCCAGTGCTCTTAACTGCTGAGCCATCTCTCCAGCCCCTAAATAAGGTACTGTAGATAAGTGAGGAGACTGAGGCAGGTGGATCTCTGTGAGATCAAGGCCAGCCTGACCTATGGCCAGTTCCAGGCCAGCTGGGGCTACAGAGAGACACTGTCTCAAAAAAAAAAATAGGGCATTAGGAAGGTTAAGTATAATATTAAGGATTAGAAGATTAGATTTCATGGGACTTAATTACAAAGTGTTTACATTATAACAAAGTGGCTAAGACGGCATGGCTGCTGGGCCAACTACTTCAACAGTTTATACATAATGTGCACGTTCGTTTCTGGCTCATTTCTTGGGAGAGCCATCAGATCTTGTATCAACATGCAGATTTTTCCAATGGTAATGAGTTCTTCCTTTTTTATTTTTTCAGGGATTAAAGGACAACGGGCGTGCTAAGCAAGTACTCATCTACTGACCTACATCACCAGCATTTGGACTGTGTTCTTTAAGGGCAAACTCCATATCCAACTCATCTCTTATTTCCCTTGCAGAGTAGGTTGAGTACACTTGGTCTTAGTGGGCCTCAACAACTAATAAGTTGCATTGAACTAAAGTGATATATACTGATATGAGCCAAAATCAAGGATGAGAACTATTTATTAACCTTACAAATTCATTTGTTTTGCTATCAGAATATAGTTAGTAAGTCCTGCTATATCATCTTGGAGAAATCACTTTCTACACTTTTACTAAATGTCTGTGATCTACACAGCAGAAGTATTACCCACTTTGCAGGAAGTACTAGAGTCATAAAGAGAGATCACATTCTCCTCCAACAGAATTTAATTTACAACATCTTCACCTCAAAATGAAACAGTAGAATAGATGTAAAGTAAAAATCTAATACTCTCAAAGTTATTTTGATTCATTTATAATTTATTTATTTTTTTTATGTGTATGAGTGTACTGTCTGCATGTAGGTTGGTGCACCCATGTTGTGCAATGCCACAAGGTCAGAAGAGGGTGTCAGATTCCCCTGGAACTCGAGTTAAAGACGGTTCTTAGCCACCATGTGGGTGCTGGGAATCGAACCAGGGTCCTCTGCAAGAGCAGTCAGTGTTCTTAACTGCTGAGCCATCTCTCCAGCCCCAAGATTCATTTATAAAAGGGCATTTTTATAATAACCACATTAGATAGTCCAAACAAAAAGGACAACACTGAAGCAGAAATTCCTATTTTTACATATTTTTTCAGGTAAATAGAGATTATGTTAATTTTAAAAAGGAATCACCTGGCACATTGGTGTATGCCTTTAGTCCCAGCACTCAGGAGGCAGAGGAGTTGGAGTTCTGTGAGATTGAGGCCAGCCTGGTCTACACAGCAAGTTCCAGGTCATTTAGGGGGTTACTGGGACAGCCTATCGCAAAAGGAAGGAAGGAAGGAAGGAAGGAAGGAAGGAAGGGAGGAAGGAAGGGAGGGAGGGAGGACGAGGGGAGCGGAGAGGGGGAGGGGGAGGGGAAGGGGAAGGGGAAGGGGAAGGGGAAGGGGAAGGGGAAGGGGAAGGGGAAGGGGAAGGGAAAAGTAAATCTGTCGGACACCTTTAATCCCAGCACTCTGGAGGCAGAGGCAGGTAGATCTCTGAGTTCAAAGCCAGCCTGGTCTACAGAGTGAGTTCCAGGCCAGCTGGGGCTACAGGGAGACCCTGTCTCAAAATGACCCCCCCAAAAAAAAAGAAAAAGAAAAAGAAGAATAAATCTAAATGGATAGGGAATGTCAAGGTAAAAAGAGGAGAAGGAAAATCAATTTAGTTTCTCTCATAAGATGACATTGCTCCCCCTGGGTATTAGTGCTGTCACTCTAGAATACAGACTACCACAGCACAGAACCAAACCTGTGCCCCATCCCTTCACATTCTTCTTCTTCTTCTCTACCCTACCCCTCCCTTCAGTGATGCTTGAGTGGGAAAAGCAGAGACCAACCTAGACATGCCAGCCCCTTACAGAAAACAAGTGGCCTGGCCTAGCATACAGTCTGTGGGTGCCTTTATCCCAGACGCTCAGCTGCTGCTGCACACACCTAGAGCCACAACAGAAGCCAGCAGGACCGGTATTAGTATTAACACAGAGAGAGAATAAAGATTAATATTAACAACAGACCAGAAATTTCAAAATCTCTTGATAGACTCATCAATGGATATTAGAAAACAAGTTTATTTTTGTTTACTGATGTCAATACTCACATAGATGATTGATAGGTAGATGATAGAGAGATATAGAGAGATTGGGAGATAAAGAGAGAGAGAGAGAGAGATAGCTCTGACAGATAGATAGTTACATAGGTACATAGATATTAGGTTTGTTGAGGATTTTTGATTTTTGTGGACAGGGTCTCCCTGTAGTCCCAGATAGCCTGGAACTAGCTATGTGTACCAGGCTGGCCTCAGTCTTGCAGAGATCTGGGAGATCCACCTGCCTCTGCCTCCCTAGTGATGAGATTAAAGGCATATGACCATGCCCAACTCCAATGTTAATGTCTTTTTATACTATATTGGCCAAGTTCATTTACATTCTTTTTTAAATTTTTATCTATTACTTTTATTTTTATATGTATGAGTGAATTGCCTGTGTGCAAGAAGAGGCAGAAAGATTGTAAGAGCCAGAGGTGGTCAAAAATAGTTTTCCAGATAGTTTGTCATTTAGACATATGAACTCACATGGTGCATGGTGTCAGCATGCACAAGTCCCATGTAAGCTCAAACCAGACAAAAATCTCAGCACAGACACGGGGAAGTAGGTAAGAAATCCCAACCCAACCCAAGGAACTTCTGGTAACTGATGGCTGCTGGGAAGGAGACAGCCTCATACAGGGAAGGGCTCTTGGTAGGTTGAACAGGCTCCAGTGGATGACAGAGCCAAGCTGAGGGACGTGTTCGGACACAAATCAGACTCTGTAGTCCATATTTTATATATAGCAGAGTGCACTGAATTGGGCAGGGAGAGGTGTGGATGGGGGAGGTGACCTAAATACATCAAATTATATTGTATGGAAACTGCAAAATTCTCAATACAATTGTTTTACTCTATCTACATAGTGTAGGGTGTGCTTTTTATTTATTTATTTTGGCTTTTGCTTTTAATAATGTTAAAATGATGACATCGATCTATGATTTTGGCTAATACCCTAACATTTATAAAAGTTTTTTTTAAGATTTTTTTATTTATTTATTATTTCTTACGTGTATGAATGTACTGTGTGCATGTAGGTTGGTACACCTATGTCATGCAATGCCACGGAGGTCAGAAGAAGGTGTTGGATTCCCCTGGAACTGGAGTTAAAGACGGCTCTTAGCCGCCATGTGGGTGCTGGGAATCGAACCCCAGTCCTCTGCAAGAGCAGTCGGCGCTCTTAACTGCTGAGCCATCTCTCCAGCCCCTATAAAAGGTTTTATAATAAGAGTAGAAACTTTATATCTTATGTAGTACACAATTTACCTTTATAAAGTACCACATGCAGTTTATAAATGCTACATAAGCTGGGCTTGGTGGCACATGCCTTTAATCTTAGCACTTGGGAGGCAGAGGCAGGCAGATCTCTTTGAGTCCAAGGCCAACCTGATCTGTATAGCAAGTTCCAGGACAACTGGGACTACAGGGAGACCATGTCTGGAAAAAAAAAATGCTACATAAATGCCAGGCATTGTGGTGCATGCCTTTAATCCCAGCTCTCAGGAGGCAGAGGCAGGTGGATCTCCGTGAGTTCAAGTCCAGCTGGGTCTACAGAGTGAGTTCCAGGCTAGATGGGGGCTATAGGAAGACCCTATCTCAAAAAGACCAAAAAAGAAATAAGTACTACATAAATATGAATTAATGGAACAAATATTCAGAGAAGGAAAACAATATGCATTCAGTGGATTATGTGTCTATTCCATTCCCAAGCCTGTATACTGATTGATATCTGTGTTCTTCAGGGTTCTCTAGGGGTAAATTAGCAATAGAATGAGTATTAAAAGAGGATCTAGGGGGCTGGAGAGATGGCCTAGCGGTTGTGAGTGCCGACTGCTCTTGCAGAGGACCCGGGTTCAATCCCCAGCACCCACATGGCAGCTGAGAACCATCTGTAACTCCAGTTCCAGGAGAACTCCAGTTCCAGGGGAATCCGACACCCTCTTCTGACCTCCGCAGCATTGCACGACACGGGTGCACAGACCTGCATGCAGACAATACATTCATACACATAAATAAATAAAATTTTAAAAATTTAAAAAAAAAGAATGGGGAATCATTAAAGTCTTGGTGTGAAAGCAAAATAGTGCAAGCTGTGCTTCAGGAATGCTTTGTCATGGAACAGGATGTGCTATGGCCAGCAGCCTCACACTCCTGCTGCCTTCCGCACTATGATGGACATTATCCTCTTGAGCAATGAGCCAAAATAAACCCTTCTAACATTTTTGTTAAGTATTTTGTCACAGCAACAAAAGTAACTACTATAGCCTCTTGAGGCCTGTAGGGGGGGCGGGGAATGGTTCAATGGATAAAGTACCTAATGCTTAAATGTGAAGACCAGAGATTAGATCCCCACCTAAGTGCCAAGTAGGCGTTGTGGCCAAGCAATAATCCCAGTGCTTGGGCCAAAGGCAGGGGCTCTCCAGGACAAGATGGCTAATAAATCTAGCCAAATCAATGAACTCCAAGTTCAATGAGTTGTCTTCAGTGGAGTGAGATTTCAGAAGACACCTGACAACCTCTGCCCTTGGCACATACACACAAGTACACACACATACCCCTACAACGGAGTTACAGATGTTCTTCTCAGTGGCCATGGAGGGTGCTGGGCGATTGAACCGCCCCCTGGTCCCTTGCAACAGCTCGCATGTAAAGTCCGTGCACGAACAACAACCCTAGGGCAATTTCTCCAGCCCCTAGATCCTCTTTTAATACTCATTCTATTGCTAATTTACCCCTAGAGAACCCTGAAGAACACAGATATCAATCAGTATACAGGCTTGGGAATGGAATAGACACATAATCCACTGAATGCATATTGTTTTCCTTTCTGAATATTTGTTCATTTAATTTCATTTATTTTATGTATTTATTTATTTTTTGGTTCTTTTGAGATAGGGTCTTTCTGAAGCCCCCATTAGCTGCGAAACTCACTTGCTGACAGCTGGACTTGAACTACGAGATCACCTGCTCTGCCTCCTGAGAGCTGGGATTTATAAGGCATGCACCACACAAGACCTGGCATTATGTAGATTTTTTTTTCCAGACATGGTCTCCCTGTAGTCCCAGTTGTCCGGTGATATGCCAATACCAAGGTTGGCCTTGGACTCAAAGAGATCTGCTGCCTCTGCCTCCCAAGTGCTAAGATTAAAGGCATGTGCCACCAAGCCCAGCTTATGTAGCATTTATAAACTGCATGTGGTACTTTATAAAGGTAAATTGTGTACACATAAGATAGATAGTGTTCTACTCTTATATAAAACCTTTTATAGGGGCTGGAGAGATGGCTCAGCAGTAAGAGCGCCGACTGCTCTTGCAGAGGACTGGGGTTCGATTCCCAGCACCCACATGGCGGCTAAGAGCCGTCTCTTTAACTCCAGTTCCAGGGGACATCCAACACCTTCTTCTGACCTCCGTGGCATTGCATGACACGGTGTACCAACCTACATACACAGACATTCATACACGTAAGAAAATAATAATAAATAAAAAAATCTTAAAAAAAACTTTATAAATGTTAGATATGAAATAGCCTCATAGACGTCATCATTTTAACATTAAAAAAAAGCCAAAATAAATAAATAAAAAGCACCACCCTACACTATGTAGATGAGTAAAAACATTGTATTGAGAAATTTTGCATAGTTTCCATACAATATAATTGATTTGTATTTAGGTCACTCTCCCCCATCCACACCTCTCCCTGCCCAATTCATGTGCACTCGCTTAATATAAAATATGGACTACAGAAGTCTGATTTGTGCCGAAAACGTCCCTCAGCTGGCTCTGTTCATCCACTGGAGCCTGTTCAACCTACCAAGAGCCCTTCCCTGTATGAGGCTGTCTCCTTCCCAGCAGCCATCAGTTTACCGAAGTTCCTTGGGTTGGGGATTTCTTACCTACCTCCCACGTTCTGTGCTGAGATTTTTGTCTGGTTTGAGCTACAGGGACTTGTGCATGCTGCACCATGCACCATGTGAGTTCATATGTCTAAATGACAAACTATCTGGAAAACTATTTGACCACCTCTGGCTCTTACAATCTTTCTGCCTCTTCTTGCCACAGGCAATCACTATACATATAAATAAAAGTAATAGATAAAAATTTAAAAAAGAATGTAAATGAACTTGGCCAATATAGTATAAAAGACATTGAACATTGGAGTTGGCATGGTCAGTATGCCTTTAATCTCATCACTATGGGAGGCAGAGGCAGGTGGATCTCCCAGATCTCTGCAAGACGAGGCCAGCCTGGTACATCAGCATTCCAGGCTATCTGGGACTACAGGGAGACCCTGTCCCACAAAAATCAAAAATCCTCAACAAACCTAATTCTATATGTACCTATGTAACTATCTATCTGTCAGAGCTATCTCTCTCTCTCTCTCTCTTTATCTCCCAATCTCTCTATATCTCTCTATCATCTACCTATCAATCATCTATGTGAGTATTGACATCAGTAAACAAAAATAAACTTGTTTTCTATATCCATTGATGAGTCTATCAAGAGATTTTGAAATTCGGTCTGTTGTTAATATTAATCTTTATTCTCTCTCTGTGTTAATACATATCCGGTCTCTGCTGGTCTTCTGTTGTGGCTCTAGGTGTGTGCAGCAGCAGCTGAGCGTCTGGGAATAAAGGCACCCACAGACTGTATGCTAGCCAGGCCACTTGTTTTCTGTAAGGGGCTGGCATGTCTAGGTTGGTCTCTGCTTTTCCCACTCAAGCATCACTGAAGGGAGGGGTAGGGTAGAGAAGAAGAAGAAGAATGTGAAGGGATGGGGCACAGGTTTGGTTCTGTGCTGTGGTAGTCTGTATTCTAGAGTGACAGCACTAATACCCAGGGGGAGCAATGTCATCTTATGAGAGAAACTAAATTGATTTTCCTTCTCCTCTTTTTACCTTGACATTCCTATCCATTTAGATTATTCTTCTTTTTCTTTTTCTTTTTTTTTGGGGGAGGGTCTCCCTGTAGCCCAGCTGCCTGGAACTCACTAGTGACAGGCTCCTTGACTCACCTGTAGACAGGCTCTGGCAGAGATCGTTGACCCTAGGCTCCATAGCTTTTAATCCGACATTCGCAGTCCCTACGGCGGTGACGCAAATATGCTTGCAATTACAAGGTCCCCTTTGTCCTTCCCCTCCCCTCCCCCATTTCCCGTCCCCCTCCCCCCTCCCCCTCCCTCCCTCCCTCCCTCTCCTCCCTCCATCTTCCTCCTTCCCTCCTTCCTTCCTTCCTTCCTTCCTTCCTTTCCTTTCTTTTTTTTTTTTTTTTTGAAGGGTCTCAAACTAAATTCTATGTAAACTGGCTGGTCTCTTGCATCTCACAGGGACTCCAACAATCCTCTGCCTCCTGAGTGCTGGGGCTAACAGGCATACACCAATGTGCCAGGTGATTCCTTTTTAAAATAAACATAATCTATTTACCTGAAAAAAATATGTAAAAAATAGGAATTTCTGCTTCAGTGTTGTCCTTTTTGTTTGGACTATCTAATGTGGTTATTTGCACATTATAAAAATGCCCTTTTTATAAAAATCTGTGGCTGGAGAGATGGCTCAGCAGTAAGAACACCTGACTGCTCTTGCAGAGACCCTGGTTCGATTCCCAGCCACCACATGGTGGCTAAAAACCGTCTTTAATCGGTTCCAGGGGAATCTGACACCCTTCTTCTGACTTGTGGCACTTGCACAACATGGGTGCACCCAACTCTACTGCAGACAGTACACTCATACACACTATAAAAAAATAAATAAATATAAATGAATAAAAATAACTTTGAGAGTATTAGATTTTTACTTTACATTATTTACTGTTTCATTTTGAGGTGAAGATGTTGTAAATTAAATTCTGTTGGAGGAGAATGTGATCTCTCTTTATGACTCTAGTACTTCCTGCAAAGTGGGTAATACTTCTGCTGTGTAGATCACAGACATTTAGTAAAAGTGTAGAAAGTGATTTCTCCAAGATGATATAGCAGGACTTACTAACTATATTCTGATAGCAAAACAAATGAATTTGTAAGGTTAATAAATAGTTCTCATCCTTGATTTTGGCTCATATCAGTATATATCACTTTAGTTCAATGCAACTTATTAGTTGTTGAGGCCCACTAAGACCAAGTGTACTCAACCTACTCTGCAAGGGAAATAAGAGATGAGTTGGATATGGAGTTTGCCCTTAAAGAACACAGTCCAAGTGCTGGTGATGTAGGTCAGTAGATGAGTACTTGCTTAGCACGCCCCGTTGTCCTTTAATCCCTGAAAAAATAACAAAGGACAAGACGACCATTACCATGGACAAAATCTGTCATTGTTGATTACAAAAGACTATGATGGACTCTCCCAAGAAAATGAGCCAGAAACGAACGGCACATATGTATAAACTGTTGAAGAGTTGGCCAGCAGCCATGCCGTCGTAGCCACTTGTGTTATTAATGTAAAAACCACTTGGTAATTACGTCCCATGAAATCTATCTTTCTAATCCTGAAGATTAACTTAAACCTTCCTTAATCCCTATTTTTTTTTGAGACCGTCTGTCCTCTGTCAGCCCAGCTGCCGTGAACTGGCCAAGGTCAGCTGGCTTTGATCTCACAGAGACTCCACCTGCTCCTCAGTCTCCTCACTTATCTACAGTACCTATTTAGGGGCTGGAGAGAACGGCTAGCAGTTAAGAGCACAATAGGTGCTTACAGAGGACATAATATGTTCCCAGCCACAAACAAACTGACAATCTGTGCTAACAAAGTTAATAAAAAACTCCAAGTTCCAGGAGGAATCCAACAACCATCTTCTGGCATCTCTGGTGGGATATTGACTGACATGTGTGCATTTACCTACATGCTAGCATCAAAACATATACATAAAAATAAAAATAAATGAATCAAATAAAACTTTTAAAGTTAATTATCTAGGTGTTACTGGCAGGCATAAAGTTGAACCCTTGGTTCGCCGAGGGCTTGCACGATAAGCATGAGGACTGAGTGTGATCCCAGCGCCCAGTTGTGGTGGCCCAGACTGGAAGTCCCGGCTCGGGGACAGCGAGACAGGGCAGGCAGATTCTTGGAGCTCGCTGGCCAGCCCCAGCCCCACCGCTAGTACCGTAGGAGCCATGCCCGTGAGAGACCCTATCAAAAAACACAATGGACAGGCATTTCTGAGGAACAAGCAGCTGAGGCTTAACTGTCTGATCTTCCACACATGTATGTAAACATGCAGGAGCACCTGTGACACCACACACACACACCACACACACACAACACACACGGTGGACCCCCCAATTCTGGAGCCTGGACCTGATAAGAGACTCTGAATGAGCAATTAAAAAAAAATTTTTTTTTAATTAAAATTATTTTTATTTTATAATTGTGAAATGTATTGCTGCATGTGTGTAGTGCACTAGCATTTGTGCATGCATCGAGAAGTCAGCAAGAAGCTGTTGAATCCTCGACTGGAACGGAGTTATAGATGGTTTGTTAGCCATCACTGTGGGTGCTAGGATTTGAAATTTCTCTAGTTCATCTGTAAGAACAGTCAGTACTCTATAACACTAGCCATTCTTTCTCCAACGCCCGTTTATGATATTTTATTGTGTTTTTAGCATTCATACTGTAGTTCTTGATGAAGTTTAGCTCCCCTCCCGACCCATGCATGCCTCTATAACACCCGACACCAGCCACTACGAGCATTCTGCATTATATGTTAAGTTTCTATTCATAGTCAATTCATTTATTCCCCAGATGTCCTTGGTGCAATTTTCTATCCATTGGATTCTTAGTTAGAATTCTAGAAATTCTTAAACGAAGATCACTTTTCCCCTCACCTGGTAGTAACGAAGAGCAGTTTCACTCTTTCAAACTAAAGAACAATTTGAAAATCATAGATGACTGCTTTTGCTTGGGGCTGCAGATGCTCTGTTAACAGAAGGAAGTGGCTAATGAAAATTTAATCTGTGACACCTTGGTGTGATGGAACATTCTACTTTCAGCCTAACTTGTTGGGGATCCACCCCCCCCCCCGTTTCCTCTTTCTTTTCCTGATAAATCCATAGCCTCTTACTGCAAATGTCTGTTTTCCCTAGTATCCAACTTTCTGTAGCAGAATTTCAATGAAATGGCTTTTTTTTGTGCCATTTTAATTTTCATCCACTCGAGCAATGAGAGTTATCTCACACTGTGATTTGTCAATAGCAGAAGTCACTCCTGTTGGCCTAGTGTTTCCTCACTCTTTGAACCCCTGCCTTCAGACTACCGAGGTGAGGAGCGGGTACATTTTTCTGTCTAGACTCCTGACACACTTCAGATTTGAGTTTCCTCCCCTTCTCCTTCTCCTCCCTTTTCCTTTACCCATCTTGGTATTCCTCTGAAGTCGTCTAGCAAATTTCAAGATTTTTACTCTATTTATGGCAGGTAAGAACAGCCCTTTTATGGGGCTTGGAAGAAATGGCTCAGTGGTTAATGCGCACTAGGTGCTCTTGCAGAGGATCCCAGGTTCGTGTCGACCCCACATTGGCAGCTAACAACTATCTGTAACTCAGTTTCAGGGAAATCCACCACTCTTCTGACTGATTCCATGGGTGTTTTACCACATGTGTGCAGTTTTATACATGCAAGCATACTATTTCTCTGGCACATAACAATTATAGATTTCTTTATAAAAAGCTCTTTATTTTCTAATTGCTAGATATCTTGTTTATTGATTCATTCATTTGATTCTACAGTGATTACTGCTAGTCCGTTGGTTTCTTTGATATAGAAGTTTACTATCAACCTTCAAAGTGGACGAAGAAAGGTTATCTTTCATAACAGACATTAAAAGAGAGACCCAGGCTCAACTTTATGCCTGCCAGTAACATCTACGATGAGCTTACTTAAAAATTATTTTATTTATTTTTATTTTTGTGTGTATGAGTATTTGCCTACATGTATGTAACATGTACCCATTTTATTGTAGTGCCACAGGGGACGAGAAGAGTGTGTTGGATCTCCTGGAATTTGGAGTTATGGACAGTTGCTGCCACAAGTGTGGTTCTGTGCAACTGAATGTGGGTCCTCTGTAAGAGCCAGCCATTGCTCTAAACTTGCTGAAACATCTTCTCCACACCTAATAAGTTACTCTAGATAAGCCATTTTTTTTCTTATGCCTCATCTTTAAAATGATTAACTGTAGGAACTCTAAAGATTCCTCTGGCTCTAAAATTTACTGAATCAATTTCCAAGGCATTCTTCCTGGAAGAACTACTCCATACCAGGAAGTTTCAGAACATTATACCCACCACCATTCTATGTCCTTCCATTCTTCATCATTGATTTTTTTTTTTTTTACTGTCCAGACGGAGTTACAGATGGTTTTCTCAGTGGCCATGGGGGCTGGGCGATTGAAAATCCCCGTCCCCCCCCTGGTCCCTCTGCAACACGCTCGCATGAGAGAAGGTCGTGCAGCGAACAACAACCTCTGGGCAATTTCTCCAGCCCCTAGATCTCTTTTATACTCATTCCTATTGCTATTTCCCTTAAGAACCTGAAGAACACAAGATACATCGTATCACAGGTTGGGAATGGACTATACAATTAATCATACCTGGATGCATACTTGTTTTGTTATCTGATATTTGTTTCAATTAAGTAACTTTTATTATGTTTAGTACTATTTATTTACTTTTTTGGTTTCTTTGAGACAGGGTTATCTCCATAGCACAATTCTAGCATCGTCCTATGTGACCTAAAGCTGGACTTGAAACTCAACGGAGATCGACTAACCATCTCTGCACTCCGGAGAGCTGGGGATTTTGTATAGAGAATGACCACAAATGACTGGCTTATGTAGCAATTTTTTTTTCAGACATGGTCTCCCTGTAGTCCCAGTTGTATCCGGTTGATAATGCCAATTACCATAAGGTTGGCTTGGACTCAAGGAGATCTGCTGCCTTCTGCCTCCACAGTGCTAAGATTAAAGGCCTGTGCCACCAGCCAGCTTATGTAGCATTTATTTAAAACTGCATGTGGTACTTTATAAAGGTATAATTGTGTTAGACTAAATAGATACGTG
The DNA here is from genome assembly GCA_009823505.1 of Rhizomys pruinosus. Classification (NCBI taxonomy): domain Eukaryota; kingdom Metazoa; phylum Chordata; class Mammalia; order Rodentia; family Spalacidae; genus Rhizomys; species Rhizomys pruinosus. Next base: position 5,437,935 of record VZQC01005680.1, on the reverse strand, counting down.
TCTACTCTTATATAAACCTTTTTATAGGGGCTGGAGAGATTGGCTAGCAGTAAGAGCGCCGACTGCTCTTGCAGAGGACTGCGGGTCGCTTTCCCAGCACCCACATGGCGGCTAAGAGCCGTCTCTTTAACTCCAGTTCCAGGGGAATCCAACACCTTCTTCTGACCTCCGTCGGCATTGCATGACATCGGTGTACCAACCTACATACACAGTACATCACTACACGTAAGAATAATAAATAATAAATTAAAAAAATCTTATAAAACAATTGCAGTATGTAGCTATATGAAATAGCCTCGATAACTCATCATTTTAACATTAAAAAAAAAAAAAAAAAACAAAATAAATAAATAAAAAGCACCACCCTACACTATGTGAGTATGAGTAAAAAGATTGTATTGAGAATATTTTTTTCATATTTCATCAATATAATTGATTTGTATTTAGGTCACTCTCCCCCATCCACACCTTCTTCCCCTGCCCAATCATTGTGCACTCGCTTAATATAAAATATGGACTACAGACAGTCTGATTTGTGCCGAAAACGTCCCTCAGCTTGGCTCTGTTATCCACTGGAGCCTGTTCAACCCACCAAGAGCCCTTCCCTGTATGAGGCTGTCTCCTTCCCAGCTAGCCATCATTGACCAGAAGTTCTTCGGAAGGTGGGGTTTCTTACCCACCTCCCCACGTCTCTGTGCTGAGATTTTTGTCTGGGTTTGAGCTACAGTGGGACTTGTGATATGCGCACCCATGCACCATGTGAGCATATGTCTAAAGACAAACTATCTGGAAAACTATTTGACCACTCTGGCTCTTACATCTTTTCTGCCTCTTCTTGCACCACAGGCAATCACTTTACATATACATAAAAGTAATAGATAAAAATTTAAAAAAGAATGTCTAAAGAACTTTGGCCAATATGTTATAAAAAGACATTAACCTTGGAGTTGGGCATGGGCATATGCCACTCATCCACTAGGGAGGCAGAGGCAGGCGGATCTTCCCAGATCTCTGCAGATGCGGCCAGCCTGGTCACACTCGAGCATTCCAGGCTACGGGACTACAGGGAGACCCTGTCCCACAAAAATCAAACAATCCTTCAACAAACCTAATCTATATGTACCTATGTAACTATCTATCTGTCAGAGCTATCTCTCTCTCTCTTCTCCTTCTTTATTCCCAATTCTCTATATTCTCTATCATCTACCTATCAATCATCTATGTGAGTATTGACATCAGTAAACAAAAATAAACTTGTTTTCTATATCCATTGATGAGTCTATCAAGAGATTTTGAAATTCGGGTCTGTTGAATATTATCTTTTTTATCTCTCTCTGTGTAAACAATACCGGTCCTGCTGGCTTTGTTGTGGCTTAGGTGTGTGCAGCAGCAGCTGAGCGTTGGGATAAAGGCTACCCACAGACTGTATGCTAGGCCAGGCCACTTGTTTTCTGTAAGGGGCTGGCATGTCTAGGTTGGTCTCTGCTTTTCCCACTCAAGCATCACTGAAGGGAGGGGTAGGGTAGAGAAGAAGAAGAAGAATGTGAAGGGATGGGGCACAGGTTTGGTTCTGTGCTGTGGTAGTCTGTATTCTAGAGTGACAGCACTAATACCCAGGGGGAGCAATGTCATCTTATGAGAGAAACTAAATTGATTTTCCTTCTCTCTTTTTACCTTGACATTTCCTATCCATTTAGATATTCTTCTTTTCTTTTTCTTTTTTTGTTGGGCATTTTGGAGGGTCTCCCTTTAGCCAGCTGCCTGGAGCTCACAGTAGACAGGCTCCTTGAACTCACTCTGTGACCAGGCTGGCTGGGAACTCAGAGATGCGATTCGACGGCTATGTGCCATTTAGACTGGATATTAGTCCGACATTCCCATACAAGGACTGGAGGAGCGGTAAAACGCAATATAAACATTACTTACAAGGCCCATTTCACCTTCCGCCTTCTCCCTCCCTCCTTTCTCCCCCTCCCCCTCTCCCTCCTCCCTCCCTCCCTCCTCATCCCTCCCTCCCTATCTCTCCTCCCTTCCTTCCTTCCTTCCTTCCTTCCTTCCTTCTCCTCTTCTGTTTCCTTCTTCATCTCTTTGTTGTGAGAAGGGTCTCACAGTAACTCCCCTAGAATTGACTCTGTAAAACTGCTGGTTAAGTGGCCATCTCACAGGATCCCAACAATCCTCTGCCTCCTGAGCTGCTGGGGACAACAGGGCATAACCACCAATGTGCCCAGGTGATTCTTTTTACAATAAACCCATAATCTATTTACCCTGAAAAAAATATGTAAAAAAATAAGGAATATTCTGCTCAGTGTTGTCCTTTCTTGTTTGGACTGAATCCTAATGTGGATTTGCATTATACAAAATGCCACTTTTTATAAAATAATCTTGGCTGGAGGATCGGCTCAGCAGTAAGAACACCTGACTGCCTTGCAGAGGCGACCCTGGTCGAATCTCCCAGCCACCCCACATGGTCGGCTAAAAACCCGTCTTTTAATTCTGCGTGTCCAGGGGATCTGACACCCTTCGCTTCTGACCGTTGTGGTACATTGCACAACATGGGTTGCTCAAGCCCCAAACTCTACTGCAGACAGTACACTCATACACACTATAAAAAAATAATAAATTATAAATAATAATCAAAATAACTTTGAGAGTATTAATTTTTACTTTACATCTATTTACTGTTTCATTTTGAGGTGAAGATGTTGTAAATTAAATTCTGTTGGAGGAGAATGTGATCTCTCTTTATGACTCTAGTACTTCCTGCAAAGTGGGTAATACTTCTGCTGTGTAGATCACAGACATTTAGTAAAAGTGTAAGAACAGTGAATTTTTCCAAAAGATGATATAGCCAGGACTTATAACTATACTTCTGATAGCAAAACAAATGCAATTTGTAAGGTTAATAAATAGTTCTCAATCCTTGATTTTGGCACAATCATCAAGATATACAATTTAGTTCAACTGCAACTCTAATTAGTTTTGACGGGCCCACTAAGACCTACAGTGTACTCATCCTACCATCTTGTTCACAAGGTGCGAGATATCAACGCAGATGCTAGTTGGATATGGAGTTTGCCCTTAAAGAACACAGTCCAAGTGCTGGTGATGTAGGTCAGTAGATGAGTACTTGCTTAGCACGCCCGTTGTCCTTTAATCCCTGAAAAAATAAAAAAGGCAAGCGGACCATTACCATGGAAAAATCTGTCATGTTGATACAAGATATGATGGATCTCTCCCAAGAAATGAGCCAGAAACGAACGTGCACATTATGTATAAACTGTTGAAGTAGTTGGCCCAGCAGCCATGCCGTCTTAGCCACTTTGTTATAATGTAAACACTTTGTAATTAAGTCCCATGAAATCTATACTTTCTAATCCTGAATATTAACTTAACCTTCCTTAATCCCTATTTTTTTTTTGAGACAGTCTGTCCTCTGTAGCCCCAGCTGCCTTGAACTGTCCAAGGTCAGGCTTGGCCTTTGGATCTCACAGAGCTCCACCTGCCCTCAGTCTCCTCACTTTATCTACCCGTACCTATTTAGGGGCTGGGAGAGATGGCTCAGCAAGTTAAGAGCACTGGTGGCTATTACAGAGGAACTGAATTCAGTTCCCAGAACTGACATCTGTGGCTAGCAAACTGTTTAAACTCAAGTTCCAGGAGATCCAACAACATCTTCTCATCTCTGTGGGCATATTGACTAACATGTGGTGCATTTACCTACATGTAGGCAATAACAAAACATATACATAAAAATAAAAATAAATGAATCAAATAAAACTTTTTAAAGTAACTTATCTAGGTGTTACTGGCAGGCATAAAGTTGAACCCTTGGTTCGCCGAGGGCTTGCACGATAAGCATGAGGACCCGAGTGTGATCCCCAGAGCCAGTGTGGTGGCCCAGACTTGGAGTCCCGGCTCGGGGGATCAAGCGAGACAGGCAGGCAGATTCTTGGAGCTCGCTGGCCAGCTCCCAGCCCCTCACCGGCTAGTTACCGTAGGAGCCATGCCCGTGAGCAGACCCATCAAAAACACAATGGACAGGCATTTCTGAGGAACAAGCAGCTGAGGCTTACTGTCTGATCTTCCCACACATGTATTTGTAAAAATGTTACAGGAGCACCGTGACACACACACACACACACACACACACAACACACACGGTGACCCTTCTGGAAGCCTGGACCTGATAAGAGACTCTGATGAGCAATTAAAAAAAAATTTTTTTTTAATAAAATTATTTTTATTTATATATTGTGAAATGTATTGCTGCATGTGTGTAGTGCACCTGCTTTGTGCATGCAGTCTGAGAAGGTCACAAGAACGTGTTGAATCCCCTGGGGAGTTATAGGATGGTTGTTAGCCATCCTGTGGGTGCTGGATTTGACTCTGAGTCATCTGTAAGAACAGTTCAGTACTCTTAACCACTCTAGGCCATCTCTCCAACCCCCTTTTATGATATTTTATTGAGCTTTTTAGCATTACTACTGGTAGTTCTTGATGAAGTTTAGCTCCCCTCCCCGACCCATGCATGCCCTCTCATAACACCCCGACTACCAGGCCACTCATGCATTCTGCATTATATGTTAAAGTTTCTATTCATATGTCAATCATTTATTCCCCAGATGTCTCTGGTGCAATGTTTCTTATCCAGTTGGAGTCTGTCAGCATCTAGAAATCTTAAACGAAGATCACTTTCCCTCACCTGGTAGTAACGAAGAGCAGTTTCACTCTTTCAAACTAAAGAACAATTTGAAAATCATAGATGACTGCTTTTGCTTGGGGCTGCAGATGCTCTGTTAACAGAAGGAAGTGGCTAATGAAAATTTAATCTGTGACACCTTGGTGTGATGGAACATTCTACTTTCAGCCTAACTTGTTGGGATCCACCCCCCCCCCCCGTTTCCTCTTTCTTTTCCTGATAAATCCATAGCCTCTTACTGCAAATGTCTGTTTTCCCTAGTATCCAACTTTCTGTAGCAGAATTTCAATGAAATGGCTTTTTTTTGTGCCATTTTAATTTTCATCCACTCGAGCAATGAGAGTTATCTCACACTGTGATTTGTCAATAGCAGAAGTCACTCCTGTTGGCCTAGTGTTTCCTCACTCTTTGAACCCCTGCCTTCAGACTACGAGGTGAGGAGCGGGTACATTTTTCTGTCTAGACTCCTGACACACTTCAGATTTGAGGTTTCCTCCCCTTCCTCCTTCCTGCCCTTTTCCTTTACCATCTTGGTATTCCTCTGAAGTCGTCTAGCAAATTTCAAGGATTTTTACTTCTATTATGAGGCCTAAGAACAGCCCTTATGAGCTTGGAGAAATGGCTCAGCTGGTTAATGCACACTAGGTGCTCTTGCAGAGGACCCAAGGTTCAGTGTCCGCACCACATGGCAGCTAACAATATCTGTAACTTCAGTTTCAAGGGAATCCACCACTCTTCTGACTGATTCCATGGGTGTTTTACCACATGTGTGCAGTTTTATACATGCAAGCACTATATTCCCTGCCACATAACAATTATAGATTTCTTTTAAAAAGCTCTTTATTTTCTAATGCTAGTATCTTGTTTTATTGATTAATTCATTTGATTCTACAGTGATTACTGCTAGTCAGTTGGTTCTTTGATATAGAAGTTACTATCAACCTTCAAAGTGGCAAGAAAGGATTATTTTCATAACAGACATAAAAGAAGACCCAGGGCTCAACTTTATGCCTGCCAGTAACATCTACGATGAGTACTTAAAAATTATTTTCATTTATTTTTATTTTTTTGTGTGTATGGAGTATTTTTGCCTTCATGTATGTAAATGTACCCATTTCATTCCGTAGTGCCCACAGGGGACAGAAGAGTTTGTTGGATCTCCTGGAACTTTGGAGTTATGGACCGTGCTGCCAAGTGTGGGTTCTGTGAACTGAATCCTGGTCCTCTTAAGAGCAGCCAGTGCTCTTACTGCTGAAACATCTCTCCACACCTAGATAAGTTACTATAGATAAGCCATTTTTTTTCTTAGCCTCATCTTTAAAATGAATTAAAGTAGGAACTCTAAAAGATTCCTCTGCTCTAAAATTTATGAATCAATTTCCAAGGCATTCTTCCTGGAAGAACTACTCCATACCAGGAAGTTTCAGAACATTATACCACACCATTCTATGGTCATTCCATCTCCTTCATCATTGATTTTTTTTTTTTTTTACTGTCCAGNAGTTCCAGGAGAACTCCAGTTCCAGGGGAATCCGACACCCTCTTCTGACCTCCGCAGCATTGCACGACACGGGTGCACAGACCTGCATGCAGACAATGCATTCATACACATAAATAAATTAAATAAATAAATAAATAAATAGAGGATCTAGTAAGCTGATTTACATGATATCAATACAAAATTTCTAAATAGTCACCTGCCTCACAATGGTAATAACAAGAATGACAACAGTAATTTAAAAATATTTACTAAATACCATGTGTTTTTTTGTCAAAACTCAAGTGGCTACAGCTACAAAAAAAATTAATACAGTCACATGCACATACATATACACACATACATACAAGTATTTAACACATACAGGGAAACAGACACATAATGTATACACACATACATCAACATATGACACACATACAGACACACATTACACATTTACTAAGTGTCAACAGTACAGGGTTTTAATGCTTAGCCCATGTGGACTCTCGATATTTATTGAGACACTATTTTTTTTTTTTTTTGATCTTTTTGAGACAGGGTCTCCCTGTAGTCCTAGCTGTCCTGGAACTCACTCTGTAGACCAGGCTGGCCTTGAACTCACAAAGCTCCGCCTGCCTCTGCCTCCCAAGTGCTAGGATTAAAGGCGTGCGCCACCATATAGACACTTTATACAATGTTATTTCCATTGGTAACGACCTAATGAAAAGAAGGAAAATTCTGAAACACAAGTGTTAACCAGTTAACAATTTGTCCTCATTTCTATCCAATCCCTGCAGAAGCACTTATGGCCACACAGGTTAAGTTAAGAAGGTGCATGACTGGCAAATCCACAGAGGGACTGACCTCGTAATCTAGCCCTTGCTAACATCACACTGAAATCATCTGGACTCACAGGTCACAACCACCCACAAGATCTAACGCCATCTTTACACCATTTTCTAAACAGAGCAGACAAGATCCTAAAACTGAAAGATTTTAAATGAGACCATGAAATTGGTATCAAAAGATGTTCAAGATTAAAAGTCCAAGATAATCAAAAGTCTTTGAGTTGCTCTATGTTGAGAACAACAATCATGGAGTACATGTAAAAGATAAATGAAAAACTACGATAAGCTAAAGCAATACAAAATTTAAAGAGTAAAGCTAACTAACGGAATTCTGCACTCAAAGACAAAAACTGAATCTGGTACAAAAGTAACAGAAGGTCTAATTACATAACAAAAGAAGTTAAAAATATAATCAATTATATAAAAATATAATCCATTGCCAATCTAAGGACGAGCTGGCAAACAAAAATTTAAAAGCATTGTATTGTATTGCATAAATTGACACTCAAAAATGTCACAGATGTTACAGTTGAACTTAGGAAACCTACATTATGTGCCAAATGGCCAGACATTAGATCTGCAATTTCTTGTTCAATGGGCAGTTGATAACTAACACCTTAGGTCAAGATGGATACTACTGGAACAAGTAAGTGCTCAGTACGAACTGATGTGGAAGTGAAAGGAAGGCTTCAGCAATGCACGCATTTTCAGGAACATGGACAGGTTACAGACCTATATGGCTTGCCATCAGTGGTTTGGAATAATATTGGGAGCTAATGTCTATAGGACTCTAATACACTAAGTCTTGACTTGGATATGGGTAAAAAGTTCAAATTAACTATCACTACATCTTGTTCTGAAAAGCATTGCCAAAACACTTAACCATACACTCTGTATGAGCAGCACTAGTCTCATTCCTTCACGCCAGGAAACTCACTTGTACAGTCAGTGCTCATCAATGAAGAGGACCTAGCAACAATCACAAGAGCCAGCACAGCTCTTGGGAAAGTGAAATCAATACTCTTAATAAGCAATAAATGCCTGCCAATTAAATTATTGCTGAACATACTAAATTTAACATCTATAATATTCAATTACTGAAATAAAGTAGATAATGCATACTCTATCCTTCCTTAATGTAAGTATACAGAAAATTATTATACACTATAAAGTGGAATATCAGGATAAAAAAAAGATATCTACATGCTGATTACAACTGAGGGGAAAAAAACATAAATACACATATGAAAACAGACTGAAAATAAAGATAAAAAGATTGTATTTATAATTATATTTATCAGTACACTACAGCTGGTTTTCTTCAGCCATCGTACTTTTCCTAATGTGATAGTTCAGTAATGGAAAAAAATGAATAAAATAACTTCCTTATAAAATTAAAAACTGATTTAGAAGCTCCAACTTGTCTTGAGGGGAAAAATGTATTTCCTGTTTTAAAGGACCAGTCTTCTTTCAAAACACTAACTGATAGAGCTTCTTATGGCTCTATGTGCCTAGTGTTGCCCCATCAGCAACAGATACCACAGAAAACAACACATAAACTTATGAGGGCCAGCCAGATGACACAGTGGGTAAAGACACTTGATTGTCCCTTCACCTCTGCACACACACACACACACACACACACACACACACACACTGTGTATACAACACACAATAATAAGTAAATACATCACTACTACTTCTGGTCCATTACTTTGCTCCCCTTTATAGTATTGTCAAATCCCTTCTATACTTTAGTAGCCTATTCCCAGCATTAATGAGAGAAAGTACATGCAAGCCAATTCACTTTTTTTGGTTTTTTTTTGGTCTTTTTGAGACAGGGTCTCTCTTTAGTCCCAGCTGGACTGGAGCTCACTATGAAGACCAGGCTGGCCTTGAACTCACAGAGATCTGCCTGCCTCTGCTGGGATTAAAGGTATGTACCACCACACCTGGCTCAATTCACATTTTTATTGTCTAATTTGGTCCCTAACCTCTTGCATTATGAGAAACAACTACTGAAAAGTAGTGTAACTCAAAACTTATTGTTAATATGGTAGCAACTTCAGGAAGGCACTAAAAACTATCCCAACTGAAACCTGTACAGGAAAAGAATTAAAATGGTGGACTGCACAAACCTGCAAGAGGAGGCATTGGGTTCAGCAGATGAGTAAGATGTGGTTTACATATGGAAAAGTTGGGGGACTAGTCAGAAAAGGGGTTCTGGAAGCACTCACATGCTGTGATGCAGATAAGACCCTTCTTACTGAACTTCGTCCTGAAGCAGCAGATGGAGATAAACTGTCATCCAAGAAGATTGACCCTGAAGCTAAACTCTGAGTGACCTGTTGATATTTGGAGGTAGAATACCAATGGCCTTCACGTATTCTACTGTAACAATACCATCGATATAATGCATTAGTACCTTGGTAAAAAGAAAGCATTTCTTAGCGGTTAAGAGCGCCGACCGCTCTTACAGAGGACCCGGGTTCAATCCCCAGCACCCACATGGCGGCTGAGAACCGTCTGAAGCTCCAATTCCAGGAGAACTCCAGTTCCAGGGGAATCCGAGACCCTCTTCTGACCTCCGCGGCGTTGCACGACACGGGTGCACAGACTTGCATGCAGACAGTACATTCATATACATACAGAAATAAATTAAAAACATTAATAAAAAAAAAGAAAGCATTAACTACTCCATTACAGACGAAGAGGTGAAGAAAAATAAAAAAGAGAATGACCTCCAAAGGCAGAAATTTGCAGCAGTCTGAAAAGCTCTGTGTAAAGGTGGCATGCACGGATAGATTTTGGACAGGCGTCTCTTTCAACCAAAACACTGTGCATTCTTTATTTCCCTCTGAAATAAGGATGGAAAAAGGGAAATAAGTTAAAGCTACAGTACCACCTATGTACCAAAATAACCTCCAAACAAGAGCCTTTTAAATGAGTCCATCTGCATATTTCCTTTCAGATCCTTACAAATAGACCTGCCCCATTCAGATCAGACTTTCCTGCTGAGCTGTGTCCTGAGATTACTATTACTAGAATATGCTACTTTAGTGTACTGGAGGGGGGAAGAACCAAGTGGAACTTAGGTAGTAGCAACATATTCCCAAGCTAGAATTCACTAGGAAAAAAAAATATTTTTAATTCATTTCCTAATTATATGCATTGCATTTATATGGTTGCTGTTAAAGCATCAATACATTATAAGTCAATAACAAAAATAGTTTATATGACTCTGAAATACAGTTCTGATTATTCTTCATTTTAATATATCAGAATTCTCAAAACTTTAGACTGTGAGGGAGGGTCCCGCTTTACCTCCCTGGGGTCTTGACTAGAATTACTTGTGCTGGTTAGTTCTTGGCAATTTGACACAAGCTAGTCACCTGGGAAGAGGGAACTTCAACTGAGAAATTTCTTCCATAAGATGGGCCGGTGGTTGTAGCTGAGGGGGGTATTTTCTTGACTGCTAATTGATGTAGGGAGTCCTACCCACTGTGGGCAGTGCCACCCCTAGACAGGTGAACCTGGGCTGTAAAAGATGGGTAGATGATCAGATCAAGCCAGGGAGACAGAGGAACTTAGGAGCGATCCTCTGTAGCTTCTGCTTCAAGCTCCAGTCTTGCCTGCCCTCAATGATGGACTATAAAGTGTATGAAGAAATAAATTATTTTTCTCCACAAGTTGTTTTTGGTCAATCACAACAGCAGAAACCAAATTAGAACATTAGTCAAGTCCTATAATTGAGGCCTTCATAAAGCAAAAATAATGACCAGCAAGAATGGAAGAATTCATCCAACTACCTGTTAAACTTTTATAATGAGTGCTTAAAGGTTTAAAACTAGAGGTACTTATTTTTAGCAAATATACTTTCTTTCTTGGCTGTTTCAAGAAAAATATGAAGTTCTAGGTCCATCATGCAAATCTACAGACTGGGCCTGAAAACAGTGGGATGTGTTCATAATGCCTTCTACTCAGCTGAGCCACCCCTATCAATCCTTTCAAAGAAAGGGCATTGACCAGCTATCTCCTCAAGGTGCCTTTGGCTTTAAAATCTATTCTGTCAATTCTAGGAATACTAAAATTATGTTTAATATAAAAATTTTAATAATGTTAAGAAATAAATGGCAAAAGAACTTCAAATATCATCCTTAAGCATTCAGAAATATTTCATAACAATCATGGAGTGTTGTGAAAGCCATCTCTTTGACTTGCCTGTCATTTGCTTGAAATCAAGTGGAAACCACAGGAAAATTATTTTAATGCTCTGAGAAGATTAAATACTTAATCCACTGGAAAACAAAGATGAAAGAGAGTTCATAAATCCCCTGTTCAGAGGGAAATATTGAAAGGCTAGAAAATTTGCTGCTGATTAAGATGATTCTAATGATATATATTAACATACATTCTTTTACCTGAATGCAATTTAAAATGTTTTCCTAATCTAAAGCTCAGATGATGTCAGATCATGAATGTTTTTGACAGAAAATAACCATTTCTAAGTCAGAGTCTCATAGGCATGCTGTACTATGTCTTAGGGAAGAAGTCCATAATAATATTGCAAGCCAACTTTTGGAAGAGGAATTGATAAGAATGGGAAGACAGGGCAGATTACTATTAACTGCTGGGATAATTTCTGCTTCCACAGCTTCTCTAAACTGGAAGTTCCTGTGCATCATTCAGCACCCAACAATTATGCACCAAAATATTAACCAATTAGCAGGTCAGATGCAAGAGTGCAAGTGGCAGCAATAATTAAACATGAAACCTGAAATTTCATGCCATTCCAATAGCAAATTGGTTTTTAAGCTTATTAACCCATATTTGAAGAAACAGAATCAACTCATGCTTTAAAAATAAAGTATCATTCACTTTTGACTCCTATCACCTGTTATTTTTTCAGCAATTATTTTCATTTCTAGTTTGTCCTTTTTACTCTATTTTGTATTAGTTCTAACATATTTTGTAAAATATGAGTCTCACTGATAGGCCCAAGTTTTAGAGCAGCAAGACGATGTGTATCGGAAATACTGACACAAAGTATCTAGCACATATACCAGGCACTGAGTATTTGCTGCATGAAAGAAACACCAAATAATCATGTTTCCATGAAATAAATGTTATCCAGAAGTCTTGCTCATTACATCTTCTAAACATTAAAAATTAAAATGTTTCAAATAACTTTAAATGTATATTTTGCTTTTATTTTATTTATTTATTTATTTATTTATTTATTTAGGTCTTTTTGAAACAGGGTGTCCCTGTAGCCCCAGCTGGCCTGGATGGAACTCACTATGTAGACCAGGCTGGCCTTGAACTCACAGAGATCCACTTGCCTCTGCCTCCCAAGTGTTAGGGTTAAAGATGTACACCAGCAGGCCTTGCTTTAAATGTATATTTTGTGTTTTAGCTAGAAGGGACTTTTATTACACTAGAGTTAATAAGCAAAATGGTTTTGTTTGTTTGTTTGTTTTGTCTTTTTGAGACAGGGTCTCCCTTTTGTCCCAGCTGGCCTGGAGCTCACTATGTAGACCAGGCAGGCCTTGAACTCACAGAGATCCGCCTGCCTCTGACTCCCAAGTGCTAAGATTAAAGGTGTGCGCCACCAAGCCTGGCAGCACAATGTTTTTGTAACACACAGAAATATATATGAGCATCAATTGTGACACTACATGGCTAAGAAAACTTCAAGTAACCCTGTGTTTTTCAGACTCATTTTATTCTCCATACAAAGAGACATCTGTCCAGAGTATCTCCTAGAATTGTAATAGCATTTAAGTAAAATGCATATTGCATTATAACCAGAAGGGGAAAGTTATAACAGTAAAAATGGTTCTTCAGTAACAAAAATGAGTTTAATTAAATATATTATTGGAAATTTCAAGTTTGAAGTTTTAAAATACTTCCCATGCAAACAGAGGCATCATCAGTGACAGCAGTTTGTTCCAATAAAAATGAAAATAACATTTAACAGGTGGTGCACACAAACATCTTATAATTTCCCTAGCTTTAAGTTGTCACCTCAGCATGAAGGAAGCAAGAAGGCCACACTGCAAACCAGAACCAGTGACAGACTTAGAGCTGACTGTCCACTCAGCCCTTAGGTCTGTGAAGCAATACCACTTCACAAATCTGCTTCTGTAAGGTGAAAACACAACAAACTGAAACAGGAATTTGATATCACACACTAATCCAAACTCACTGTTAAGGATTAAAGCCAAGCAAAGAAATTTTAGTTGCCATACACAATGATGTGAAGACACAATGGTCCTTTAAGTATCTTCATTGTTAACCACCCCTAATGAATTTTGCAAGCTAAGGTTCTTGAAAAGGAAAAAGTAACAAGTTTGTATCAACATCCAGAGAAAGGAAACAGAAAAGGACACATTATTTCATCCTGTCATAGTTGAAGAATTAAATGTTTAACCAATTCTACAACTTTTAGTTAAGAGAATAGTTTATAATTTACGTAAGAACAGAATGTATATTATATTCCATTGTTCTCATTTGTAAACTCCATCTATCTAAGCCATCCAATTAATCTAATCACTTTTTCTAGGAAACTGGGTGTCATACTGAGCCCATAATCAAAACCTTTAGCCCCTATGTATCTTGAGGAAACAAATAATTACTACTAAGTCACATTGTACATGAATGTTCATCTATGTGTGCATATTCATTTATGTGAATTGTATCTGTGAGCAGTTTTGATACTTCTTCCTTACATTTAAATTACAGAGCAGCACTCACTAGCAGACTTATAAACCACATGTATATTTTTAAAGTTTCTAATAGCCACATTTCTAAAGGGAAACAAAGTCAAGCTAATTTTAATATTTTATTCATCTCAATGACATTAAAATATTTCAGCATGTAAACATGATAAAATTGTTGGGATAATTGCTTTCATTTTTTTCAGACTCTTTGAAATCCATTGTACATACATTACATTAATGGCACATATCCATGTTGACATAAAATTTTCATCAGAAATAGATCTTTCTAGACTTCATAAACTTTGCAAAGCCTCTAACAGTATAGTAACAGTCTTTAATATACCAAGTCTCTGAGTTGAATAATACAGAAGTACCTTAAGGATACTTTGTGTCATTACACAGAGCCATCTCTTTATTGCCAGCTATTCCATTATTTATTAAAGGAGAAAGGTCAAATGCCTGTTTATTTTACAAAGAGACAAAACATTTTATTGATTTATTTATCCTACTGATGAAGTTTGCCACAAACTGGAGGATAAACAGGAATGGAGGACACTGAGAAGAATATATGGAAATGCTTTCATTAATCTGAAAAAATATTAGTTGATTTAAGTTCAGGTCTTCCATTTCTGAACTCTATCTATTCTAGCATGTCAGGACAGGAACAGCCTGCCAAAGTCATCCATTTGTAATTGAAGTAGTTCAGGATCAGGAAGAAGCAATTGACCTTTTAACTAAGTAAAACTTTACAAAGCATGGTCTTGTCTCTCACACAAGGTTAAGAACCTGAGCTGTAGTCAAAATGTCCGGGTTGGAATTGTTTCTGTCATGTGCTGCCAGTTTAATTTGGGGAGGGTTACTTAACTTTCTGCTCTCCATCAGTAAGAGGGCCATAAAAATAATAGTACCTAAGTCATAGATGAAATGGTGGGGAATAAGATTTTTACCTAATATAAAACATCTCAACACAGTCCTGACTCTGGAACATGGTGTATTTATTACACTTAATAGTTTTAGCTCAGAAATCAGAATAACAGATATAGGACCTAACACTCAATACATATTTGTTACAAGTGAATAATATATATCTAAGCACTTTATAAATACTAAAATGATATATAAAATATAAGCTATTTCTACCCTATGTAAAATAAGTTTAGAGAGTTCAGATAAGAGAACAATGGAACAAAAACAACAAAAATGGGGCTCAGCAGAGGACCCAGGTTCAATTCCCAGCACCCACATGGAAGCTAAGAACCGTCTTTAACTCCAGTTCCAGGAGAATCCGACGCCCTCTTCTGACCTCCACCACACTTCAAGATACCGGTGCACCAATCTACATGCAGACAGTACACTCACACACAGAAAAACATAAATAAATAAAAAATGTTTTAAAAACAACAACAACAATAACAAAGATTCAAGAAACTGAATCTTCACAATATGGGTGATCATATTCTTGTTAAGGTTTTAAAAAATGTATTTATTATTTTATGTGTATGAGTGTATTGCCTGCATGTGGGTAAGTGCACCTGTGTCATGCAATGCCCCTGGAGGTCAGAAGAGGTGTTGGATCTGCTGGAACTGGCATGCCAGGCAGTTGTTAGCCACCATATGGGTGCTGGGAATCAAACATGGGTCCTCTGCAAGAGCAGCCAAGTGCTCTTAACCTCTGAGCCATCTATCTCTCCAGTGCCTGTTAAAGCTTTTTATAGCCACACATGATCCAGCATTTGGAAGGCTGAGGCAGGAGAATGGATAAAGTGTTTCCTCAAAAACACAGACCCACTAGGCTAGAGAGATGGCTCAGCAGATTAAGAGTGCTTACTGCTCTTGTAAGTACCTGAGGTTCACATCCCAGCACCCACAGATCAGTTCTCAACCACCTGTAACCCCAGCTCCAGGGATCTCTTCTGACCTCCACTAGCTCTGCACACACACATGGTACACATGCAACACTGAGCTACAAGCATAGACACTAAATAAACAAATAATAAGTAAATAAGTAAACAAATGCTTTTTTTTTTTTGAGACATGGTCTCCCTATAGCCCCAGCTGGCCTGGAACTCACTCTGTACACCAGGCTGGCCTGGAACTCACAGAGATCCACCTGCCTCTGCCTGTAAATAAATGCTTTTTAAAACTCAGACCTACATTTATTCACCTATCAAGTGCATACCAATGTAAACTATTTATCTGTCAGTATTACCTTAGGATTATGCATGTCTCTATTCATATACTTTGGAAAGATTAGATTTAATAGGATAACAAACGCCCTTATAATATTCTAGAAAATTCACAGGTAAATATGTCAACTCTCTAAAAAATGGTTTCTCTCACAAGTAAATTTTGTTTTCATTAACATTTTAAGTTCTTTGTTCAGCATTCATAATCAGATCTCCTAACCAAAATGCCTCTTTACTGGCTTTTCTGCCTTCTTCTTCCATTTCCTGGGTCCTGATGCAGTCATTAATTCATATTTTAGGGGCCAAAAGAAAGATACCATTAAGTAGGAAAAACAACCTAATCTAGTAATGGAAAATAGCCATGTAATAGTGGGAAACGGAAATTAAAATGTCAAAGTTTTACAACAGAGATTCTAAAGAATCATAAAACTGTCATCTCCCTTTGGTGGTCATTTCTTTGTAAAATAAGGGACTCAACGTTTCTTACATATTTTATTCTTTATGGTGATTAAAGATACAAGATAACTAAAATGGCCATTTATCTGCCTAATCAAGATTTGTCACCAAAAAAGACGGTCACTGCAATAACCATGGAAATGCTCACGTCCTATAATCTTAAAAATAATTTTCAATAGAGGCCGTAATAGTGGAAGGTGTTTAATAATCCTGTTTTTTTCTTAAAACAGGTTTTTTTGGTTTGGGGTTTTGTTTTGTTTTTTTTAAGACTCCTTAAAGTAAAATAAGGAGAAAGGAATTCAGGGTGGTCTGAGAAGGTGACAGCGGTGCACCTGGGGGGGACGGCAGCCTCATTCATTTTTCAACAGTGTGATGATGCTGCAGTTTTTCCAAGAGCAACCGGCCGAGTCTACCGAAGACCTGCATCCAGCAGCCCCAGCGACACGCGCATTCGGGATCTGTCTTCACCGCAGTCCGATCGCAAAGTATCCAGAGCTTCCACCGCAGCCGGGGCGTGTGACCTGCGGGCCCCCAGCGCCCGGCCCGGTGCACCGCCGCCTGCAGACCTCCACCAGGGATCCCCACCCGCAGCCCCCAGCCGCTCCACAACCCCGGGAGGCGGGTGTGCCCACGCGCCGGCCGAGCGGCGCTTTGTCTGGCTGCAGGCCTGGGCGCAGCGGCGGACACACCTTCCCGACCTGCGGTCGCGCGCGGAAGGCCGGGCCGCGCGGGCTCCCGAGGCCGAGCCGGGTCACGCACCCGCCGCCCGGTCTCCGCCGCCGCCCGCCGCCCACCGAGCCGGCCGCGTCCACGCCACGGAGTCTGCACGGCCGCCGCGACCCGCGGAGCAACCTGCGTCTCCACCCGGGTCACCGCAGCCGCGCGCTTGGCTGGGCACCGATTCTCCACCCCCGCCCGGGTGGCTGGGCAGCCGCGTCCGCACTGCGCTCTTGTCCGTCCCGCGCGGCTCACCTGACGGCCACGCGCACCGAGCTCTCGTCCGCGGCGCCCCACATGCCTGCGGCCGCCCGGGCCTCTACGCGCCGGGGGTTGGAGGCTGGCGACGGCGACGGCGACGGCGGCTCAGTGCCTCGCTCCAGCCATGTTGGGCGACTGAATGGAAAGGTGGCGGCGCTGAGGCTCGGGAGGGGGCGGTGACTCACGGCGGGCGCCGCCCCTTCGTCCGTCCGCCGCGGCCTGTGAGCGGCCTAGCGTCGGCGGCGGCCGGTCCGGTGCGCCCCGCCCCGCCTGGCACCGCCTGGCGCTGCCCGGGCTCGGAGCGGCCGCGGTGACGCCCCGAGGCCGCCCGGCTGAGCCCCGGCGCCATCCGCGCCTCCTGAGCTGCACCTGAGGCCAACTAGCAGGGCCACCTCTGCGCCGTGACACCCCCAGGCATCAGGGTCGCCCCTGCGCCGTGACACCCCCAGGCAGCAGGGCCGCCCCTGCGCCGTGACACCCCCAGGCAGCAGGGTCGCCCCTGCGCCGTGACACCCCCAGGCAGCAGGGCCGCCCCTGCGCCGTGACACCCCCAGGCAGCAGGGCCGCCCCTGCGCCGTGACACCCCCAGGCAGCAGGGCCGCCCCTGCGCCGTGACACCCCCAGGCAGCAGGGTCGCCCCTGCGCCGTGACACCCTCCAGGCAGCAGGGTCGCTCCTGCGCCGTGACACCCCCAGGCAGCAGAGTCGCCCCTGCGCCGTCACCTCCTGCCCCCTCCCCCCACGGCACCTGAGTCCCTGCCTGCACCTTGCCCCTCCCCAGCCCGCCTCGCCAAGGTCTATCGCCCATCTGCCAGCTCCCGTGGGGCACGGAGAGGATGACTCCCAGCATTCTCAAAGCGGTGCTCTTCAGTCCTTTGCATGCTGCGAACAGACTGGACCCTTGGAAGTGCCGTGTGTTCCCAGAACTGGGATCCATCGTCTTTAGCAGCAGCAGAAGTCCTTGAACACGGATCCTTTCCCTGCAGCCCCAGGAATCCATCGCCCGTCCCATTACTGGTGCCTTCTGTGGACCTTTCACTGCGGTGCTTCCACATCCCTCCAGACACCTCTGTGCAAACAGCCTTTATTGACTTTGCCACAGCCCGTCTTTTGTGGACCGCTCATGCATGTCTATACATAAACATGTGGGTTCATACAAAGCAGTATAATAGATTCAATGTCACTATCCACATAAAAGCGCTGCCCAATAGATATCAACTCAAGTCACACAACCCAGTCGGCCTTCGCAGAGATAATGGTCATCGGAGGCAGGAATACAAAAGAAGTGTTGTTCTTAAGGATACAAAAGAAGTTTTAAGTATCTAAGCCCGTGGGAAGGCCATCAGCTGTGTACAGATAGTTCTAGACTTACTCTGGTCCTAAATGGCTGTACCCCTAACTTGTCACAGACAACCTAAGTGGACGGTGAAGGAGGTAGTATTATCCTGTACCACAAATAGGTGGCAAAATGTCCCTCCAGAGGGCCTATTGTAGTCTCTATTTATCCATTAAAAAAAAAAAATACAGCCACATCTCATCCTAATTTTATAGATCCAGATCTGGGTAGACCTGGATTGGCTACCTTCCTTGGTAGTTTGATTGGCAAGAATAAAAGAACATGTTTAAGCAAGGAATCAAAAAATATGAAAGACCTTCTAAAAAGTCCCCATTTTAAATAGCACTGGAACCTCTGTGTCTCAGAATCAGCTGTGGCAAACACAGGAACTGGGCAGGTAGCTGAAGTGAGAACAAGAAAAGCCAGATTGTAATAAAGCAATGAACACCGGCCCCTTCCTGAAGTGGCTGCTGCTGGCAGTCTATCTGCCATTGCCCCACCTGAATGCAAACCTTATGCTTCCAGATTTGGGGTCCAATTGTATGTTGCT
Source organism: Rhizomys pruinosus (assembly GCA_009823505.1). NCBI lineage: Eukaryota > Metazoa > Chordata > Mammalia > Rodentia > Spalacidae > Rhizomys > Rhizomys pruinosus. Next base: position 5,418,681 of record VZQC01005680.1, on the reverse strand, counting down.
CCCCAAGTAAAAAACGAAAACCTGATTTTATGTGAAAAAACTCCTTAGTTTTAAAGATTAACAACCAATCCAGTACGATATTTATATACCATGGAAAACAGTTACCATCAGTCTGGGGCCAGCTTCAGGCCCAAGCCTCCAGGCTAAGATTTCTTCCCAAACATTAGCACCACATAGATATAGTTTGGGGGTTCATATTGTGCAAGGTTTCAGGAAAAGATCACCTAAAACGTCAAGATGTTTTACTTTCTTCCAGATCTCTTCACCACTGCTGTGATGTCACATTTCCTTGTGGTTCAGCTAATTAATAATTTTTATTTTTATTTTTTGCCTTTTTGAGACAGGGTCTCCCTGTAGCCCCAGCTGTCCTGGAATTCACTCTGTAGACCAGGCTGGCCTTGAACTCACAGAGATCCACCTGCCTCTGCCTCCCGAGTGCTAGGATTAAAGGCGTGTGCCACCACACCCAGCAAATTAATAATTTTTAACTTGAAGAAAAGTCCAAGGTCAGAGCTTTTGTTTTCTTTTTTAAGTTTTCAAATCTCATTCAATGTATTTTGGCTGAATTTAGATCCTTTCCTCTACCTGTGCCCCTCCCTAAGTGTCCCCCACCCAAATTCAGAGTCAAATTTGTGTCCCTAAATATCCTCCAGTGTCATCCCTAAAGGTCCATCCAGTGGAGCCTGGTCAACCTACCAAGAGTCTCATCTTAAAGAGACTGACCTCCTCCCAGCAGCAGTCAGCTCCTCAGGCAGGGTTCAGTTCCTAACCCACTTCCCCAGGTCTATGCTGGGATTTTTGTCTGGAGCTCGTATGGGTCTTGTACATGCTGTCACCATGGCTGTAAGTGTGTTCATATGAGTAACTGCCCTGCTGTCTGGAAAAATCTATTTCCTTGTGGTCATCCACCTTCTCTGGCTCATACAACCTTTCCTCTTCCTCAATGATCCTGAGCCTTTGGAGGCAGACGCTTGATATAGTTCTCCTATTCAGGGATAATCACCCTTCAGAGCTTTTACCACGAAGGTGTTTAAACCCTATTCCAAACCTTCATTTACCAAATATTTAGTTAAGTGCTATGTGCAAACAGTGCAGAACAGCATAACGCCATCACTACAAAGAACTCACAATGTTGTTCTGTGGTGTGGAAACCCCTAAGTGACATTACAAATTATGGTGAGAGTCTGACAAAATCTATGGGAAGGCGAAGACCTCTGCCAGTATAAAAAGCCAGGAATGGTCTCCCTGACTCCCCTCTTGCTTCCACACTAGCAAGATGACAGCTCTTTATGTCACCCCCTGGCCTGAAACTTCCCAGTGGCTACCTAACACAGCTAGAATAAGTTCTTCCACACCCCGAGGCCCTTCATGCTGCAGCCCTTCTCAACTCCGCCCTTGTCCTCAGCCATTCTACTACATTTTGGTGATTCTGGTTGTCTACTTCTAGAGCGCACAGATTTCTGGTCTTTTCACTAGCCATTTCCTTCATCTAGAATGTTCTTTCCCTCGACTTTTCCATGTTTAACTTGTTTTGAACATTTATATATCAGTTATGTAAAATTTCTTCTCTTTACTCGCTCGAAAGTAGCACACACACACACACACACGCACACACACAGGTGCCAATTACAGACTTGAACTACCTAGTACAAAACAGTAATGCATAAATGAGAATTGTGTTACAAATATCAGTAATAGGCAGGTATGGTTATTAATCCCAGCACTTAACAGGCTGAGATAGGCAGCTCTCTCTGAGTTCCAAGCCAGTCAGGATGTCATAATAATAATAATAATAATAATAATAATAATAATACATGTTGTAAAATGCTATTAAATGTAAAAATATAAAGCTTTTCCCTTCTAACCTCTCTCCCTTGTTACAATGTGCATTTTATCATTTTGTTTATTTTTATTTCATGTCTAAAGTGTTTTCCCGCATGTGTGTAAGCATGCCACATGCACGCTATGCCAGGTCCCCAAGGAGGCAAGAAGGGATCAGATCCCCTGGAACTAGAGTTATGGATGGCTGTTGGCATTATGTGGGTGCTGGAACCGAACCAAGGTCCTCTGAAAAAGTAGCAAGTGCTCTTAACCCCTGAAACAATCTCTCCACTCCTTGTTACATTTCCCAATTTACATAATTCTCTATAAAGAAAAGTGAAAATTTTAGATTTTTGCATAGGTTTTACTATTCATCTTTGCATTGTGCAATGCTTGTTTTAAATATGAATACAGCACCGTTTAATACATGAGAAATCATAAAAATTATACAATTCCTATTTACAAGTTCATACACATAGTGCCTATTTCATACATTCTTAAACTCAGAAGTTTTTTAAATTTTATTTATTTTTGTATGTGTATGAGTGTACTGTCTGCATGTAGGTTTGTGCACCCATGTGGTGCAATGCCACGGAGGTCAGAAGAGGGTCTCGATTCCCCCGGAACTGGAGTTCTCCTGGAATTGGAGTTACAGATGGTTCTTAGCTGCCGTGTGGGTGCTGGGGATCGAACCCAGGTCCTCTGCAAGAGCAGTCGGTGCTCTTAACCACTAGGCTATCTCTCCAGCCCCAAACTCATAAGTTTTAATATCAACTTGAGATTAGGGGGTGTTAGCTTTCTGTAACTGTAAAACACTAACCAAAACCAACTTGGGGAGGAAAGGATTTATTGCATCTTACTCTTCCAAGTCATGTTCCAACACTGAGGGAAGTCAGGGAGGAACTCGGGCCAGAAACCTGGAGGCAGGGGCTGAAGCACAGACCACAGAGAAACCCAGCTTACAGGCCTGCTCTCCAGGGCTTGTTCACCTAGCTTTCTTATAGGCCCATTGGCTTGCAGATGGCACCGCCCACAGTGGGCTGAGCCTCCATCATCAATTAGCACTCAAAAAAATGCCCCAAAGGCATGCTCAAAGACTAGACTGGTGGAAGCAATTTCTCATTTGAGGTCCCCTCTTCCCAAGTGTGTCAAATTAGCAAAGATTAGCCATCGCAGGGGTCTATGCTGGAGAACACATCCAGGACCTGGCACATGCAGACGCTTGCTCTGCCACAGAGCTGCACTCCCAGAACTTTCCCTTCCTCATACATCCTCATTCTATTAACTCTGGCTTCTAGAGTACATGTGGTTTGAGGGAAAGATGCCTTCTCGAGCTGTCTGCATCTCTCCTTCCTTAGCTGCAGACAGAACAAGTTCACGTCATGCTCTGCCTGTGACTCTCACTCCATTTCCATGTACGGTGTCACCCAAAATTTTATGTTTATGGAGGATTATGAATGCTACATTAGAAAAGGCCAGCAAGAAATGGAGGACATGCATGTTATGTGTATGCGATCCTCCTCATACCGACATTCTCCAATGTCTTACTGGGCCTCACCTAACAAAACTCAGGACTAAAGATAAAATTAAAAATCACATAAAAAAATTTTAAATCACAGGACAAAGCTGGGCGTGGTGGCGCACGCCTTTAATCCTAGCACTCGGGAGGCAGAGGCAGGCAGATCTTTGTGAGTTCAAGGCCAGCCTTGTCTACAGAGTGAGTTCCAGGACAGCTGGGGCTACAGGGAGACCCTGTCTCTAAAAAAAAAAAAAAAAAAAAAAAAAAAAAAATCACAGGACAATTAAAAAAGAGCATTAATCCAAGAACTGGATTAAGGATGGAGCTCATGTGACTGGACTAACAGTTTGCCCTGCGATCTGGTGCTGCTCCCCCAGAACCAATCATGTCATATCATTTTAGTACTTCTTTGCCCTCATTGTTAGGTGACATTTTATCAGTTTGACTGTCATTGTCTTCTTCCATCTTAATGTGAGCTTCAAGATCATAGAGACTATTTCTGGGTTTTGTTTTGTTTTGTTTTGTTTTTTCTTTTTCGAGACAGGGTCTCCCTGTAACAGCCCCAGCTGACCTGGAACTCACTTTGGACCAGGCTGGCCTTGAACTCACAAAGATTCTCCTGCCTCTGCCTCCCGAGTGCTAGGGCACGCCCGGCAAGACTATTTCTGTTTTACACACCAATGTTTCTTTAGATATTTCTATAAATAGCTCCTTCAAGAGTGCATTTATTATAGGCATCATTGAATATTAGCTGGATGAGAGGCCAGAGAAGTGATTCAATGGTTAAGAGCACTGGCTGCCCATACAGAGTACCTAGGTTTGATTCTCAACACCCTCATGGTGGCTAACAACTGGCTATAGCTCCAATTCCATGGAATCTGTCACCCTCTTCTGGCCTCTGTGCACACATATAGTGCACTTACAGACATGCACACAGAACACTCCTACACATAAAAAAATAAATAAATAATAAATTGAAAAATGTATTTGCTGGGTGATAATGTGACTTTGGGCAAGATATGAGAGCTTTCTGAGTCCCAGCTTCTTATGTGTAAGTAATGTGTTCCTGATCATACAGAGCTCTTTTGGAGAATGAAAGCATTTCTCTAAGTTGGCTAGCTCCCTATAAATGCACAATTAATACATAACTACTAGGTAGCTTTATTATTATAAGTATCCTTGTGAATACAGTTCTTTAAAGAGAAGACTCAATTCTTAGAGTTCAAGAGTCTGAGAAGTCCAAAAAGCAAGGTGCCAGCCTCTGGAGAGGGCTTTCTCAGAGTGCTTAAAACCAGGTTGCTGTAGAAGCTGCAAGTGTCTGACCTAGAGATTCCTGCAGTGTATGTGGCCCGGGCCACAGGGAGAAGCTGCAGCATGCACCAGGGACCAGTCTCCCTAGATCTCTCCCCCCAGGCCATCAACTCTGCCTTCTGGTTTCCACATTCTAATCAGTCACTTAAAGATTATTTGACTCTTCCTTTTTGCTGCTAGCAGAAAGATTTTTTTTTTAACTCCACATGCAAACAACTGGCTTTGAAAGAGCATGTCTAGACATCCATCTCCCCAGAAATGTTTTGGGAAAACATTCAGGAAGCTAATCTTTAAAGCCACAAGTAACGACAACAGGAAAAAAAATCAGCTTTTCTTCAGTGATTGTCTTTATGTATTTTCCCCAGTGGTAATAATGTGTCCTTTACTGTGCTAAGCACAGCACCTGTGTTTAATTTTTCCAATGACTATAAAGTACATACAACTATTATATTCAAATTATGTATATGAGGAAAGGAAGGCATTCAAACAACTTTTATCTGTAAAAATATATTTACATATATTTCAAGCTCAACTGAGAAAAAAAAGAAAGAAACTTTTCAACCTTTACTGCTCCTCAACCTTTACTGCTTCTCTCTGGAACCACACACAGAACTTTTCCCTCTGCTAGCTCTCCATAGAGTTTTACTTCTTTCTTTGTATGGTAATGATACTTTTCTAACTCTTCAACTAGGTTAGCAATTACTAAAAGGCAAAATTTGTTGAACACCCAGGAGAGAGCAACCAGTACTTATCTGTTGAATAAGTAAATCAGTGGTTTCCAGAGGGGCAAGCTATGTTTTGATTTCAGTACAGAACAAATTTTTGTAGTAGATAAGCAGTTGCCTTCCAGTTATAGTTCTCAGAAGGACTGCTTCCAGACCATAGTTAAAGGTAGGGTTAGTCTCAGAAGGAAACCACAATGCCTAAGATACTATAAACTCCAAAGCTATTTTAAATTCTAGCCCACTTCCATTCATTGCACAGTTAACAAGAGAACTGAAGGCCTTCCCCAGTCCCATCTCCTCACTGAGAGCATGCACTGCAGAAGAAATTAGTGGTACCTACACTAAAATAAATCTAGGGCTCTTCGCCAGGCGTGGTGGCGCACGCCTTTTATCCTAGTACTTGAGAGGCAGAGGCAGGCGGATCTTTGTGAGTTCAAGGCCAGCCTGGTCTACAGAGTGAGTTCCAGGACAGCTGGGGCTACAGGGAGACCCTGTCTCGAAAAGACAAAACAAAACAAAAAAATCTAGGGCTCTTGATTCCCTGTCCAGAGCTCTTAGTCCTTCAGGTAGTTTCACTATGGAGTTTATTCTTTGAGGTTAGAAAATCTTATTCTATACGTACTCTAAGTATTTGCATGATGAAGAATATAGGCTGAAAACTTAGCTTACATTCTTACAGCTGTAATTTTTTTTACAGTACAGCAATTTGTTAATTTTTTTATTAACTTTTTAAAAATTAATTTTGAGAGAGTGACTCTTATAGACAGTCTAGTCTAGAAGTAGCCATGTAGCCAAGGATAACCCTGATCCTCAGACTCTCCTGCCTTCACTTCCCAAACTCATTTTAATTATTTTTAATATTACTGGAAAAAAATCAAAATTTTAAGTATACATGCCTTCTTCTTATTTCTCATTTTCGTTTAATTTTTGGAATATTTATGGGAGCGATTAGTGGTTAGTAAAGTTTGAAGAGTTTTCATTTTTCTTTTTTCCTTCTTTTTATCTAATGATGTTGTTGGAAATTTGTAAATCACTTCTACTAAAGTACTAAAATTATTTTCCTAAGGAAAAAAAGGCAAATGGCTAAGCTCTTTATTAAGAATTTTTTAAAAATTAGATTGAATTTAAATAATTTTAAAATAAAATTTTATACCTAAGGACCTGGAACTAAGTAATGTAAGAGAAATTTGAAGAATAAAAAGGCCTCTAAGTGCTTTGGACTTTTGTTGAGCTTGCAGCATATGGCAATGCAGAAAGCTTGATTACACCAAAGTACTGGCCCAGTTAATTGCATTCAAATGCAAATTACAGCTATTGAGTCATGTTGGTCTTCAGCCAAGTTCTTAAGGGGAGTGCTTTTTTTTTTTTTTTTTAAATTAACTGTGCAGGACCAAACTTGACAGTTTGAAATAGTTATTTATTACAACTTCATTCTCTGTGAGTTGGGGGGGGTGTTGTGCTTGGGAGGGGAGAATAATATTATAGAACTGAACTGAACTACTAAAAGGTAATTTTATTATCTGTTTTTAGTAGGAAATTACCTTTACCCATTTCCGCTTATTTATCCATTGGAACCACCATCCCCCCCCCCATATTGTTGGTCAAAGGTCCACCTTTTGTTTTTGTTTTCTTCTAAACCTTTTCTTTTCTTACTGCGTCCCACAAGCTGGCCTGTTTGAGTCCCTCAGAGTTTAGCCCAGGCCTATCCCCGATTCATTGCATTTTATAGGGCAAGAGTTTTTAACTGAGTTTCTCTGTTCAGTCCTAGAACCAAGGTGTAACTCTATATTTGTTTTTTTTTTTAATTAATTTTATTTATTTTTGTATGTGTATGAATGTACTGTCTGCATGTAGGTTTGTGCACCCGTGTCGTGCTATGCCACGGAAGTCAGAAGTGGGTCTTGGATTCCCCTGGATCTGGAGATCTCCTGGAATTGGAGTTTCAGACAGTTCTTGGCCGCCATGTGGGTGCTGGGGATCGAACCCGGGTCCTCTGCAAGAGCAGTCGGTGCTCTTAACCGCTAGGCTATCTCTCCAGCCCCAACTCTATATTTGTTTTACAGAAGTCAACAACTGCCCCTCTGCCAGCACACCACAAGACATAAAGTGATCAATTATGTGTACTAATAAGTAATTCTATCAGTGAATATATCAAATCACATCAGATACCCTAGACCAAGAGCTTATGGATCATACAGGATGCAGTCCCCTCACGTAGACTGTGGAAGGAACAGCACTGAGGAGACTGAGATGTGGCCAGCATACTGACCTATCACCTGGTCAAGCAACATGAACTTCACCCAGAAAAGCTACCACGGGGAAGGACCTCTGTCCCAGGGTTCCAATTCAAGTATAGATTCTCCTGCACATGGCACACGGCCCAATTCAAAGTAGCACTTGAAACTGCTTGTCACCTGGGCCTGCAGTTGACAATTCTGCTGCTTACTGGGTCTTCTACAGAGGTTTTCCTGATTGTATCAGCTCTTTGCCTTAATTTTTAAAATTTTTTTATGTATTTATTTTAGTGTATGAGTGTATTGCCTGCATGTATATAAGTGCACCTGTTGTGCAATGCCTGCAGAGGTCAGAAGAGGGTGTCGAATCCCCTGGAATTAGAGTTATAGTCAGTTTTGAAAGATTCCTGATGAAGAGAGAAAGGATGAGTCAGTATGGATTAAAAAGTAAACAAAGGCAGGCTTTATTCCAGGGAAATGCACTCTCAGGAGAATCCGATGACTTTGGGATGAGAGACCAGGGGAAACTGTGCATAGGGGTGGGCTAGAAATTTTTATAGAGCAGGGGAGAGGAGATGGTGACTTGTTGATCAGGTATTGGAATCTGGCCAATTAGGCCAGGTCAAGACCCTGAAGGTGGGTCTTAGATCTGGTGGTCTCTTTGGAATCCCAAACTAGGTGTTGGCTCTGTCCGGTCATTTACACCAGCTTTCTTCGAAACCTGGGATCCTGACTGGAAAAGAAGAGCTGGGACCCTCCACTCCACACCATTTCTGCTTTTGTCCCGAACCTCCAGCCTAACAAGTTTGTTGGTTTGTTTTGGTCTTTGAGACAGGGTCTCCCTGTAGCCACAGCTGGCTTTGAACTCACAGAAATCTGCCTGCCTCTGCCTTCTGAGTGCTGGGATTGAATATGTGTACCACCATGCCCCGTGAGTTATGGTCAGTTGTTAGCCAGCATGTGAATCCTGGGAATCAAACCTAGGTCCTGTGCAAGAACAGTCAGTGCTCTTAACCACTGAGCCATCTCTCCAGCCCCCTGCCTTAATCTTTAGTACAAGCCATTTGAAGTCTGCAGCCCGTTTAACTCCTCCATAGCCATTTTATATAGATACATGCAATTGGGGAATTTCTTCTATAGGACTGGCCTGTGGCCATATCTGTGAGTCGTTTTCTTGATTGTTTAATGATGTGGGAGGGCCGGGCTCACTGTGGGAGAGCCCACCACTGGGCAGATGGTCCTGGGTTGTATAAGAAAGCAGGCTGAGCCACAGGCCAGAGGAGTAAACCAGTGAGCAGCGTTTTTCATGGTCTGTGCTTAATTGAGCCTCCAGGTTCTTGCCCTGAGCTCCTGCTCTGGCTCTGCACCATGACGAACTGTGTACTGTAATGTAAGGTCAACCCTTTCCTCCCCAAGTTGGTTTTGGTCAGTGCTTTATCAGAGCAATAGGAAGTAACTAGGACACCCCAGCACTGTGATCGCACTGCTCCACTGACACCCAACGTGATACAAGGACCAAGAGGGAGAGAGTTCCCAATTGTCCCTGGGGCTTCAGCTCAGACTCCCACCCCTGTCCCACTGACCTGGCCTTCTCCGTGACACTTTGCCTGCCCCTCTCACTGGGACTGACCCTGCAGTTCCTGCTGTGATCTGCTTCTGCCTTTTCTCTCACAGCTGGACTGAACTCTGTGGCCGACTCTCAGCCTTGACTCTCCCAGGGCCTCAGAGGCAGCTTTTTCCCTGCATCCTGTTCTGAGCATATTGTCAATACGTAGTCCACTTATATTTCTAACAGCCCAGCCCACCTCTTAAACCTCTGGAACTTTGCTGAGCCTGTATCCATTCTACAAACAGCATACGCAGTGTGTGTGTGTATGTGTGTGTGTGTGTGTGTGTGTGTGTGTTGTGTGTGTGTGTGTTGTGTGTGTGTGTGTGTAAATAGAGATTTAATACTGGGTGTTTTCCTTGGCAACATCATGCATCAACAATAGTTTCTAATTATTTCAATTTTGAAGTTAATCAAAGCACTGTTTTTTTGTTTTGTTTAAATTTTATTATTTTTTTATGTCATATGAATGTACTGTCTGCGTGTAGGTTGGTGCACCCATGTCGTGCAATGCCGCGGAGGTGAGAAGAGGGTGTCAGATTCCCCTGGAACTGGAGTTAAAGATGGTTCTCAGCTGCCATGTGGGTGTTGGGGATTGAACCCGGGTCCTCTTCAAGAGCAGTTGGCACTCTTAACCGCTAGGCCATCTCTCCAGCCCTAAATACCGTGTTTTGATTTTACTAGTGGCAAAGGCAAAGGCTAGGACGATAGTTTTCCTAGCTCCTGCATATGAGGCCCCTGCTGTTGTCTTTGGAGTGTGTTATGTAGTATGCATCAGATGCTGGAGGGGCTGGCTTTAGAGGGAGAATTTCCTTGGCAATCTTGAATGTCAGTGGTGCAGTGCTCTTCACTATCCCACCACAGTGTGCACTATGGTATATGCCATTTTTTACTAGAAAGGAGAGTCAAATATCAATCCCAAATCCACAGATGCTCTGTCTACACTGAGTTATCTACTGTGGGCCCACAGAAGTGAACAGCTTCTGAGTTCTCATGAGCCTACCTCACTGTGGCAGATGGCATCCTCTTCGGTCTATACAAGTTGTCTTGGAAGGGTCAAGAGAAAATTTGTTCCATCCCAAAATGCAGCCCACACCTGAATTCTGTGTGGCATAAAAGGACACAACTAACATGTGACTAGGTGAGTTGTCATAGACCAAATGTTTGTGTCTCCCCAAAACCTCATATGTTGAATACCTAACATCCAATTTGTTTGGAGATGAGACCTTTGGGAAGTGGCAGAGATGATCTCCGGATGGTAAGACTCCCACGATGTGATTAATGCCTTTGTAAAAAGGGGTAGCAGGGATCGCTCAGCAGATAAGAGCACTGGCTGCTCTTGCAAAGGACCAGTTTTCACTTCCCAGCACCCACATGGCAACTAATAACTATCCATGACTTCCATTCCAGGGGCTCTGACGCCCTCTTCTGACCTCCATGAGCACTGGATGACACAGGTGTACATGTAGGCAATATAATCACACACATAAAATAAAATAAAAATAATAAATAAAAGTATTTTAAAAAATAAATAACTCCCAACAAAGATAAGGGATGTCAGGACACAGAAGGAAGCTAGACATCTCCAAGTGTGGAAGAAAACCTCCAGGAGTAACCAAATAGGCTGAGATCTTGATCTTGGAGTTCCTAGACGCTAGAACTGTGAGCAATGAATTCTGTTAGCATAGCTACCCAGTTTATGGTATTTGTCATAATACCTGCACTTGCTCTTATAGACTCTTTGCCTAATGTTAAGAAGTTTCCTCAGTGTTTTACGTACATGAATTTGTTTAATCTTCACAACAATGTTAAAGTTAGGTGTTATCCACATTTTATAGTTGAATCAAAAGACAAATGGTCTAACTACTTATAGAAAGGTCCCCAGTTACTAACTCTGAAGAAACTAACAACAATATAGGACTAATGAAATACTCAAATGATCACAGAGACAGATGATTGAGTCTTGAACACTTAGAATCTGGAATTATGGGGCTGGAGAGATGGCCTAGCGGTTAAGAGCGCCGACCGCTCTTACAGAGGACCCGAGTTCAATTCCCAGCACCCACATGGCGGCCGAGAGCCGTCTGAAACTCCAATTCCAGGAGAACTCCAGCTCCAGGGGAATCCGACACCGTCTTCTGACCTCCGCGGCATTGCACGACACGGGTGCACAGACCTGCATGCAGACAGTACATTGATACACATACAGAAATAAATAAAAAAATTAAAAAAAAAAAAGAATCTGGAACTACAAGATACAATAGAGTCTGAGCTCCACTAATTCAACTTGAGTACAAACAAGTCACTTTACTTGTCTCAATGCCATACTCTATTCTTTGTAATAGTTCTCACCTTGTCATGAGAGACACATTGCAAGGTCCTTATTGAAAGCTGACAATGGCTGGTGGCACCAAGCCTATACATAGTCTTTTAGGGTTTATCCTGTGCGGACATACCTATGATGAAGTTTAACTTATAAACTAGATGCAGTAAGAGATGAGAGTAAAGTCTCTCTCTCTCTCTCTCTCTCTCTCTCTCTCTCTCTATATATATATATATATATATACACACACACACACACACACGTGTGTGTTTTCTTTTGAAATGATGGAAAATGACACAATGCTGAGATGAGGTGCTTATTATAGTTCTCAGAGACAGAATCCCAAATGTCATAATTTCAAATCTAAGAATTGAAATCTCAAAAAGTTACAATTCTCATGGAAAGTTAAGGCTTTATGAGAGTAGCAGAAAGATGAATTGTACAGCAGAAACTTGAAGCTTTTGTTGTTCGCTTTAAAAATTTCCAATTAGTGCACCAAGTCAGATTTCATTTTGACATTTTCTAATAAAAATCTGACTTTGTGGGTCTCCCCAGCCTCTCCTTCCACCTTGTAACCCTCTACTGCATAAACTCCTTTCCATCCCTCACCCCAAATCACCCCATTTATTAATACCTTTTGTCCCCTCTATAATTAGGTAAATATAAGCTTTCTTTTTAAATTTTTTTTAATTTTTTATTTATTATTTTTTAAGTGTATGAGTGTACTGTCTGTATGTTGGTTGATGCACCGTGTCCGTGCAATACCTTGGAGGTCAGAAGAGGGCGTCAGATTCCCCTGGAACTGTAGTTAAAGACGGTTCTTGGCCACCATGTGGGTGCTGGGAATCGAACCCAGGTCCTCTGCAAGAACAGTCAGTGCTCTTAACTGCTGAGCCGTCTCTCCAGCCCCAAACATAAGCTTTCAAATGTGCCAAGAGGGGCTGTGGATGTGGCTTGGTGGTAGAAGGGCTTGATGATTTTATTTTATTTATCACACAAAATCAACTCTAAATTTTGCTTTTGACATAGGAAAGCCTTTTGTGAAGCACTCTGTGTCCCTCTTTGATGCAGAACATTTGACAGTGAAATAGGATTGTTCTGTAAAATAGATGTAATTTCTAATTTGAATTTTATCCACATTCACAGATTTCCTGGTCTTCAAAGCCTTGGTTTCTCCCTTGAATGTGTGCATTTCCTTTAAGTTGACTTCGGGCTTAATCTTTTTTTTTTTCATTTATCTTTGCATTTCCCAATGACTAATAAACTAGTAAGTTATCAATAGTAATCTGTGAAATCAATTTTTACAAGTACAACATGCACAAAAACAAAGTATCTCTTTTGCTTCTTTCCTTCCTTCATCTTGTCAATAAACCTGATCTATTAGTTTGTAAACAATTTTTAGAAGTCAAGTCTTTTCCAAGACATAGTACATTGGAAACATATTCATGGTAAAAAAAAAAAAAAAGAAAGAAAGAAAAAGAAAAAAATCAACAATGTAAAAAGATGTAAGAGTAAAACAACTGTTCTCCCTTTTCCAGCCACTGGTCACTACTCCCCAGAGGAGGCCACTATCCACAACTCTGCATTCTAACCCTTCAAAAGACTTGCTATGCACATATTAACACACTAATGTATTAATGTATGTGTAAGATACATTGAGCAGGAAAATAAATAGGCCCCTAAACAGAGAACTTAAAGAGAAATGTTTAAGTATTCTCTTGATAAAAAGAGATGTTATAATTAATTCTGCATCCATCTCCACTGGCCTATATACAAGGCTGGGGACATTGGAAAGTGAGACTTGCTTTCAGGAGTCTTCTTACTGCGCATGCTTCTCCCTCAGAACAAGCTAGTGACAAGTGTAGCAAGCAATGTACTTATTAAAAACAGGAGAGGCTTCCAAGAGGGGCCCTATGTGTGTCTCTCCTTCCCTTCCCTTCCTCCTGTGCATTGCCTTCCTAGGTGCGCTCTGAGCTACAGTAAGGAAAAATGTGTGGTGTTTGGTGACAGAGCAAAAGAGAAGTCAACTCATGTCCACTGGAATTGATGGACAAAAGGCACATGCTTAGGGGCTGGAGAGATGGCTCAGCAGTTAAGAGCATTGCCTGCTCTTGCAGAAGATGCAGGTTTGATTACTATCACCCACATGGAGCCTAACAACTGTTTGTAACTCCAGTTCCAGGGAAATCCCATAAACTCCTTTGACCTGTATGGGCATTGCACGAGTCACTTACTATAAGCAGACAATACTCTTATACACTTAAAAATAATAAAAGAAAATACTTTTTATTGCTTTTTTTTTTTTTTTTTTGGTCTTTTCAAGACAGGGCCTCCCTGTAGCCACAGCTGTCCTGGAATTCACTCTGTAGACCAGGCTGGCCTTGAACTCACAAAGATCCACCTGCCTCTGCCTCCCAAGTGCTAGGATTAAAGGCGTGTACCACCACGCCCAGCAGAAAAGAAAATATTTTTTAAAAATCACAAAGGCAAGTGCTTACTTCACACATGAAAATCCAACAGAAGTTTCTGTGCCTTGGCTGTCTTCCCTCGTAGAGGTTAGTTAATACTCCTCTTGACATGATATTTCAAGTTTAGACAAAATCACACACACACACACACACACACACACAATTTAGTATGTGGTATCTTCATTTTCATTCAGTTCTAGGAAATTTTTATTTCCTCTTGATTTCTTGTCCATTCAATTGTATGTAGTTTAATCTCCACACAGTTTATGGATTTTCCTAGCCTTATTCCATTACAGCTATCTAAAACTTATAACAAGAAGTTGTTTCAATTTTCCTTCATTTGTTCAGACTTCATTCGTTTCCTAATGAGTGACTTCTTTTGAGGTCAGTCCCATGGACTGCTGAGGGAAAAAAATGTGTATTCAATAGTGTTTGGGTAGAATGTTCTTTAAATGTTCTGTTACATCCATTTGATCTCTGATATTATTTAACTCTAATGTTTCACTATTTCTTTTTATCATTATTTATTTTATTTGGACTGTGTGTGTGAAATGTGAGTTTGGTGCACAAACACTACAGTATGCCTGTGATCAGAGGGCAACTTTCAGGAGTCAGTGTGTGATTTCCACCTTTTTGAGGCAGGGTCTCTTATCGTTTCTACCACTGGGCTGTGTATGTATTCCAGGCTAGCTGGTTCACAAGGCTTTGGGAGATTCTGTAGCTGCTCATCTTGTCACAGCTGTGCTTGAATTGTAGATGCACGCCACTTCATTTGGGCTTTTTTTGTTTGTGTGTTTGTTTTATGGGGCTTTGGGAACTGACCTTTGGGTTATCAGGCTCGAACAACTAGCACTTTTTACCTATTAAGTCAGCTGAAGTTATTTGCTATTACTGGTTTGATGTTAATCTGAGATGGTCTAGCGGTTAAGAGCACCGACTGCTCTTGCAGAGGACCCAGGTTCAATCCCCAGCACCCACATGGTGGCTGAGAACCGGCTATAACTCCAGTTCTAGGAGAACTCCAGTTCCAGGGGAGTCTGACGCCCTCTTCTGACCTCCGCAGCATTGCACAGACCTACATGCAGACAGTACATTCATACACATACAAAAAAAAAAAAATACCCAGGATGCAGTGGCGCATGCCTTTAATCCCAGCACTTGAGAGGCAGAGGCAAGGCTCATGGCTAGGGTTATAAGTCCTTACAGATCTTGGTTTTATCTAAGTTTCTCCTTTCTCTTGTAGCATTATACTCAGACCCTAGACTTTGCATTCCACTTCTAGTGCAGTTACCTGGTAGCACTCCCTGCTTCTCCTATAGAGTTATACTTATCTGTTGCTTCTGATCTTGTCTTAGGCAGCATTAAAGTACGTACAATTGCAGGGTGTGTTGGTGCACGCCTTTAATCCCAGCACTTGGAAGGCAGAGACAGGAGGATCTCTGTGTGTTCAAGGCCAGCCTGGTTTACAGAGTGAGAGACCCTGTCTCAAAAAAAAAAAAGACGCCCCCACCCCCACCCCCACCAAGTATGTACAATGAAGGCAGACCTAAGAGGGAAATTTATAGCCTGAAGTGCTTAAATTAAAAAGTCAGCTAGCAGAGTATGGTGGCACACGACTTTCATCTCAGTACTTGAGAGGCAGAGGCGAGCAGATCTCTGTGAGATGGAGGCTAGCTACATAGTGAGTTCTAGGTCAGCTGGGGCTACAAGGAGACCCTATCTCAGCAACGACATAATCAGAGCTAGATAAGGGAGAAAGGGGAATAAGGAAATAGGAAGGGTTAAGTAGGATGGGTTATGGGAAGGTGCATGGGAAGGGATAACAGCCACTAAAAGCCTTGGGAAAGTCATATGGAAACTTACGAGTCTAGAAGCTTCTTCAAATATATACATATACATTATAAAGAGAGTTTAAATGGAGTTACCCTGACATGGAGGGACACCACAGGCTAGCAAATAAAAAGCCCAACGCCAGGAATGGACTTCCTCTTTTGGAGTTGAACAAAGTGTCCCATAGATGGCAAAACAATACTCGATATTGTCATTTCTATTGTGTTACCCTTCAGAATTGGATAAGACCCTACTGCTGAACATGTGAGTAGTAGAACAAACATGGGGGAATAAAGCTGATGCTGTCCTCCTTGACCTCTACTGGTTGTCAATGTGCTGGAAGGTGAGGGGCCTGCTACTAGAACAGTAATCATCAGTGGTATTCAGCTGTGAACCTTTTGAGCTGCAATAATGATTGTCCGCAAGATCTGTCCACTGGTACAATAATGGCATAAATAAGGACACAGTATTGAACTGATTCACAGCAAGTTGCTATAAACATAGATCAGTCCATCTCTTAATTCTCAACAGATGGTAATTATCAAAGAGCCTCACAATTTGTCAGCATCCAGAGAATAAGAAACTAAAGAGTACTCAGCCTTCAATGGGACCCTAAACCCCACCCTCTCCTTCAAAGGCCCAGAGATCATTGTGGAGGAGGATCTGAAAAGACTGTAAGGTAGGAGCTGTAGATGACTCAAGGAAGCCCCATCTTCCAGACATAACAGGGAAGTTGCTCATATGAACCCGGAGGTTTGGGACAGCATGCCCAAGACCTACGTAATCCAGCATTGATGTGGGAGGTGCGAAAGAAACCCCAACCCTAGTTGAGGAACCATTGGTAACTGAGAGAGGGAGAGTCAACTTTCTGTAAGGGTGTGACAGTGGGTGGGTTATCCATGCTCCAGCGGATGCATTCAAGAGCATTTGCAGAACAAAAATAAGACTTGATAGGCCTTTAAAAAATAACAGAAGACTTGAATTTTAGTAGGGTAGTATGGAGGAGGTGGAGATGGGGGTAAAGTGGTCTGAATATGATCAAAATACATTGTATGAAATTCTCAAAGATTCTGTAAAAATAAATAAAAAAATCAGATTGCATACATGCCTGCATGTATGTAAGTGCATCTATGCATACAAACCAGAGAAGACCAGAAGAGGGAGGGCATCGATTCCCTGGAACCAGTTACAGATGGTTGTTATCTGTCATGTGGTGTTGGGAACCAAACCTCGGTCCTCTGCAAGAACAGACATTGCTGATTTTTTTCTCAACAGTTAAGAGCACTCCCTGCTCATGCAGAGGACCTGAGCTCAGTTCCCAGCACCCATGGTGGTGGAACAACCACCTGTAACTCCAGATCATGGGATCTTATTTTTCTCTTCTCATCTCTGCAGGCACCTATATACATGTGGCATTCATATACACATATGCATAAATAATTTTTTAAATCAGAGAGATTTAAAGTAAATAACTTAGGAACACACCTTAAGGCCTTGGAAAAACAAGAAGCCAAACCCAAAAATAGTAGAGGGAAGAAAATTACAGCAAGGCAGGAATCAATTATATGGAAATTAAAAAAAAATTAAAGAATGAATAAAATGAAGAGTTGTTTCTTTGAAAACATAAACAGCACTTACAAACACTTAGCCAAACAACCAAAAGAAAATAACCAAATTAATAAGATTAAAGATGAAAAAGGAGACATTACAATAGATACAAATGAAATTAAGAAAATCATAAAGACAATCCTTAAAAACCTCCACCTCATAAAACTAGAAAGTCTAAAAGAAGTGGATGAATTTCTAGATGTATACGCCGATTAAAGTTAAACCAAGATCAGATAAACAATCCAAACAGAGCTATAATAAGCAATGATATTGAAGCAGTAATTTAAGAAAATCTCCCAGCTCCCAAAGGCCCAGGTCCAGGTGCTTGGCTGCTGAATTCCACCAGACTTTTAAAAGAGACCACAGGCTGGACCCTCTGAAACTGTGGCACAGGAAAAAACTTTCTCTAAATTATTTCCCTCATGTACTTGTCATAAAAAGAAAGCTCCAGGAGGCTGGAGGGAAGGCTGGGTCTTTAAGAGCACTGCTTGCTCTTGCAGAAGACCCAGCTTTGATTCCCAGCACCCACATGGCAGCTAACAACCATCATAACTCCATTTCCAGGGGATCTGTCACCCTTTTCTGACCTCCATGGGCACTGCAAGACACTGGTGCACTTACACACATACACAAAACACTCATACACAGAAAATAAAAACAAATAAAATTTGAAAAGAAGACTCTGGCCCATGCATATTAGAAATAATTGTTTTTCTTTTGTTTTTTTTTTTTAAATATTAAGAACCATTTGTTTTACTAAAATTGAGGTGTTTGTGATGAAGTTGCCATTTTGTTTTTTTTTTTTTTGAATTCTGACAACTTCCTCTTTTTTTTGTCTGTTTGTTTTTTCTTTTGAATTCTGACTTCTTTTTTTTCCCCTCATGATGTCCTCCAAACATTTTCCTGTCCTTTGAATTTTAAAGTCTTGCATTATTGGTAGCTCTATTAATTGATTTAATTATAAGGCTACTACCTTCAGTGCTTTGAAAACTTAATTATGTGTGAATTCCCTAGCATAGTACCATGGACATAATACTACTGAATATATATTATCGGCTGAGACATTCAGATTTATATTCTAAATTTATACTTTTCCATCTAAAGTTGTCAAAATATTTTTAACTTAAAACTCAACATCAAAATTGCTTTGACCCATACCATTAACTGAATACAACCAATGTTACTTGGAATTTAAGCTTGAAATTTTCTATGTACTTCTTAGCACTTCACTAAGTTTCAAGCATTTTAAATTTAAATCATTCAAGCAGCAGTTTCTTTTTGAGGGACTGACACATAACAACAGACATTGGACCCTCTGTTCTTGGAGAGAACACTTTTGTTCAGTCCAGAATCCATAAAGTTCCCAGGCTCTGGCAAAAGGGGGTGTTTCCCAACTGTGAATGACACCTGAATGCATGTCATTCTGAACAAAAGGAGAGTTTGAATGTATTCAGGCAGGAGATTAAACAGTCTTTTCAAAAATGAACAGAAAACAGAAAAAAAAAAAAAAAAGAATAGAAAGGCCTGCAGTGGGGAGTTACATCAGTTTGATCTGTTACCAGAACTATGTTTTTTCTATTCTTCAATACTTGTGACAGGAATAAAGCCAGCCACATTTTTGTACTACTGTGATTAGCCTGTAAAAACCCATTTTGAGCATTTATAATTAATAGTGATATTTTAAGTTGCATAGGAAGTTAGTACTCTTAGTTCTTAAAATTTAGCTGTAAAATTAAATAAATAAAGCTATATGGTTATAATAAATATGATAATAAGATTTTCAAGTGAAAATTTAAGGGAATTGTATATAATAACAGATAACTAAGAACTAAACCATACAAAACATTTCACATTTCTTTTTTTTTTGGTCTTTTCGAGACAGGGTCTCCTTGTAGCCCCAGATGTCCTGGAACTCACTCTGTAGACCAGGCTGGCCTTGAACTCACAAAGATCCGCCTGCCTCTGCCTCCCAAGCTAAGGATTAAAGGCATGCCCACACGACCGTGCAACATTTCCAACATTGGTCTATTAAGTAATATGTAGATGAAAGGATGAGTTCAACACGGTGATTTCTAAACTGATTATTATATATACCCTTAGTATATATATATATATGTCTTCTAATATGTATTTATTTCTTTTTATTTTATGTGTACGAGTGCTTTGCATGCGTGTATGTAAGTGCATCTGTGCATACAAAGCAGAGGAGACCAGAAGAGGGAGGGAGGGCATCGATTCCCAGAACAACCAGAGTTACAGATGGTTGTTATCTGTCATGTGGTGTTGGGAACCAAACCTGGGTCCTCTGCAAGAACAGCCATTGCTCTTAGTCACTGAGTCATCTCTCTGGTCTATAATGTGACTCAAGATGACATTCTAGAAAGAGCAGGGCCAAAAACGAGGGTTATCTGAGATTTGCAAATGCATATAGGAGGGAAAACTTCAATTTGGGCTATGACCAAAAACTACAAACACACTGTTTTGTATTGTGACTTCTTTGTGTGTGTTTGAAGAAGGAGTGTTGGCTGAGGGTTATAAAAAGGTGCTGATGTTGGGTCATGTGTGCTGGGTGGGCAGAGCTAAAGAGACTGGCAGCAAATATGGTTTCTGAAAGCCTTGAGGTAGAAACCAAGATCAGAATCTAAGCTGTCTGACCTAAAGTGGATGATATCTGGGAAGACAAATCTGATCATGTCAACACTCTAGCCTAAACTTTTATAATTGCTCACTAGAGCCCAGCATCTTAACAAAATCCTATGTGACCCTCCATATTATGTAATTACATTCCATTTTTAATCTTTAAACCATCAGAAAGCCTGTATTGCAGCCAATGCAAGCTTACCCCTCCCTCTCTGCCCTTGGTGTGCTGTTTTATTTCTCCACATCTTTCCTGCCTGGCTTGTACTACCTGATGTCTTCTCAGCTGACATCTTATAAGCTTTTATTCATCAAGTCCAACCTGAATGGCTCGAGTGAGAAGGTTATGTGCCCCCCCCTTACACAGTTGCGTGAATGGTAACGTGTTGTGTACATGGCATTCCCCAACCCCTTATACTGCCCTGTGGCATTCTCTCTTCTATGGCACTCCCCCCTTACTTTATTGTGTACATGACACTTCCTCTGTTACACTGTTGCATATTGTGACATGATTTTACCTCTTCTACTTAAGAGTTACTCAAGCTCAGAGACCCCATAATATTCATATCCATATTTATATTTGGCTTTAAATTCAAGTTGTAATAAGAAACATTTCACAATGAAATTGCAGTTTTTGATTGATTGTTAAGATTTCCTATTGAGCTTCAGGTATATAAATTTTCCGATTGTTTCTCCCAGTAATATAATGCATACATTATTTTTGAAACTGGATTGTTAGAAAAAACAAAAAATCTTCTGGGTAAAATTCTTGGCAGTGTAGAACATCATGAGATAAACTGTTAGTGTGTGATTTATAGGTGAGATCAGAGGATGCAGTAACTGTAAACAATAAAATAAGCACCACGGAGGGCAAAATTATAGCATGGAATATCATAAGTGAATGACCCCCATGACCTGCCCCAAAGAGTTAGGATTTATAGAAAATATGGAAAAAGGTGTTATTTAAAGATAGACATAAAGACCAATTCACAGTCATGGTAGCCATGAGCCGTGGCAACACACAATGACTGTCTGCACCCTATGTGTTCCCCACTGCAAGAAAAAGAAATCATCTGGTAGTGGGTCCCCTCCCCAGGTGACTGGCCTGCTGAGTTGTGTCCAGGTGAACTTGTGCCTGTGTTTTCTGAAACAGAAAATTTTATCATTGGATCTAAGTACCTCTGATTTATAAGGCCCCTTTTCAAATGGTAATTTTTAGAATCGCATCAAAAGCTGAGAAACCTGATGTAGCAGGGAAAGGGTGCGTGCATTTTGTATAAGCAATTCAGTTAAGCCACACATGGTGGCACATGCCTTTAATCCCAGCACTTGGGAGGCCGAGGCAGGAGGATCTCTAAGAGTTCAAAGCCAGCCTGGTCTAAGACAGCTAGAGCTACAAGGAGACCCTGTCTCAAAAAGACCAACCCCCCTCCCAACAACAACAAATTTTTCAGTCGACATAGTGCTCCTCTGTAACCTCGTCCAACTCTGCCAACCTGCCCCCTCTCTTTTCCCTGGCTTTACCCTAGGTCATTTAGTAAAGTGTAATTTGAGCTTCTTAATTTGGTCTATGCCCACCATTCTGTTGATCTTGAATTAGCTCACCTGGGAGTGTAATAGAGGACACGACACGACACCATCGTGTCGGCAGGATTCTTCACATGACAAGTAAAACTCCAAATGCTGGAGATTTTTGGAATCCCATAGTATATATGAAATGAATAAATGACAGACCAAGAAAATGACCTTTCAAAGTGAGAACAACAATATGTATTCTAGTTAAATAACTTGGAAACATTAAAAAGAAGTTCATCATGGTTAATAACAGTTAGGTTAAGATCCTGCTACAAATATTCAAGAGAAATGCATTAAGATGGTATTGGCGAACTTAGAACCTCAGAAGCGGAATGTGAACTCAGCTTGGCTTTTCTCAGTTCCTAGACGTGTGACTTCATGGGATTGCTTGAGTTTATCAAGAGGCAAACAAGAAAAACGTGAAACAGCATTTTGTCACTGTAACATTTACAATCACTTCACTTTAATTAAGCAAGACAATATTGCCTTTGGTAATGTGTGGGATTTTATTTTATTTTTTGTAATTTTATGTGCATAAGTATTTTGCCTGCATATGTATAAGCACACCCATGTAGTGCAATGCTTGTGGAGGTCAGAAGAGGGCGTTGGATCTCCTGGAACTGGAGTTGCTACCACTGTTTGCTGCCATGTGGATGCTGGGAACCAAACCCAGGCTCTTTGGAAGGGCAGCCAGTTCATAAGCACTGAGCCATCTCTCCAGCCCTTCTGCTTGTTTTTATACCTCAAAGGCTTGCCCTACGAATTTTAGACGTGCTAGTTCCTGGAGTTGTGTGCACCAGCTGTTTAAATGAGAGCATCGGCTTCCCTATTGATTCTCTTTCTCTCTAGATTCTGGATCTTCCTTACTTCTCTTTCAAATTAAGGTTACATGAAAACTATGAGCTGCAACAAGTTAAGGTGTTATCACCCGCTCTTATCTCAAGAACCTAATTTAAACTGATGATCATAATGTACTTTGTTGTGTTGAAATTAGGTTACCATTGTGACAACTTTAGGAACAGGAACCTTCTGGGCAGGGATGGGGAAGAGGAGACACATGTTTTTTTTAATTAATTATTTATTTTTAATTTCATGTTTGAGTGTATTTATTGTCTACATGTAGGTAGGTGCATCCGTGTCATACAATGCTGGTGGAGTTCAGAAGAGGACATCAGATCCTATGGAATGGAGTTATGGAGGGTTGTTTGAAGCCAGTGCTGGGAATGGAACCTAGGTCCTCTACAAGCCAGTCCTCTTAGATGCTGAGCCATCTCTCCAGCCCCCTCTTATTTTCAATATAATTTTTTAGCTTCCACACAATTTGCAGAGATTGTTGACTGCTGAGCCATCTCTGCAGCCTGGGGATTCATGTTTTTATCACAGGCACAGATGGTTCATTAAAAAATGGTGACTTTGGTGTCTTCCTGTGCATTTGAGCAACCCCCATACCCCATCACCTGCCTTTTTGTGGCCCCTCTGACGTATGAGGCCATCATCATGTTATGATATAGCAAGAAGGCCCCTGGCAGAGGTGGTGTCTTAATCATAAGACGTCCCATCCAGAACTGTTGGAATAAATTTCTATTCATTATAAATTACCCACCACAGGTATTTTGTCACACCAGGAAAAACCAGACAAACACACTCTTGTCATTTGCTTGAATAACATCTGTCTTGCTAAAAGGACTCTGGTAATACTTAAAACAGAAATGCCAGTTTTCAAATAGAAGATGGAAGAGCTGAGTGTGACTTATGAGAAATGCCTTTAACTACCTATTTTATGAGTCAATAATGAAGGTAGAAAAGGAGAAAGAACAATGGCAATCCTTATTTCTTCTCATCTTCAATGTAATTAAAATAATTGTCTATTTTGATTTTAGCTCAATGCCCCTTGGTCTTAATCCTTTCAGTAAGAGGGAAATAATTACGTTATTTATTTAATCTAAAAATACACAGAACCTTCCCCTGCATTACCATAATCCCTCCATTCATCTCCTCCCCATTCTTCCGCTATGAAACTCTCCATTTTGATTCATCCAGCCCAGACAGGCAGTGGTTGCTCCACCAGGATGAGTAAATCCTCAGATCAAAGGTGAGCTGTGGGCTCTGCTACTTATTCCGCCGAGTCCACCGTGAGCAAGTCATTCTCATCTCGGCACTCTGGGTTGGCACTCTGCTGGCCAGTCTTTCAGGAATGGTAACCAAGCAAATTTTCATTATGACATGCCTCTCCCATGTTCACTGATCTTTGGTCCAGAAGCCTACATCAAAACATCTTTCTCTACTTTAGAAACTGGGAGGAGGGGTTGAGAAGAGGTCTTGCTCTGTTTCCCAAACTGGCTGCAGACTCCTGGCAATCCTGCTGCCTCAGCCTCACAAGTGTTGGAATTGCATTTGTGAATCACCATGCTCTGCGAAGGTTAGACTGTAAGCAACCTTTTCTTGGCCCAGAGGCTTCAATTTACACCCAAACTAAACCTACTTTAAAAGCTGAAGTTTTGGAAAATAATAATTTTTTGATGCAATGAAGAATTTGAAGACTATTCTTTTTTATATGTTCATTGAGTATTTTTAATATAATGCTTTTATTGATGCTTTGTGTATTTCAGACATCATTTTTCAGTTCAATTTAGACATATTTCCCTTTCCCTTCCCCCCACTCCACCCCAGATCATGCACTCTGCCATAACTGTCCTGCATCTTTCTCTCAGTCTTTTTTCCTCCTTTAATTTTATATTACTCTAAAATATGAATACATACTTTCCTCCTATATACAGTAACTATAGAGTCTGAAAGTAAGTGGTAGGTCAATTCTAGAGCCCGTTAAGAGATTTACATTATAACAACATAGTTGCTTTCAGATAAACAGAAATAAAACAATAATGTTATTCAGCTTGCTTTTCAACTGGGGATTTGGTGCTAGCATCTACAAATGAGGGAAACTATTCACCGTTTGTTTTTCTGGGACTGTATTATTTCACTTAGCATAATGTCTTCTAGTTCCATCCATTCACCTGCCAAGTTCATGTTGTCATCTTTCTTTACCACTGAATAGTACTCCACCGTGTAGATGTACCACATTTTTGTCATCCACTTGTCTGTTGAGGGGCATTTGGGTTTGTTCCAGCTCTTTGCTATTGTGAAGAGAGCTGCAATAAACATGGATGTGCATGTATCTTTGTGGTAGGATGAGTCTTGTGGATACCCAGGAGTGGTAGGAAAACTTTAGAAAGCTAAAATTATTTGTGGCAGTGATCTCAAGAGCTCGACTGAGCTTAATGATTTAGCCCATGATTCAGTGATCATGAAAAGATCATATACTGGAATGTTCATGTTCTGATAGGATTTTTTAAAGAAAAACGAACCTTACAACTGCAGTTCATTATTGGATTTGAAAGAATGTGTATTCTTTTGGTACACTGTGAGTCATTTATATGCAATAATGAATAGTTCATCTCTTATCTTTGCTTGTAGACTTTTTTTAATCAAATTATCTTAGGTCTGGAGAGATGGCTCAGCAGTTGAATACAGTGGCTGTTCTTGCCAAGGACCAGGGTTTGATTCCCAGGACCCACATGGCAGCTAACAACTATCTGTAACTCCAGTTCCAGGGGATCTAATGCCCTCTTCTGACCTCTGTGGGCATTGTACACCCAGGTCCACTCACTTATGTACAGACAATACACTCATACACAAAAACATCATAATAAAATATTTTTTAAAAGTCAAATTATGTTGAGACCAAATATTAAATACTACTTAAGCGAACTGGATCACCTATAATTAAAATAGAATTTCCCTCTCTAGCCTTTAAGAAACACTCATTATCTTTTTATAACTATTTTATTTATTATTTTTATCTTATGTGGGTGTCAGATACCCTGAAAGTAGAGTTACAGACGGTTGTTCACTACTATGTGGGTGCTGGGAATCGAACCTGGGTCCTCTGCAAGAGCAGAGAGTGCTTTTAACAGCTGAGCCATCTGTCCAGCCCCCCCAAAATTCATTATCTTGAAGTCATTATTAAAGCTTACTCCTGTATCTACTCTGCTGTGAGAAAAACAAGAAAAGTCTCCCGCCAGTCTCTTTGTTTATAATCCTTGATTCTCAACGTGCCGCTTTCTGTCACCAAACTTCTTGTTGCCTCATCTAAGAAAATCCAATTCTTGCTGCCAGGTTTTTCTGATAAAATATATATATATATATATTTTAATTTTATTTATTTCTGTATGTGTATGAATGTACTGTCTGCATGCAAGTCTGTGCACCTGTGTCGTGCAATGCCGCGGAGGTCAGAAGAGGGTCTCGGATTCCCCCGGAACTGGAGTTCTCCTGGAATTGGAGTTTCAGACGGTTCTCAGCAGCCATGTGGGTGCTGGGAATCAAACCTGGGTCCTCTGCAAGAGCGGTCGGCACTCTTAACCGCTAGGCTATCTCTCCAGCCCCATCATCATCATGTATTTTTAGCCCCACAGGTGACTGTAAAATGCAAGGACCTAAATCTGGGTCCTCAATCTTTTCCACTGATCCATGTGTCTGTTTTAATGCCAGTATCATGCTGTTTTTATCACTATAGTTCTGTAGTATAGTTTGAGATCAGTTATAGTAATGCCTCCAGCAGTTATTTTATGGTTCAGGAATTGTTTTGACTATTCAGGATTGTTTTGACTATCCTGTTTGTTTGTTTGTGTGTTCTTATACATGTGTATTTACACAGACACTTTTTCAATTTCTGTGAAGAATTATGTTGGCATTCTACTGGATATTGCATTAAATGTAGATTGCTTTTAGTAGGATTGCCATTTTCACAATATTAATCCCACCAATCCATGAACATAGGAAGTCTTTTCATCTTCTGGTATTGTCTATAATTTCTTTCTTCAATGTCTTAAAATTTTTATTATGCAGGTCTTTCACTTCCTTGGTTAGATTTATTCCAAAATATTTTATGTTTTTGAGGCCATTGTGAATGGGATTATTTTCTTATTTTCTTTCTCAGTGTATTTGCTGTTGGTGTATAAGAAGGCTACTGGGCCAGGTGTTGTAGCGTATGCCTTTAATCCCAGAACCTGGGGAGGCAAAGGAGGCCAAATCCTTGTGAGTTCAATGTCATCCTGGTCTACATAGTGAGTTCCACTAGAATTTTTCTGGTGGAGTCTTGAGGGTCCCTTATGTATGGAATTTTATTATCTGCAAATCTGCAAATAGGGATGCTTTGAATTCTTTCTTTCTAAGACTTCAAGCACAATATTGAATAGGAATGGAGAGAGTGGACATTCTTGTCTTGTTCCTGATTTTTTTTTTTTTTTTTGTCTTTTTGAGACAGGGTCTCCCTGTGTAGCTTTGGCTGTCCTGGAACTTGCTATGTAGACCAGGCTGGCCTTGAACTCACAGAGATCCACCTGCCTCTGCCTCCCAACTGCTAGGGTTAAAGGCCTGTGCCACCACGCCCAGCAAGTGTTTGAATTTTTTATTATTTTTTTTATGTATATGAGTGTACTGTCTGCATGTAGGTTGGTGCACCTGTGTCATGCAATGCTGTGGAGGTCAAAGGAGGGTGTTGGATTCCCCTGGAACTGGAGTTAAAGACAGTTCTTAGCCACCATGTGGGTGGGAATCAAACCCGGGTCCTCTGCAAGAGCAGACAGTGCTCTTAACCACTGAGCCAACTCTCTAGCCCCAATCTTGTTCCTACTTTTAACGGGAATGCTTTAAATTGTTCTCCATTGTGATGTTGGCTGTGGGCTTGGGCTTCATTGTGTTGAGATCTGTCCCCTATGTCCTTAGATTCTCCATGACTTTTACCATGAGTCCATGAGTGGATGTTGGATTTTGTCAAAGGCTTTTCTTACATCTAATGAGTTGATCACATGGTTTCTATCCTTGAGTCTATTCATGTGATAGATTACATTTATTGATTTATGTACATAAAACTAGCCATGCATCTCTGGAATGAAGCCAATTTTATCATAATGGGTAATCTTTTTGACGTGCTCTTACATTAGGCTTACAAGTATTTTATTGAGAACTTTTGCATCTATGTTTATCATGGGGATGAGTCTATAATTTTCATTTTTTGTTTGCTCTTTGTCTGGTTTCAGTATCAGGGTAATACCATATTCATAAAAAGAATTTGGGGGTGTTCTTTTCTATTTGATTGAATAATTTTAGGAGTATTGGTATTAATTCTTCTCTGAAAATCTGGTAGAATTCTGTGCTATATTCAACTAGTCCTGGGCTTTTTTTTTTTTTTAGTTGGGAGATTTTTCAATTACTGCTTCTATCTCATTGGTTTTTATGGTTCTATTTAAATTGTTTAAAATACTTTCTTATGATTCTCTGAATTTCCTCAGTATATGTTGTACTGTTTCTTTTTCATCTCTGATTTTATTTATTTGGGTCATTTATTTTCATTAATTTTACCAGAGGTTTGCTGATCTTGTTATTCTTTCCAAGAACCAGCTCTTTTCAGCCTGATTTTGTTTATATCTTCCTGTCTATTCTTTTTAGGTATTGACTGTTCTTATTTTTATGGTCTTCAGGTGAATAATTAAATTATTAATATACTATAAACTTTCCTCTTAGGAATGCTTTCATTATGCTCCATAGATGTGGTATGTGTTCATTTTCATTCAATTCTATGAATTTCCAGATTTCCTTCTTGATTTCTTCCTTGAC
This sequence comes from Rhizomys pruinosus, assembly GCA_009823505.1. NCBI lineage: Eukaryota > Metazoa > Chordata > Mammalia > Rodentia > Spalacidae > Rhizomys > Rhizomys pruinosus. The sequence goes on along the minus strand of VZQC01005680.1, from coordinate 5,390,346 downwards.
CCCATTTTCATTCAGTATATTTAGTTTCCTTGAGTTTGGGCATTTCTTCATATTTCTTTAGGTTTTGGTATCTACTTTTATTCCTCTGTGGTCACAAAAGATACAGGATGTTATTACAATTTTATTCAATTTGTTGAGATTTCCTTTGTGCCCTAATATATGGTCAGTTCTGGAGAAAGTATTGTGGACTGATGAGAAGGAAGTGTGTTACTTGGTGTTTAGGTGGAATGTTCTATAAATGTCTGTTAGGTTAATTTATGTTGTAATCTAACTCCAGTTTCCCTGTTTAGTTTTTGTCTGGGTGATTTGTCCATTGGTGAGAGTGAAGCTACTTTCACTGTGTTGGATTTAATGTGTGATTTTATATTTAAGAATGTTTCTTTTATGAAATTGGGTGTCCCTGTGTTTGGTGCACATATGTTTAATATTGTAATATCTTCTTGGTGGATTTTTTTCCTTTGCTGAGTATGACATGTCTTTCCCTATTTCTTATGATTGGTTTTAGTTCAAACCCAGTTTTGCAAGATATTAGAATAGCCTTTTGTTTTGAGCACTTTTTCTATCTTTTCACCTCAGATGATGTTGATCACTGATGGTGAGGAGTATTTCTTACATGCAGCAAAAGTCTTGATCTGATTTTCTAATCCACTCACTTAATCTGTGTCTTTTTATTGGGAAATTGAAATCATTAATATTGAGAGTTATTACCAACTAGTGTTTATATTTATTTAAACCGGTCATTGTGTTGTTTGGAGGCTCTTTTGATTAACTGTTCTGGAATTGTTTATTCCATGTGTTCTCTTGACTGTGTTTAATCTTCTCCTTTTAGTGTCCTCTGCAGAACTTTATTAGTGGACATAAATTCCTTAAATGTGTTTTTATTGTGGAAAATTTTTCTTTCTCCTATTGCAACTGATAGCCTGGGTTGATACCTGTGGTCTTTATGAAATTGTAGAGCACTAGTCCAGGCCCTTGTGGCTTCCAGAGTCGGCACTGGAAAGTCAAGTGTTATTCTGATAGGCCTGTTCCTTCTCTCTTACAGCTTTCTGTGTCCTTTCTTCGGTATGTTTTATATTTTGATCATTATGTGATGTAGGGATTTCTTTTTTGGTCCTGTATATTTGGTGGTCTGTATGCTTCTTGGACCTTGATAGGTATGTCCTTCCTTATGTTTGGGAAGTTTTCTTTTAGGATCTTGTTTAAATTTTTTTTGTGCCTTTGTCCAGGGTTTCTTCCATACCTATCATTCATAGATTTGATCTTTTTAAAATATCCCAGGGTTCCTGCATACTCTGTGCCTAGATTTTTTTAAAGATTTAACATTGTCTTTGATAGAATGGTCCAATTCTTCTACTTTGTCTTCAAGGCTTGATTTTATGTCTTCCATGTGATTTATTCTGTTGGTGAGGCTTTTTGCTGTTTTTTGTTTCACTGATTGAGTTTATCATTTCCAGTTTTACTTCGCAAATTCTATTTCTCTGTCTCTCTATTCTGTCTCTTTGTCTCTATCTCTCTGTATCTCTCTGTCTCTGCTCTGTCTCTCTGTATCTCTCTGTCTCTGTCTCTCTCAGTCTTTTGAGACATGGTCTCTCTGTAGCCACAGCTGGCCTGCAACTCACTATATAGACCAGGATGGCCTTGATCTCACAGAGATCCACCTGCTTCTGCCTCCCAAGTAATGGGACTAAAAGTGTATACCACCATGCCCAGCTGAGATTAATTTATTTCTTTTTATTTAATTCTATTTTCATATTTTGTATTGTTTATTTCCTTCAGCTGTTTGTGTTTTAACAATTTTCCTTCTGGAATTTTTTTTTATAATAATTTTTAATTTAATTTTATTTATTTTTGTATGTGTATGAGTGTGCTGTCTGCATGTAGGTTTGTGCACCCGTGTCGTGCAATGCCGCGGAGGTCAGAAGAGGGTGTCGGATTCCCCTGGAACTGGAGTTCTCCTGGAGTTGGAGTTTCAGACGGTTCTCAGCCGCCATGTGGGTGCTGGGGATCAAACCCGGGTCCTCTGTAAGAGCGGTCAGCGCTCTCAACCGCTAGGCCATCTCTCCAGCCCCTTCCTTCTGGAATTTATGCACGTCCTCTGTGAGCTATCTTGAACTCATTTCCTTGTGCCTCAAAAATTGCTTTTATCAGTGGACATTGATTGTACTGATTTCTGAAAGAGATGTATTGTTTTGGTTATTACTATTATTTATGTTTTGTGATTGTACCTGGGCATCTGGAGTTAGGTCAGAGGTGGTGTTTCTGGGTATGGATCTCACTTTGTTGTTTGGCTCTTTGCTATCACCTCATTGTGTAATGTTGTGGACCAGCTGAATGGTGGTAAGTGTTCAATCTTGTGGTAATTCTGTGTTGATTGTAGATGGAGTGTCAGATGTGTTCCTACACACAGACACACACAGAGATACACACATAGACACACACACAGACATACACACACACACACACACACACACACACACACACACACACAGAGCTGTGGCTTTGTAAACTTCCCAGCCCAGGTGTAAACCTTCTGTTAGTACATTCTGTCAATCTTCAGAAGTCTGTGGATGGCTTATATGGTTGGTCCTTTGATGGCAGGGGTTGGAGTCACAGTAGGATTGAGCAGTGCTCCCTCATAGATAAGGAAAGGATGTCACATGGTCCTTAGATCAAAGTGGGTAGGGATGAGGCCAGGTTATAGTTCACTGACTGGGTTATAGATTTTAGAACTCCTTTTTTTTTGGTGTTTTGTTTTGTTTTGAGACAGGGTCTCCCTGTAGCCCCAGCTGTCCTGGAACTTACTATGTAGACCAGGCTGGCCTTGAACTCACAGAGATCTGCCTGCCTCTAGAACTCCTTTAAGACTTTGGGCCATGTGGTTGGTGGGTTGGTTCCTGTGAGAGGTATTGCTACCTGGCAGTGAGGTTTCTGGGAATGCCGATGTCTTGAAGTTTATAGGGAGCCATCCATGGTTATGGCACAGAGCTGGCTCTGGGCTTTGGGATGGCAGATGGGTGGGGGCAGTCTATCTGGGTCTCCAGGCCACATGGGGGAACTGGAATGTCCAGAAGACGTGAAGGTAGGGGTAATTGGGAATGAGTAGAGGTGGAAGGTCTGGATGTCTGGACCACGAGGGGCAACTGGAGAGTTCCTAGTGTAGGCAGCTGAGGTCGATCCCAAAGGGAGGGATGGAGGGAGTCAGGAAAATGTGGGGTCATCACCCGTAAGCAGCAGTGACAGTATATGGATGATAGGATGAGAAATGCAGGGCAGGACAGCCTACATGGGGCAATCAGAGTGTCCCTGGTGTGTGGCTGGCTGGGAGCTGGCAAATCCCAAAGAAAGGAAGGAGAGGGAGGAGGATCCCTGGGTTTACTGCATCTTGCACTTCCAGCTGACAATCCAAATTTGAGGGAAGTCAGGCAGGAATTCAGGCTAGGAACCTGGAGGCAGGACTGAAGCACTAACCACAGAAAAAGACTTACTGGCTAGCTCCTCTGACCTGTGCTTGGCATCCTTTCTTATACAACTTTGGACCACCTGCCTATGGGTGGCACCACCCACAGTGGACTGCCCCCCCCAAGACTTAACAATCAAAAACATGAACCAGGGCCTTGCATGCCCACAGACCAGTCTGATGGTGGAAATTCCTCAACTGAGGTTCTGTTTGCCCAGGTGTATCAACCGGGATTGTAAAGAGTCTTCTTTAACTCTGTATTAATGCAAACCTTTTTGGACTTATTTATTTTTATTTTATGTATGTATGAGCGTTTGGCTTCATGTAGGTAAGTGCACTACATGTGCATAAAGCCTGCAGAGGCCAGAGTGTCAGATCCCCCGGAACTGGAATTACAGACGCTTGTTAGCCACCACGTGGGTACTGGGAATTGAACCTGGGTCCTCTGCTGGGATTAAAGGTGTTCATGACCATGCCCGTGTATTTACTTTTTCTTATTTTTTTAATTTATTTATAATATTTTTTAATGCCAAATCTAGACCCGTTCCCCCCAACCCCCACTCCCCACCCCCACCAGAGCTCATGCATTCTGCCAAACATGCTTTTCATCTCTTCTCAGTCTTTCTCAATATTTCTCGATGCTGGAAGTTGACTGTTTGAGCAAAGTTCACTGTTTCAGTCAGTCTTTTTTGATGCAGTTCTTTCTGTGTTGTTGTTGTTTCGAATATTGCATCACTCCCAACTGCTTTGGCCAAAAACTCAAGGGGCCATGCACAAGAGAAAACTTACAAGCTACTGTGTAGCGTTGGCACTTAGCAATCCACACGATGAGGGATAACATTCGTCATTTGATTTTTCTGGGACTGTGTTATTTCAACTCAGCATGATGTCTTCTAGCTCAGCCATTTTCCTGCAAAGCTCATGATTCGTCTTTCTTTATGCTGCATAGACTCCATGTGGTGTAGATGTACCACATGTTCTTCATCCACTCATCAGTTTGAGGCGGCATTTGGGTTAGTTCCGCTCCATTGCGCTATTGTGAGAGGCCAAATAAACATGGCCGTGGCATGTATATTGTCTGCAGTGGGGGTGAGTTTGAGGGTACATGCCACCTAGGAGTGGTATGGCTGGGGTCGGGTGGCAAGTTCATTCTAAGTCTTCAAGGCGTTCTCCACACTGCTTCTCATAGTGGCTGCATTGAGTTTACATTCCCACCAGCAGTGGATGAGTGTTTCCCTTTCCCCACCACCACCGACTTGGTATCATTTGTTTCTCTTGATCCTACCAGTCTTATTGCAGAGTAAGATGATATCTTAAATGGTTTTGATTTGTTTGCCTTAATGATTAGTGATTATGACACTCTTAAGGTGTTTCTCACATTGCCATTCTATTCCTCATTTGTGAAGGCTCTATTCAGACTCGTTGCTCCAGGTATATGAGTGGGTCATTGTTGTTCTTTCTTCTTTTTTTTGAGTAGTTTATATATTCTGGAAATCATGCTTGTCAGATGTATCTGCAGTGAAGGTTTCCTCCCACTCTGTGGGATTTCTCTTCACTCCTTTGATTGTTTCTTTTTGATGTACAGAAGCTTTGAGTTTAATGAGGTCCCTATGTTGTCAATTGTCACCTTTAATTCTTGCGCAGCTGCTGTCTAATTGGAAGTCTTTTTCCTATGCCTATGACTTGTAAGTTCTGCTGCCAACTTTTTCTTCTATCGCTCTTCAGAGTTTGGGTTTCACACGTTGAGGTCTTTGATCCATCTGGAGTTGGCCCCCCCACACACCTTTGTTTACAGGGCGAGAGGTAGGGGTTTAATTTCATTCTTCTACAGTGGTGATCAGTGTTTGCCAACACATTTGCTGAAAGATGCTATCTTTTTCTCTCCATTGTGTCTTACTTGGCCCCCTTGTCAAATATGTGAGATGGCTGAAATTATATGTGGCTCAGTTTGGATCTTCGGTTTTGTTCCATTGGTCACAGGTCTTGTTTTGTGCCAGTACCAGGCTGTTTTTATGGGACTATAGCCCTGTAGTATAGGTTTGAAGTCTGCGTTATAGAGAATCCCCCCTGTGGTATTCTCATTTTTCAGTTCAGTTGTCCTTTGGCTATTCGGGGGTCTTTTGTTTTTCCAAACTGAATTTAAGACTTTTTTTTCCAGGTCTGTGAAGAAACTCTGGGGATTTTGATTGGATTGTGTTAAATCTATACAAGAGTTTGGGTAGAATGGACATTTTTACATGTTAGTTTTCCCAATCCATGAGCATGGGAGGTTTTTCCATCTTCTGAATGTTTCTTCAACATTCTTTCTTTAAGGGTTTAAATTTTTGTTATAGAGATCTTTGTGGTCTATTGGTTAGGTTGTTCTAGTATTTTATTGTTTTTGAGGCTATGGTGAGTGGGAAGTTCTCCTGGAGATTCTTTCTCCGGTTGCGTGTTTTTGGTGTAAAGAAAGGCCCATTAATTTTTTTAGGTTAATTTTGTAGTCCTGGCCTCGTTGCTGAAGCTGTTAAGCGTTTCTAGGATTTCTGGTGGAGTTTTTGTAGCAATCCTTAAGTAAAAACAATCATACAATCAGCAAAAAGGGATATCTAGACTTCCTCTTTTCCAATTAAGTTATTCCTTTGATTTTCTTTTGTTGCCTTATTGCTCTAGCAAGGTGTTTAAGCACTATATTGAAGAGGAGTGGTGACAGGGGGCAGCCTTGCCGAGTTCCTACCTTTAAAGGGAATGTTTCTGTCATTTCCCCATTTAGGATGATATTGGCTGTGGGTTTCCTGTATATGGCTTTGATTACATTGAGGAATGATCCCTCCAATCCAATTCCTTCTAGGACTTTAAGCATGAAGGGATGCTGGATTTTGTCAAAGGCTTTTTCAGCATCAATTGAGATGATGGTGTGGTTTTTGTCTTTCATTCCATTTATGTGTTTGATGATGTTTATTGATTTTCGTATGTTGAACCATCCCTGCATCTCTGGTATGAATCCAACTTGGTCATGATGGATGATCTTCTTGATGTGGGTCTGTATGCGATTTGCCAGTATTGTGTTTAGAATTTTGGCATCTGTGTTCATTAGGGAGATGGGTCTATAATTCTCCTTTTTAGTTGTATCTTTGCCTAACCTGGCCTATTTATTAATTTTTAAATGTAGCCACATTTTCATTTTGTTCTGATAGTTATACCCAGTACCTTTTCTCCAGGAGTTTCAAAGCCTTCAACTGAAACTATGAAGAGAGCAACAAGAAATTTCATGCCTAGGTAATTTTGTTTGGGCACTTCCATTACAAAGCTGCCCTGCTTTCATTCTGTCCTTTTTATTTTTTTAACCAATCCTTAGAAGTGAGGACCTTATGGATTGGGCATAAAGCACTAGATTTCAAAGAGTAAAGACTGGGGCATGTACCCTCTTTTTGAACTCCCAGCATCCCACCTGGAAGTCCAGTATACTAGAGTTAGAAAATGAAATGACAGGGATTTGTTTTGTTTGATTCTATCTGAAAGCCTGAGATTCTGAGATCACCAGTGTTTTTCTTTCAGTGTCCACTCTATAGCACTAATAAGGCAAAGTGTCCAGAGTCACAGATATTACTGCAGGGCAGTTCTGTGAAATACCTAAGTTTCTATCCCTCTCTTTGTTAGTTATGCTCCCATAGGATTTCAAGTTACTGATGAAGAGTAGAGGACTATAGAATCTGTAGATAGAAGTTGGAACCTAGCTTTACCATTCAAAACAAGTATAACATTATTCTTTCAGGATTGTTTAATTTCTTCATCTGTCAAATAACAGTAATATAGTCTGTACCCCCATAAGGAAATATGGATAGTTAAATGGGATAATTCATATAAACACTTAGTACTTCTTGTCAGTATAAAAATAAAAAATTGCCTAGGGCCTCTCTGGAGAGGTCTTAGGCCTGCCATCCTCCCTTTGGATCCCTCTTTCCCCTCCTAATGTATATGGCTCTTTTCCACTCACACAGATAATACAAAATTGGAGCCCCCCAAAATAAAAAAATTGCTAGCATTACCTGCATTACTATTATATTTTTACTTAACTTTAAGTACAGGGAATCATTACTTATTAAGTTCTTCATCCCCACGTACCCAGGACAAAATTTAGAATATTTTTTATTGAACTCTATTTTTTTATGATCTAATGCCAGAAATCTCAAAACTATTCTTGATTCTTCAAGAATATTTCTCAGTTTTCCTATGCTGTTGAGAAAGGGGGAAAACAGTCTATTTGACCTATGAATCATAAACACTGATCCCCTGTCTATATTTCTAGGCTGAAAATTAAATGCTCAAATATAAACAGGAGGAAATGTGGTATATAACTTCAAAGTGAGAACATTAAAATTTGAGCAAATGCTAAGCAAAGTGTCTATGACCCACTATTCTTGAATATGTCCCTTGGTTTTACAAACAGAGTGGGTAAAGAAAGATGGACAGGGAGGGCTGGAGAAATGTGAAGTCCATATTTGGTTTAGTGTGCCCTGACCACACTGTTATCAACTCTCCTAGCAGTCTGCTTTATAGCAGAGAGCTTTCCTTCACACACACAAATTATTCACTTGTAATTCTTCCAAATGACTAACTGCCAGCATTTCCACATGAGCTGGAAGAAGTTTCAAGGCTTCCTTAAAGACTCATCACATAATTCCAGTGATAACAAGAGCTGTGAGCTCACTGGGACCCTCCCTTCATTCACTGTGAGTTCTTTTCTTTTTTTTTTCACTGGGAGTTCTTATGAGGGAAATATTTATATGTGTACAGCTGCATGTTTTACACAGCACACTCTGCCATAGCGAACGCAGTAGTAGTGGTATCTAGAGAAACGTTTCATTCTCAGTGTGCTGTAATGTCAAATGCTGAGTTTTCCAAATTCCTCACAGAGCATAAGGAAAGGACTTTTGGACTTCACAAACAGCTCTTTTTGGTATCCAATCTGTCAGCCCAGAACTCAGCAGATCAAGTGATCCTACCAGACAGGTGGGGCCTATTAAAACATTACATCATCTGTACACACTGAGCCAAGGAAAGAAGCTGTCATACAGCACCCTCAGAGTACCTCATGCAGTGACTGGAGCCCTTGTGCTGGAAGAAAGCTTTGGTTGGCTGCTCATCTTGCTCTCGGAAAATTTAGAAAAACTGAGTCTAGGAGCTGCACAGGGCATTTTAGGTTGGAAGAGTAAATCCTCTTGCTTGTTAAAAATGTTTATTTAATATTTCATTAGCTTATTAAATATGCATAATAATGGGTTTCATCCTGACTTTTCATACCCATACAGAATTTATTTTCATCCTCTTCACCCCCGTGACCCTCTCTTGTTCCCCTTATTCCCATTGATTTTCTTTTTCTTCCTTACTAATCTCCCTTCTCCCTCTCCCTTCTCCCTCTCCCTTCTCCCTCTCCCTTCTCCCTCTCCCTTCTCCCTCTCCCTTCTCCCTCTCCCTTCTCCCTCTCCCTTCTCCCTCTCCCTTCCCCCTTCCCCCTCTCCCTTCCCCCCCCCCCCCCCCCCTCCCCCTCCCCCCCCCCCCCCCCCCTCCCCCCCCCCCCCCCCCCCCCCCCCCCCCCCCCCCTCTCCCCCCCCCCCCCCCGTGCCCAGGGATCTACAGCGATGTCTGCCCTAAAACTTAATCTGTAGTTGTGAGGATTTTATCTGAGAATTATTAAGTCCAAATGGGCTCATAAGGCTGAGCTCCTGTTCTCTTAATTTTAATTAGAGACAAATTGAACAGGATGAATCAATTGAATTCCTATGACCTAAGTCCCTAGAGTCCATGGGACTTATGTCCTCTTCTTTTGTTACCAAAACATTTTTTTTTATTCTTTCGCAGTTGAGAAATTTTAATAACATTATTTGTCATTCATAGGAATTTCATTCTTTACATGGTTTGTGGTTCAGTTCTGGTCGCATTTCCAAGAGTGAGTTCTTTGGAACACACATGTGTAGGCGAGAATGTGCTCCCTCCTATCCTACCTTTCCTGCTCTTACGTTTGTTGCCTTCTTTATTTTGATCCTTCACACAAATCCGACACATTCTGCTGGTTTGGATGGAGAGATGGTCTTCTCCCCCTAGCGGTTAGGAGCTGTTTTCCGACTTCTGCACCGCGCTGGACTCCGGGTTCGATTATTTCCTGGGGTTCGTATCTCCCAGCACCCACATGGCGCCGACCCATCTGAACTCCAATTCCAGGGAACTCCAGTTCCAGGGGAATCCAACCCTCTTTCTGACCTCCGCGGGCATTGCACGACACGGGTGCACAACCTGCATGCAGACAGTAGTATCCATTTCATACCCATACAGATAAGTATAATAATAATTTTTATATGTAAATAAAATTAATAGCAACGCAAATTGATTTTATTAAACCTGATTGTCTTATCTCTCCTACCCGTGATGGGGATGGAAATGGTATACTTTATTTTATTTTTTTATAGTTTATTACACTGGTTGATTAGACCACAACTCTATCACTGAGTCTACTTCCATGCCAGATTATTTTGGTTTTTGTTCCCTTTGTGTGATTCAGCCTGTGCCTGTATATGGGGGAGGGAGCTCATCCCATGGGCCTTGTGTGGAGTAGTCAGCTAGGATAATCTTGTCATGGAAAGGAAATACTCCTTTCTTAGTTTTGTGAATTTTGGCAGTTATAGTCAGTATTTTCTAGTAGTGATCTCCCGCTGTTGGATAGTGATTAATAAAGACTGAGTCAACTCTTTTTTTAATGCAAGTTTTTGGCCATTTTGATATCAGTTTATCCACTTTAAGGCTTGCTTCTACCTCATCATGTGGTCTTCGGGAGCTCCAGGCTAGTGCCCTCCGGACTCAGATCACTGTAGCTATAGAGAACCAGGATTTCCAGGACTAGTCAGTTGAGCTGTGTTCATCCGCTTTCTGGTATAACCCAGGGCCACCTGCTATGGGGTTCGTTGGCCTTTTCTTGGCCCCACCCAGTTGTCCTCGTCCCCACATTCACTCATTAGCCCTGACCCAACTCCTCACCATTCCTTTCCCATTACCGTGGCCCAGTCTGATAAAGGATAAATCCACCCTCACTTGGCATCTTCTCTTCAAGCTGTTTTTGTAACAATTCTGGATATACAAAAGCTGTCCACACAGACTTTAGGCCAGGACATGAAAACTGTCCATCTATTAGAGTTCTGAGAGGCCAAAAACTTCATACGGTGGCTCAGGTCTTAGTTTTAGCACTCAAGAATAGAACAGAGGGGGCCAGTGCTCATGTAAAGAACCTTAACCACCGCACCTGTATAGAACTTCATTGGGTCATAGGAAAGAAAACAAAGAAAGAAGGGGAGGAGGAGTTTGGGGGTGGGGGGAGTGGGGGAGGCGGGAGGGCGGAGGGCGGGGGGGGGGGAGGCGGTGACGGGGGAGGGGAGAGGGGAGTGAGGGGAGAGGAGAGGATGAGGGAGAACGGGAGGAGGGGAGAGAGGGAGAGGGAGAGGGAGAAGGGAGGAGGGAGAGGGAGGGAGAGGGAGAGGGAGAGGGGAGGGAGATGGGAGAGGGAGAGGGAGAGGGAGAGGGGGAGGGAGGGAGGGGAGAGGGGAGAGGAAGCGTCGAGAGGGAAGGATGAGGGGAGAGGGGAGGAGGAGGAGAGGGAGAGGGAGTGGAGGATCGAGGGAGAGCGGAGGAGAAGGGAGAGGGAGAAGGGAGAGGTGGAGGCGGACAGGGGAGAGAGAGGGAGAGGATGAGGGAGAGCGGCCGAGGGAAGGGAGAGGGAGAGGACGAAGGAGAGGGGGAAGGGGAGGAGAGGGAGAGGGAGAGGGAGAGGGAGCGGGAGAGGGAGAGGGAGAGGGGAGAAGGGAGAGGGGAAGAAGGGAGAAGGCGAGGAGGAGAGGAGAAGGAGAGAGGGAGAAGGGAGAGGAGAGGAGAAGGGACGAGAGGAGGCCAAAAAAAAAAAGAGAGTGGAGAGGGAGGAGAGGGGAGGAGAAGGGGGGCAGAAGAAAGAGAGAAGGGAGGAGGAAGAAGGGAGAGGGGAGGAGGGAGAAGGTGAGAGGGAGAAAAGAGGAAAAGAAGAGAGAGGAGAAGAGAAAGGAAGGAAGGGAAGAGGAGGGAAGGGAGGACGGGGAGAGGAGAAAGGAAGAAGGGAGAGGGGAGGGAGCGTGAGGAGGGAGAGCGAGGAAGGGGAGGAGGGGAAGAGGGAGAGGGAGAGGGAGCGGAAGGGGAGAAGAGAGAGAAGGGAGAGGGAGGAAGGGAAGGAGGACGGGAGAGGGAAAGGGAGAGCGCGGAGAAGGAAGGAAGAAGGGAGAGAGGGAGGAGGAGAGGGAGCAGGGAGCTTAGATAAGGAGAAAAGAAAGAAATCATGGGAATAAGGGGAAACAAGAGGGTAACGGGGGGGTGAAGAGGATGAAAATAAATTCGTATGGGTATGAAAGAGTCATTGATGAAACCCATTATTATGCATATTTAATAAGCTAATGAAATATTAAATAAACCCATTTTAACAAAGCAAGAGGATTTACTCTTCCAACACTAAAATTGCCCTGTGCAGCTCCTAGGACTCAGTTTTTCTAACATTTTTCCGAGGAGAAAGATGAGCAGCTCAACCAAAGCTTTCATTCCAGCACAAGGGATCCAGTCACTGCATGATGGATAATGAGGGTGCTGTATGACAGGCTTCTTATCTTGGCTTCAGTGGGTAAGATGATTTATGTCTTTATAGGCCCCACCTGTCTGGTAGGATCACTTGATCTGCTGAGTTCTGGGCTGACAGATTGGATACCAAAAAGAGCTGTTTGTGAAGTCCAAAAGTCCTTTCCTTATGCTCTGTGAGGAATTTGGAAAACTCAGCATTTGACATTACAGCACACTGAGAATGAAACGTTTCTCTAGATACCACTACTACTGCGTTCGCTATGGCAGAGTGTGCTGTGTAAAACATGCAGCTGTACACATATAAATATTTCCCTCATAAGAACTCCCAGTAAAAGAAAAAAATAAGGCATTGAATGAGGGTTCCAGAGGACCACACTTTACAGAATCGAGCGGAGAGCGGAAACTGCGTACAGATGTGGAATGCTGGCAGTCGTGGTAAGGAATGAACGACATGTGGTTAGCAATAGCTCTCGGAAAAGGGATTAAACATGGCCACTGGAGAAACAATATGGACGGGCAGCCCGGGCTGTGGACGGGGAAAAGGTACGCAAAGTGCATAGACAGTGCGGAGAGTTGAGAAACAGTTAGTCAGCTCATGTTGAAGTGTAGAACCACAGTGCCTTGAAAGGAGATATTGAATAATTTGGTGGCGGAAGGAAAGCTCATGTACATGGAAGCAACTGCCTGGAAGTTGTAGAGGCAGAGTGTCCGGCCAACCCAAATATGTCCAGGACGGCGGCCTCCCTGTGCCATTTACACCAGGTGTAAGAAAGACAGGTCAGGGAATGTGGATTAAGAAAGATGGCAAGAACAGCAGTTGGCAAATTTGTTTACTTGAAGAATACCGCCTGGGTATATTGGGCTTTGTCAGAGAGCCAGAATAATAAAGAGGGTAGAAAGGTGTAAAGGGTGTCCGGGGGAGACTGGGGCTCCCTGGCATAAGCAGTAAGCATAGGAATAAGGACCCGGAATATCTTGAGAAAGAGTTGAGATTTCGATTAGATCAAACGAATAGAGTTAATGAACAGGATTGGCTGAGGCGAATTGGGAGAGACATAGTAGATCGCTAAAGAATTGACTGCCGGTATGCCCTAGCATTTTCTTTTTCGGCTCCAATTTTGTTATTATCTGTGTGTATGTGGGGAAAAGACGCCCCATATACATTAGGAGGGGAAAGAGGGAACCAAAGGGAGGATGGCAGGCCTAAGACCTCTCCAGAGAGGCCCTAGGCAATTTTTTATTTTTATACTGACAAGAAGTACTAAGTGTTTGATGGATATTCCACATTTAACTATCCATTATTCCTCATGGGGTGGTAACGACTATTTACCTGTTATTTGACAGATGACGATAATTATAAAAATCCGACAAGAATAATGTTATACTTGTTTTGAATGGTAAAGCTAGGTTCCAACTTCTATCTACAGATTCTATAGTCCTCTACTCTTCATCAGTAACTTGAAATCCTATGGGAGCATAACTAACAAAGAGAGGGATAGAAACTTAGGTATTTCACAGAACTGCCCTGCAGTAATATCTGTGACTCTGGACACTTTGCCTTATTAGTGCTAAGAGTGGACATCGAAAGAAAAACCTGGTGATCTGGGAATCTCAGGCTTTCCAGATTAGAATCAAAACACAAAATCCACTGTCCTATTTCATTTTCTAACTCTGTATATCTGGGACTTCCACGGTGGGATGCTGGTGAGTTCAAAAAGAGGGGTACATGGCCCCAGTCTTTAACTCTTTGTGTATTGGGAATTTAGTGCTTTATGCCCAATCCATAAGGGGTCCTCACTTTAACGGATTGGTTTTTAAAAAATAATAAAAAGGAAGAATGGAAAGCAGGGCAGCTTTTGTAATGGAAGTGCCCCCCCAAACAATAACTTACCCTAGGCAATGAGAATTTCTTTTGCTCTCTTTCATAGTTTCACGTTGAAGGGGCTTTGAAACTCCTGGGGAGAGAAAAGGTACTTGGGTTTATTCAACTATCAGAACAAAATGAACATGTGGGGCTACATTTAAAATTAATATAAATAGGCCGGTTGGCAAGCATACAATCTAAACAGGACCGAATTATAGACCATCATCTCCTCAATGAACAGATGCCAAAAAATCTAACACTAGAAGTCGCAAACTCGATTACAGGGACAACTCAAGATAGACAGTCCACGTGACCAAGTCTGGAGGTCAGGTACCAGAGATCAGGGATGGTCAACCATACGAAAAATCACTAAAACATACATGCAACACAACATACAGGAATGAAGACAAAAACCACACCATCATCTCAATTGCTTGCAGAGAGCAGAAAAGTTTACAAAGTCCAGTGTCCCTTCATGCTTAAAGGCGTAGAGGGAAGTCAGAGTTGGAGGGAGTATTCCTCCATATAATCAAAGCCGGACCATAGTCGAAACCCACAGCCTAATAGCCATCCTGAAAGGTGGAGAGGAATGGACAGAAAACTCCCCTGTTAAAGGAGGAATCGGGCAATGGGGCTCCGCCCCACATACTTCAGGTAGTGTAAACAGGCGTTGCAGAGTCAAGTAAGGCCAAAGAAAATCAGGAAGGGAATAACGGGAAGTGGAAAACGAGGAAGTCAGCATAGTCCACGGTTTTGCTGATGTGATCGAGTTGTTTACTTAAGGATGGTGGCTCAAAAACCCACCAGAAATCCTAGCACAATAACACGCGGTAGCAAGGAGGCCAGGAACTAACAAAGATAACAGTAAAAAAGATAATGGGCCTGTTCGTACACCAAAACACACGCAACGGAGAAAGAAGCCCAGGAGAACTTCCCACTCACAATAGCCTCCAAAAAACAATAAAATTCTAGGAACAAACCTAACCAAAGACACACAAAGATTCTACAAACAAAAATTTAATAAACCCTTAAAGAAAATAAGAAGTATTGAAGAATACATCAGGGGAACGCTGAAAAAACCCTCCCATGTCATGGGATGGGGAAAAACACCATTGTCAACAAAAGTCCATTCTACCAAAAGCCTTGTATAGATTTAACACTTTCTCAATCAAAATCCCCAAGATTTCTTCACAGTACTTGGAAAAAAAAAGTCCTTAAATTCATTTGGAAAAACAAAAGTACCCCGGAATAGCCAAAACAACCTTTGACTGAAAAGAGTACACAGGGTGGATTTCATCACTCCACTAACAAGGTACTCGTCTAAAAACAGACTAACGGGCTATGAGTCACAAACACTTATCACTCACGACAGGACCTGTTGACAAAGGAACACAAACCGAAAGATCCCAACCTGAGCACATTATAATTTCAGCCATCTCATATTTGACAAGTGGGGCCAAGAAGACACAATGGGAGAAAAAGATAGGCATCTTCAGCTAATGTTGTGTGCAAAACTGGTCACCCCTTGTAGAAGAATAAATTCAACCCCTACTCTCATCCCTGTACAAAAAAAAAAAATCAAAACTCCAAAAATGGAAACAAAAAAACGTAAAAACAAAAAAAAGACGGGAGACAAAGAAAAAGTTGGCGCAGATCAAGTCATAAGCTAGGAAAAGACTTCCTAAATCTAAGATCAGGCTTAGCTGCGCAAGAATTAAGGTGACAATGACACATGGGACCTCATATTACACTGCCACAAAGCTTTTTACATCAAAAGAAACACAATCAAGGAAAGTGAGAGAGAACCCACAAGAGTGGGAGGAAACCTTCAACTGCAGATACATTCTGACAAAGACATGATTTCCAGAATATAAACACTTACTCAAAAAAAAAACAAAGAAAGAAAGAAAACCAAAATGACCCACTCAATACATGGAGCAAAAGGCTGATGAACAGAGACTTCACAAATGAGAGAATTAGAGATGGCTGCGGACGGAAAAACACCTTAAGAGTGTTCAAACATCACTAATCATACGGAAAATGCAAATCAAAACACTTTAAGATATCATCTTACTCCAATAAGACTGAATCGAGATCAAGAAAACAAAATGATACCAATGGCTGGTGGGAGAAGGGGAACATCATCCACTGCTGTGGGAATGCAAACTCATGCAGCCAATATGGAAAGCAGTGGAGAGAACCCCTTGGAAGACTTAGAATGAACTTGCCACCCGCGCCCAGCCATACCCACTCCTAGGTGGCATGTCCCTCAAGGACTCAACTCCCCTGCAGAGCGATACATGCACGGCATGTTTTTTGTGGCTCCACCACAATAGCAAGGAGCTGGAACCTAACCCAAGTGCCTTCACTGATGAGTGGATAGAGGAAAATGTGGTTACATCTACACAATGGAGATCTACTGCAGCAGTAAAGAAAGACACACCATGATTGAGAAAAAAAAAAATGGTCTGGAGCTAGAAGACATCGCTGAGTGAATACATAACATGAGTCCTAGAAAAACCAAATGACAAATGTTATCCTCTCATTTGTGGTTGCTAGTGCCAATTACACTAGCTTGTAAGTATTTTTTGTGCATGGACCCCTTGATTTTTTGTCCAAAAGCAGTTGGGAGAAAAAAACATAATGGAAAAAAAAAAAAAAAAAACAGAACTGCATCAAAAAACTGACTGAAAAGTGAAAACTTTTGCTCAAAACAATCAACCTTCCACATGGAGAATAAAAAATACGCAAAAAAAAAAAGAAAGAAAAAAGTCATGTTGGCAGAATACCTGAGCTCTGATGGGGTGGGGCGATGGGGTGGGGGACACGGGTCTAGATTTGATAAATAACAAAGTTATAAATAACAAAAAAATAAAAAATACATTAAACCATGGGCCCAGTGGTCATGAAAACCTTTAATCCAAGCAGAGGACCATCGGTTCAATTTCCCAAGTACCTTCACCGTGGTGGCTAACCAAGGTTCGTCTTATCAGTTCCGGGGGGATCTGACACTCTGGCCTCTGCAGGCTTATGCACATGTAGTGCAATTACCTACATGAAGCCAAAACGCTCATTCCTACCATACATAAAATAAAACATCAAAGTCAAAAAGGTTGCAATTAATTACAGAGTAAAGAAGACTCTTTACAATCCCGGTTGATACACCTGGGCAAACAGAACCTCAGTTGAGGGAATTCCACCTCAGGACTGTCCTGTGGGCCATCAAGTATTTGGGGTATTTTTGTTTAAGTTTGAGGAGGGGGCGCCAGCCATCTGTGGGTTGGTTGCCACCATAGGCAGGTGGTCCCCAAGTTGTATAAGCAAAGGATGCCAAGCACAGGTCAGAGGACGCTAGCCAGTAAGCTTTTTCTGTGGTTGTGCTTTCAGTCCTCCTCGCCTTCCCGAGTTCCTACCTGAATTCCTGCATGACTTCCCTCAAATTTGGATTGTCAGCTGGAAGTGCAAGATGCAGTAAACCCAGGATCCTCCCTCCCTCTCCTTCTTTCTTTGGGATTTGCCAGCTCCCAGCAAGCCACACACCAGGGACACTCTGATTGCCCATGTAAGGCTGTCCTTGCCCTGCATTTCTCATCCTATCATCCTAACTGTCACTGCGCCTTACGGGTGATGACCCCACATTTTCCCTTTGACTCCCTCCATCCCTCCCTTGTGGTCGACCCTCCAGCTGCCTACACTAGGAACCTCCAGTTGGCCCACCTCGTGGTCCAGAAGCCAGACCGTTTCCACCTCTACTCATTCCAATTACACCTAATTCACGTCTTCTGGACTTCAGTTCCCCCAGGGTGGCTGGAGACCCAGATGACTGCCCACCACCATCTTGCCATCCCAAAGCCAGAGCCAGCTCTGTGCCATAACCATGGATGGCTCCCTATAAACTTCAAGACATCGGCATTCCCAGAAACCTCACTGCCAGGTAGCAATACCTCTCACAGGAACCAACCCACCAACCACATGGCCCAAAGTCTTAAAGGAGTTCTACGAGGCCTGGGCCAGCTCTTCTGTGGAGTCAAGGCCCAGCTGGTCTAACATAGTAGTTCCAGAGACAGGTGGGGTCTACAGGCGAGACCCTGTATCAAAACAAAAACCAAAAAAACACCAAAAGAAAGAAGGAGTTTAAATATCTACCCAGTCAGTGAACATAACCTGGCCTCATCCCCTACCCACTTTGATTAGGACCATGTGACATTCCTTTCCTTATCTATGAGGGAGCACTGCTCATATCCTACTGTGACCTCAACCCCTGACCATCAAAGGAACCAACCATATAAGCCATCCACAGACTTCTGAAGGATTGACAGAATGTTACTAACAGAAGGTTTACACCGGGCGGGGAAGTTTACAACACCAGAGTCTGTGTGTGTGTGTGGTGTCGTGTGTGTGGTGTGTGTGTATGTTCTCGGGTGTGTCTAATGTGTTATTATGTGTGTGTCTGTGTGTAGTAACACATCTGGACACTCACCTCTACAAATCATCAAAGATACTTACACAAGATTGAACACACTAACACCATTCAGCCTGGTCCACAACATGACACCAATGATGTGTGATAGCAAAGAGCCAAACACACAAAGTGAGATTCACATACCCAGACAACACCACTCTGACCTAACTCCAGAGCCCCAGGTACAATCACAAAAACATAATAATAGTAAACCAAACACAATAATCTACTTTCAGAAAACCTAGTACATCAATGTCCATCGATTAAAAGCCATTTCTTGACGGGCACCAGGAAATGAGTTCAAGATTAGCATCAAGAGGACGTGCATAAACTTCCAAGAAGGAAGGGGTGGAGAGAGGACATCGGTTTGAGAGCCGCTGACCGTCTTACAGAGGACCACGGGTTTTGAATCCAAGCACCCACATGGCGGACTGGGAAGAACCGTTGAAACTCCAACTCAGGAACTCCAGTTCCAGTAGGGGGAATCCGACCAACTCTTCGACCTCGCGCATTGCAGTACACGGGGCTCACAAAACTCTACATTGCAGACAGCCAAACTCACGTACACATAACATAAAATAAATAATAACAATTAGAATTATAAAAATATAAAAAAAAAAAAAAAAAAAAAAAAAAAAAAAAAAAATTTTTTTTAAAACACAAAACAACCTGAGGAATACAACAATTACAAAAAAATAATAAAATAGAATTAAATAATAAACAAAACTAATCTCAGCTGGGCTGTGAGCACTTTTTTAGTATCCCTATGCACGTCGAAGAAGTGCGAACGCAGGTTGGATCTCTTGAGATCACGGCCATCCTGGTCTAAAATATACGTGCGCCCTTGCCCAAAAAATAAGAATAAGACCATGTCTCAAAAGGACTGGAGAGACAGGACAGAGATGATACAGAGAGGCAGAGAGCAAGCGACGAACGTATACAGGGGATAGAGGGGACAACGAGACAGAATAGGAGACAGAGAAATAGAATTTGCGCATAAAACTGGAAATGATTAACACTCAATCAGTGAAAACACAAAACAGCAAAAACCTCACCAACAGAATAACTCACATGGAAGACAGAAATCAATGCCTTGAAGACAATTCGGAAGAATACTGGACCATTCATCAAGATTCATTTATGTTAAAATCTTTAAAAAATCAGGAAGTAGATCTACAGAAAGAGATCGGGACATTTAAAAGATCAACATCTATGAATGATAGGTATGGAAGAAGACACCTGGCACAAAGGCACAAAAAAAATTTAAACAAGATCCTAAAAGAAAACTTCCCAAACATAAGTGAAGGGACATACCTATCAAGGTCCAAGAAGCATACAGGGGACACCAATATAACAGGACCAAAAAACGAAATCCCTACATTCCACATAATGATCAGAAAAATAACAAGAGGCATTACCGAAGAAAGACACAGAAGCTGTAAGAGAGAAGGACAGGCCTATCAGAATAACACTCTGATTTCCAGTGCCGACCTGGAAGGCCACAAGGGCCTGGACTAGTGCTCTACATTTCATAAACCGACACCACAGGTATCAACCCAGGCTATCAGTATGCAATAGGAGAAAGAAAAGGATTTCCACAATAAAAAACTACATTTAGGAATTTATGTCCACTAATAAAGTTCTGCAGAGGACACTAAAAGGAGAAGATTAAACACAGTCAAGAGAACACACATGCGAATAAAATTCCCATAGCAGAACAGTTAATCAAAAGACGCCTCCAAACAACACAATGACCGGTTTAAATAAATATACAACACTAGTGGTTAATAAACGTCTCAATATTACTGATTTCACATTTCCCAATAAAAACTGACCCAGACTAATCGTGGTGGATAGAAATCAGATGCACGATTTTGCGTGCATGTTAAGAAGATACTCTCACCCATCAGTGATCAACATCATCTGAGGTGAAAAGATAGCAAAAAGTGACTCAAAACAAAAGGCTATTCTAAATATCTAGCAAAAAACTGCGGGTTCTGACAAAACTCCCATCATAAGATAATAGGGAAACGTCACATGTCACTACTCCCCCAAAGG
This sequence comes from Rhizomys pruinosus, assembly GCA_009823505.1. Taxonomy (NCBI): domain Eukaryota; kingdom Metazoa; phylum Chordata; class Mammalia; order Rodentia; family Spalacidae; genus Rhizomys; species Rhizomys pruinosus. Next base: position 5,369,883 of record VZQC01005680.1, on the reverse strand, counting down.
TAAACAAATCCACCCCTAAGACGAATTACACATTTTAAACATATGTTGGTCACCAAACACAGGGAACCAAATTTCATATAGAAACCTCTTCTTAAATTAAAATTCAACATTAAATCCAACACAGTGGAAAGTAGTCTTCACTCTCACCACTGGACAAATCACCCAGACAAAACTGACATCCGGGGGACACCTGGAGTTAAGATTACACATAATTAACCCTAACAGACTTTATAGAGCACATTACACCCAATACCCAATACTCCACTTCCTTCTTCCTCAGTCCCACAACTACTTTCTCCCCAAAACTGACCCATTCTATTGCGGCACAGGAACTCTACAAATGACAAAAAGTGTAAAACTCGTATCTTTTGTGACCCAAGGGAAAACTCCCGTAGATCCAAACCCTACAAGAAAATCGAAGATCACGCACTCCCCCGAACCACTCCTCAAGGAACCCTAACATTATACCTGCTGAAATGGGGTGGGTGCGTGACCGAACACCTCCGAGGAACCTCTGGATACTTCACTAGATTGACTGACAAATGAACACCCTTATCCCTCTTGGAGCTACTGAAAGCATTCCTAAAGGAGGTTATTCGTATTATTAATCCTTACTTATTCACTGAGACCATAACACTACCGAACAGTCACTACCTGAAAAGCATGAGACACGGAACGACTATAACAACCCTCGGCTGAACTGAGCTGGTTCTTGGCTCCGGACTAACACGATCAGCCCCCCTTCTGTCAAATTACTGCCCCTAACCCCCACATCCCTAAACTCCGCGCTGACCACAACACAGTACCCATTCTCCTGGACTCTTCAGAGCCTTCATAAGACGACGTCTTTTCCACCCTTTCAATAGCCATCCAACACCCCTGCGGATAGAAGCCCAGCTCCTGCCCCCTCTCCCCCCCTCCACCCCCCACCCACACCCCCAGGCCTGTNCTCATCACCGACCACAGCACTGAAGAGACTATTGCTTTTGATCCCAGCCATGAACTGCATACAGATGGTGAAGGAAGGTGGAGCTCAAGCCCCTCCCCATTCCATGACAGGATGTTGAGCAACTCAATCTTGTGGAGAAACTGTGCAGGCAATCACAGCTGCTGGGAATTCAAGAGTGTAACTGCCGAGTGCCTTCCTGCTAGATGAGTTTCTTCTCCCAGTCAACATGCCTATCTACCTCAGGTGCTCCCAAAGAAAGGCTGAGAAAAGTTAAGGATTGAGGCACAGACACAACTGTGGGGACACGGCACAGGATGACCACCAGCCTGGATCTCTGGAAGGCCAGAAAAGAAGAACAGGCCTTAAAAAAAAGGAATATCCCCAATTCTTCCAATTCTCCCCAATCTTGGCTTCTGAAGTATCAGGCAAAGGCGTCAGTTTCACTCTGAGAGAAATAATCAAAGGTCTGAATAGCTGGGGTCCAGTCATTTATTTCCAAGCCCCCCCCATCCCCAGGCTTCCAGGAAAATGCCATCCTGGGGGGAGATATACCCTCTTCTAAAATTGATTTCGAAGCAGGGCTCTTCCTGATTTAGCCACTTCATCCCCCTTTGTATTTCATAGGCTCCTGGGCCAACATTGCTTCGGGAACTTCGGAGCATACCCAAGTTGTCCTGAAGATCCATGCCACCTGCCCCTGATTTAACTCTTGCCTCCCTCCTCTCCAGACCATGTGTAAGAAAGGAGTGTGAGCTCTTGGTAATACACAGGGTCAGAGCAGAGTTCAGACATCTTCATCTTGAGCAATGCCAGCCCACGCAGGCTGGTCCTTATGTCATCAGCCATACCAATCATGGTTCTCCAGGACATCAAGTGACCTTATCCAACTACTGACAAAATAAGAACCTGTTCCCTCGTGAGGCAACGGTGAGGTAGATGCTGCCTACGGCACTGTCATTAATGAGACCCTGTCCAACACCTGCCTGGCCCAGAGGTACCTCACTGAAAGTTGCAACAAGTGCATCAGCCAAATGGTTGACAAAGAGGTCCTGCCCAGATTGTGACAAGCTCAGAACTGAATATCTTCACCTTCAGAACCATGGGCAGAGTTGTTGCAGGAATGAACTATCAGACCTGGGTGGCACTGACCTAGCTTGCTGAAAGTGTTGCCCTAGCTGCTGAAGCACCCAAAGTCATCCACCCGGAAGGACTTGGGCCCTGAGCAACAGGCTGCTGGCTGGGGCCTCATTGGGCCAGTTGTTGCAGCTTGTCCACATGAGAGTCTTAGGGCCACCAGGGAATCTGCTCACTGCTCCAGGCATAAGATTATTATCATCCTTCCTGTTATCTTCTCAGGAGCAGAAAGGAAGACCTGTGACTTCTGATAGAAATTGGTGGTCTTGATAGAACTGAGGCCTTTCAGCTCCACCAGAACCAGCATATATATTGACCAGAGCAGCACTGCAAGACACTTTAGTGAGCAAGAAAATGATAGTCACTTTCCCAGCCCAGGGCCAGGAGTATGAATTCATGAGGTACTTAAACACTATAGACCTCCTACAGCTTCTACACCACCAACAAAGCAATAAAGAATTAACTTCTTCAAGAAACACCATTCCTATACTTTATTTTGTCACATATAAAGCTTCTTTTGTTTTTTTTTTTTAATTTTATTTATTTTTCTATGTGTATGAATGTACTGTCTGCATGCAGGTTTGTGCACCAGTGTCATGCAGTGCCTTGGAGGTCAGAAGAGGGCGTTGGATCCCCCTGGAACTGAAGTCAAAGATGGCTCTCAGCCGCCATGTGGGTGCTGGGATCGAACCCGGGTCCTCTGCAAGAGCAGTCGGCGCTCTTAACCGCTAGGCCATCTCTCCAGCCCTTTACTTTTGTTTTTTAAAATTAATTTATTTTATTTGTATGAGGGTATTGCCTGCAAGTATGTAAGGGCACCTATGCTGTGCAATGCCTGAAGAGAACAGAGAGGGATTGGATCCCCTGGAACTGGAGTTATGAACAGTTGTTAGCTGCCAGGTAGGTGCTGGAATTTGAACCTGGGTCTTCTGCAAGAATAGCCAGTGTTCTTAGCCAACAAGTCATCTCTCCAGTCCCAACATTTAAAGCTTTTAAAACTAAAATTTAATAAAATGTTCAACACTCTGGCATCATAAGAAGGAAGGAAGGAAGGGAGGGAGGGAGGGAGGAAGGAAGGAAGGAAGGAAGGAAGGAAGGAAGGAAGGAAGGAAGGAAGGAAGGAAGGAAGGAAGGAAAACATAGCATCCAGGTTGTACTCAGAAGCCGGCATCTCGCCGCTCTCCTGTTCCTTCCCCAGGCTCTTACTTTCTTCCTGCCCTTTCTTCTTTAATGTCCCCTGAGCCTAGGAGAGGGAGATATAGATGTCTGGTGTAAGGGTAAGCATTGAAAAAAGAAGCTTCTCTGGTCAGTAGCACTGTATTATGTGCATTAGCATAGTTATTTGGAAGGCAATTAGATGGGCATATCACATTCACTTAGCAAAGCAGCAGAGGTAGCTTCTCACCAGGGCCTAAGACCTTCCCAGCCATGGGCTTTTGATAGTTTACAGTATAAGATATGGATTTCCCTGTGTGGAGTGGGCCTCGAATCCAATAGCAAAGCAGCTGTTTTCCCCATAACAGGCTTGCATCAGTGGGCACATCTTGTTTGCCTGGTATGTAGTGCTGCATTCGAGGCCCACAGTTGAGTGAGATTATTGAGGACAGTTATTTCCCTGCACAGCACTTTCAGGACCTATGAGCGCTCATTCATTATGAAGTAAACAATTAGCTTTTTTTTCCCCAGTGACCATATCAATAGTGCAATATAATTCTGTTTCACATGTTTTTTTTTTAAAAATTACTTGGTTTTATTTTATAAGTATGATGGCTGAATGTAAGTCCACCCATGTCATGCAGTGCCCAAGGAAGTCAGAAGAAGGTTTTGGATTCCCTGGAACTGGAGTTGTGGACATTGTTAGTCACCATGTGGGTGCTGGGAATTGAACTCAGGTCTTCTGAAAGAGCAGCCAGTGCTCTAAGAATCTAATAATTGTCAGCAATTTGTTCTCAAGATTATTCATCTTGAGCTCAATATTTTCCCTGGAGTGGTTTTTCTCTTGGAATTCTCTAAGCCTTTCCACATATGAACATCTATTTTCTCAACCTAAGACACAAGCAAGATTTCACTTTCCATGAGAGAGCAAGTCCTCCCTTGAAATAGTGTCAAAACTCAGTTTATAATGCATGAACTGCCTCAAGGCAATGACTGTTTTCTCAAATTTTCTGAGTAAATGGTGCTACTTACATTATTTCCCTTCAAATAATGTAAGAATTTTCACCTTCTAACTTTTCAAGTTCTTACAGATCCTCACATTTTAAATGACTGACTCTAATGGTGAGCATTAGGTTGGTTGTATTTTCTTGAGCGCCTTCTAGGCTATTTAACTCTCTTTCTTCAGTTTGTCATGTGATCATGCTGATAAGATCTTTTAGCCTAGTGCTGTCCCCCTCTGCTGTACAAGACCAAATCCTTAACTCTGCACCATTCCCTTAACACTTGAGCTCTTTAAGAAGATGACTTAAGCCTGCCATTAATTCTGCTGTAAAGCTTGACTTAGTTTAGATTGCTATACTGGAGGCTAAGTGTTTTGTCACAGGGAAAATCAGTGACCCATCTGGATGTGGAAGCCAGAAAGATAGATTACCAGCTCTTTGTGTGACTAAAAGAACACTTCCATTGACTGACTTCCTCTTCTATGGGTTTCAACAATACCTAAATGAGCGTCTGCCCGGAGACAGGAGCCCCATACACTCATTCATGGATAATTCTCAGACCTTAGCTGCAGAGATGGGAAACTCAGCACACTACTAAAGAAGGGCAAATTAGCCTGACTGACAACTGTACAAACTAGTTTCCCTTGGCAACATGTTTTGTCCACACTGCTTATCCATTGAATATTTATGATGTGGATTGCTTGCTTAGTAATAAACTAGGTAATTTTTTTTTAATTTTTTTTATTATTATTTATTTCTGTATGTGTATGAATGTACTGTCTGCATGCAAGTTTGTGCACCCGTGTCGTGCAATGCCGCAGAGGTCAGAAGAGGGTCTCGGATTCCCCTGGAGCTGGAGTTCTCCTGGAACTGGAATTTCAGACGGTTCTCTGCCACCATGTGGGTGCTGGGGATCGAACCCAGGTCCTCTGCAAGAGCGGTCGGCGCTCTTAACCGCTAGGCCATCTCTCCAGCCCTAAACTAGGTAATATTTATCCAATTTAATTTAGCTTTATTAGATAAAACTAACTTTGTCTACTTTTCACCTCAGCAGCATAAGCATTTTTTTTCTCAAAGCTCATTGTATTTCTCCTTGGCAAGTAAATGAAAATGTTCCCATATTGTTTTTTTAATTATGAAAATTTATTTAGTTTCATTTTATGCCATGAGCTGGCATTACTCTGTCAGTTTCCTGTTTCCAACCTCCAATGCTCTGTGAACCAAGACTGAGATGCTTCTATCTGCCCTCTCTAGAAGGAGCTGGCCAGCTCCAGGAAAGTGTTCTACAGATATGTCAATGAAATTGAGGCTCAGATTGTAAGAGAGCTAGATACCTAAATATAAAACATTTAGGTCATTTCAGCAGAAATTTAAAATGCCTATTTTATATGCTTTCATTGTTTTCCTTTTTTTTTTTTTTTTTNAAGAGAAACAAAGAAAAAAAAAGAAAAAAAAAAAATAAAAAAAAAAAAAAAAAAAAAAAAAAACAGAAAAAAAATGGTAAAAAAAAAAAAAAAAAAAAAAAAGAGAAAAAAGAAAGAAAAAAAAAAAAGAAAACAAAAAAAAAAAAGAAAAAATGAAAGAAAAAAAAAAAGACATCAAAGAAAAAAAACAAAAAAAAAAAATAAGAATAAGAAAAAAAAAAAAAAAAAAAAAAAAAATGAAAAGAAAATAAAAAAAAAAAAGAAAACAAAAAAAAACAAAAAAAAGAACAAAAGAAATGAAAATAGAAAAAAATGAAAAAAAATAAAAAAAAAAAAATGAAACAAAAAAAAGATAAAAAAATAAAAAATTGAAAGATAAAAATAAACAACAAAAAAAACAAGAAAAAAATCAAAATGAAGCAGAGACAAAAAAAAATAAAAGAGAACAAACATCAAAACAAAGAAAATAATCAGAAAAATAAAATAAATAACAGAAAAAATCTAAAAAATAAAAACAGAATAAAAAAAAGAAAACAGAACATCAAAAGAAAAAAAAACAAAAAAAAAAACAAAAGACAAACAGAAAAAAGAAAATACACAAAAAGGAAAAAAAAAAAAAAAAAATAGAAATAAAAAATAAAAAACAAAAAAGAAAAAAAAGAAAAAAAAAAAAAAAAAAACAACAACACAGAAAAAAAAAAAAAAAAAAAAGAAAAATGGTTAAAAAAAAAAAAAAAAGAAAAAAAAATAAAGGGGCTGGCACCCATGGCCGGATAGAGGAACGGAAGAAAAAAAAAAAAAATTATCACAGAAAGAAACAATAAAAAGAAAAATAAAAAAAAAAAAAAAAATTAAAATATTTTTTAAAATTGGCTTTGAAAAAAGGAAAAAATAAATAACAAAAAAGAAAGAATACACAGATAAAAAAAAAAAAAAAAAGAAGAAAAAAAAAGAAAAAAATAACAAAATAATAGAAATCAAAAAATGAAAAGAAAACACCAAAAAAAAGGAAAAAATAAAAAAACAAAAAAAAAAAAAAAAAAAAAAGAAAAAAAAAACAAAAAAAAAAACAAAAAAAAAAAACAACGAAAATAAAAAGAAAAAGAAAATACAAAAAAAAAAATCAAAGTAAAAAAAAAAAAGAGAAAAATAAAAAAAACAGAAATAAACGAAAAAAAAAAAAAAAAAGAAAAATAAAAAAAAAAGAAAGAAAGAAAGAAAAAAAAAACGAATAAAAAAAAAAAATAAAAATAATCAAAATATCATTTTTGAGAAAAAGAAAACATAAAAATATAAAAAAAAAAAGATAAAAAAAAAAAGAAGAAAAAAAAAAGAGATAAAAAAATGAAAAATAAGATAAAAATTATAAATAGGAAAAAAAAAAAAAAAAATAAAAAAAACAAAATAAAAAAAAAAAAAAAAAAAAAAAAAAGAAAAGACAAAATAAAAGAGCCATATCCTAAAAAGGTACACACCATATTACAGCTTATACTAATACTTAATACATGAGAATGCCCTTAAGCTCAAGACAGACGGAGGAGAGAGGACGGAGGCGGCAAGCGCCGGAAAGGGCAGGAAAGAACGAGCGAAAGGCAAAAAGCTGCAATACCAGCGTACATCTCGCGCCGCATCTGCGTCTCCAGAAATTTCCTTCCAGGCTCTACTTCTCAGATAGATTTCAATAGATTAATGTCCACAACAGAGAACTTAAGGAGGAGGAAAAATCTGACGTAAGAGTAAAGAGAAAATTGACCAGAAGCATATCATCTGAGTCAAAGATAAAGACAACTGAATGAAATTAGGATCAATATTAATTTGGAAAGCAATTAGATGTAAGCATATTCACATTCACTTAGCAAATAGCAGCAGAGGAAGCTTCTACGGAAAGCCTTAACACTTCCCACGCCTTGGGCTTTTGTAGTTCTACAGTTAGATATGTGAATTCCCTGGTGGAGGGGCCTCGAAATCCAATGCCAAGCAAGACTGTTCTATCCCATAACGGCTATGAACTACAGTGGGCACATCTTGATTGCCCTGTATTAGATAAGCTGCAATATACGAGGAGCCACAGTTGAGTAATTTTGGGACAAAGTATTCCCTGCACAGCACTTTTCAGAACTCATGAGCGCTCTCATTAATAGAAGTAAAAATACTTTTTATTCCCCAGTGACCATATCAATAAAGTGACAATATAATTCTGAAGAATTTACATGTTTTTTTTTGTATTAAAATTACTTTTTTTTTGTTTATTTATAGTAAATATTAGCCTGATAATAGGGTGATAGACCCATCAGATCATAGCAAGTGTCCAAGGATCAGGAAAGAAGTTTGAAATCCCTGAACTGAAATTGGACAATTGGTAATAGTCAATGAAGAGTGCTGGCGAAATTGAACTCAGGTACTTGACAGGCAGCCAGTGCTCATAAGAATCTATAATTGTCAAGCAATTTTTCTCAAGATTATTATCTTAAGAGTCAATATTTATCACCTGAGTGAGTTTTTCTCTTGGGAATTCTCTAACTTTCCACATAAATGAACATCTATGTTTTCAGACCTAAGAACAACAAAGCAACGATTTTAACTTACCATGAACGAGAGACAAGTACTCCACTAATGAATAATATGATCAAACCAGTTTATAATAAGAATGAACTGCCTTCAAGGGCAATGACTGTTTTCTCAAAATTCTGATAAAAATAGGTGCTACTTACATATTCCACTTACAAGATATGTTAAGAATTTTCACCTTCTCAACTTTTCAATTCTTAAGTCAGATCATCACATTTTAAAAATGAACTGCTCTAATGGTGAAGACATTAGTTGTTGTATTTTCCTTGAGGCCGATTTGGTATAATTAACTCTCTTTCTTCAATTATGTCATGTGATCATGAAACTGATAAGATCTTTTAAGACCTAGTAGCTGTCCCCCTCTGTGTACAAGAGCAAATCCTATAAAAAACTCTGCACCATTACCACTTAACACATTGAGCCTTATAAGAACTAGACTTAAAGCCTGCCAAATTCTGCTGTAAAGCTTGATTAAGTTAATTGCTAATACCTGGAGGCTACAGTGTTTATGCACAAGGGAAAATCAGGACCATCTGGAGTAGGAAGCCAGAAGATAGATTACCAGCTTTTTGTGTGAATAAAAAGAAACACTCATCCATCTGACTAGACATTCCTCTATCTAATGGGTTTAAGCAATACCTATATGAGCGTCTGCCCGGAGCAGGAGCCCACTTAACTCATTTTTCATGGATAATTCTAGAACCTAGCTGCAGAATGTGGAAACTCAGCACACCATACAAAGAAAGGGACAAATATAGCCTGACTGACACACTGTCAAACTAGTTTCCACTTGGCACATTTTTTGTCCACACTGTTATCCATTGAATTATTGATTAGGGAGTTGCTTGCTTAGTAATAAAACCAGTTAAATTTTTATTTGAATTTCTTTGTTAATATATATTTATTGTACGTGTATTGAATTGATACATGAATGTAGTGGCAGTTTGAATGAACCCGTGTCAGTTAGCAATGACCGCCAAGAGGTCAGAAGAGGCTCGGTTTCCCTGGAGCCTGGAGTTCGACACTGGAGTAGATGTGACTACATATGATTGGGCAAAGTCACCAATGTCGGTGCTGGGGTCAAGCTCTGCAAGAGCGCTGTCGTGTTCTTAACCAGGTGCTGGACTACCTGCCCTCGTTATCTCTCCAACGCCCATAAACTAGGTTAATATTATCCAATTTAATTTAGCTTTATTAGATAAAACTAATTGTATCTACTATTTTCACCTCAGCACATATAGCATTTTTTACTCAAAGCTCATTGTATTCGTCCATGGCAAGTAAGAACTAAATGTAAAAATAAAATTTTTAAATTATAAAATTTTAGTTTCATTATTTTTGCCATGAGGGTGCAAATTAACTCTGTCAGTTTCACTGTTCTAAATCATCCACCAATAGCCTATAGACCAAAGACTGAGATGCTTCTATCTGCCCTCTTCTAAAGGAGGGTGCCAGTCCAGGAAAGTGTTCTACAGATCATGTCATTGAAATTGAGGCTCAGATTGTAAGAGAGCTAGATACCTAAATATAAAACATTTAGGTCATTTCAGCAGAAATTTAAAATGCCTATTTTATATGCTGTTGCTTGTTTTCTTTTTATTTTATTTTTTTTATTTTTTTTTTTTTTTAGATGGGGGAGAGTATTAGTTCTACAGCCATCCATCAGAAGGGTCTTCCTCTGTCTATTTTACAAAGGTCTCCCCATTTCCCTAGTGTTGTCATTAGCCTTGAGTAGATTGTGGTGCTCTTCACACAGGGTCTCCACCCGCTTGACAAAGCTCATCACAGCTGAAGATGATGGGTTCGGTGATTGTCTAACATTTTGTCAGCTTGCCGAGTTCTTCATGCTGACCATTGTGGGTAGGGAGGTAGTCTCCGGTCTGTTTTATATGAGTGTTTTGTATGCATGTATGTAAGTGTACCTGTATTACATAATACCTTCAGAGGCCAGAAGAGGGTGTTGGCTCCCTTGGAACTGGGGTTATGGACAGTTGTTAGCCTTTATGTGAATGCTGGGAACCAAACCTGTGTCCTCTGGAAGAACAGCCAGTGTTCTTAACCACTGAACTATCTCTCTAACCCCTCTGACATCTCTTGGAGACCTCTTACTCTCCCTAACATGCCTGCAGCAATGGATTATTGGCCAAGGCAGTGGGTTAAGTGTGAAGCCTTCGACTCATGTGATCCTCTGTAAAGCTCTGGAGGAAATTAGAAAAGTGGCTTTTTTCATACTATATCATCATACCAGCAAAGCTTAGACTTTGAATTTAAATTTCCATTTGTACTATAAATCTTACAAAAGGTATGCCTTCTAATAAGATAAGGTGTGAGATTATAGTTACATGAAATTCTACATAAGTAGAAGATGAAAACATTTCGGAAGTAATATTTTACTCATTAACCTGTTTTTTTTCTAGTCAGATTTTCTATTTGATCTTCAGTTAATTTGATCTAAATTTAATAATACTCCAGTTTTTGCAGTAACTGCTCCTCTATCCAATACTGTAAACTGCTTTTTTCTGGTAGTGTTTCCTGACACCCAACCACTCTCTAACGGTTGGAACTGATAGTTTTATTATTCAGTCATATCCAGTCCCACTGATTGATTCCAGCCAATCATCCCCAAAGACTTTTGGGGGTGAGAACATTGTAAGAGGAGACAGCTGTTTACTACACGTATTGACAAATTGCACACTGAAATTCTTTAGTACTTTATAAATTGATTTTAAAAGTCCTTCTGATGTAATCAATTCATGTACCTGTTGCTGTTTTCCTTTCCTGTTAATTAATGATTCACCCTTCCCAGACAAGCCTGGTTTATGCTTTTGCTGCTGGACTGTGAATGCTTCAGAGTCAGATTGCTGCTCTCGGTGCTTTGTCTTGGAATTTTCTGAGTTCTATTTACTCACTGTTTGCCCAAGAACATACTCAGCAATGGTACAAATAGCAATTGTTTGTGCCAAGTTATTTTTGTGAAGGAGTCCTTCCTAATGAGTAGTTCAGTGGGGGAAAAGTGTCCTGTCTTCCCTCACTGGGCAGTCACTCTTAAATAAGTAGGGCAGTGGGGTCACAGGGCCTCCCAGCTTGGTCATTCCTAGAGTAGGTTGATGAGAGCACACGCTTCTCATTTGATGCTTTGTTGTAGTCTCAGGACCACCCACTGAGAAGTATGCAAAGGTTCTTTTGCTCACAGTTAGTGAAAGAGAGAGAAGTCTGCACCTGCCACGCAGCTGTACAACAGCTTAGCTGAAGGGGCTCAGCAGTTACTTGTCTCCCAGGAGGTGTAAATGCACTGCTGTTTGAGAATGTCTTGGCAAAGCCTTTGGCCTACTAGTATATTTAATGAGCTTCTCTGTCATCCTGCCATGCCTGTTATCTTCCTTAACCCTAACCCGTGGGAAGTAAAAAAAAAAAAACAAAAAAAAAAGCAGTAAGCTGACTTTGTAAAAGGTAGAAAAGGCCTTATAAAATCTAAGTAAATGAAAAATTTCCAAAATCAAAAAAAAAAAGCATGTTGTGTGGCAAGATATGCCCATGGGATAAAATAGATGACACAAATGTTATGGGGTAGCCAATTGCTTTGATTTAAGAAGCAATTCACGGGGCTAGGAGAGATGGCCTAGCGGATTTAAGAGGCAGCCGACAGCTCTATACAGAGGACCCGGGTTCGATCCCCAGCACCCACATGGCGGCTGAGAGCCGTCTGAAACTACAATTCCAGGAGAACTCACCAGCTCCAGGGGAATCCGAGACCCTCTTCTGACCTCCGCGATTGCACGACGCGGGTGCACAAACCTGCATGCAGACAGTACATTGATACACATACCGAAAATAAATTAAAAAAAAAAAAAAGAAAAAAAAAAGAAGCAATTCACAGTACACACAGGTGATGTTGTAAATCTAGCCAAGAACCCATGGTTGGGAAGGTCACAGGCTCCACACCCTAGTCCCAAAGGCTCAGGAATCAGCACAGAAGAGTCACAGAAAGAGGTCAGGGAGGACCAGACAAAATCAGTGGTTTCTGGACACAACAGGTTCACTGCACTCCGGAACTCACGGCAGCTGTGGTCACCCAGCCTAGATCAAGCCTGTCAACTTTCCAGCATGGAGTGAGAAGGTGTTCCTGAGCCCCCACCTCTGACTAAGGAGCTATAGACAGTTGATAGCTTCTAGGGGAGAGAGAGTCAGGTTTCTTTAAGGGTGTGAGGCCTGGTAGGTTGACCCTGCTCCTGTGGATGGCCCTATACCCAGGAGTATGCGGGCAGCAGAAACTGGACTAAGTGGGTTATAAAAACAAACAAAAAGTTGGGAGGAGTTGGGGAAGTGCAGGAGGTAAATATGACCAAAATACTTTGTGCGCCATGAATGCACAAATGTGCCTTATATGAATTCTCAAAGAAAGGCCACTGTATGCTTTACACCAAAAGTTTATTCAGCAATAAAACCAAAACCATTTCAGATATGAACACACATGAAGAAAGCATATAACCATAATGTTGAACAAGAAAGTTAGACAGAAAACTATTAGATAAATCAATTTATTTAAAGTTCAGAAGCCGGACATGGTGGCGTATGCCTTTAATCCTAGCACTTGGGAGGCAGAGGCAGATCTCTGTGAGTTCCAGGCCAGCTGGGGCTATAGGGAGACCCTGTCTCAAAAAAAAAATAATAAAAAGATTAAAAAAAATACCCAATGACTTGTAAGCTGGTATAAATGAGAGATGATCACATAAGCATGCCATCTAGTGTTCAGAGTTCAGGTTTTTTGTGTGCGAACAAGGGTGTTACCTTTCGGTGATGAGACGAGATCCCTCACTTAAAAATACTGGCAGTAGATTAGGGTCAATGTTCTTAAGAATAAGATCACTTTCTTATCCCCTAGGGGGTTGCATAAAGTAATGACACATTTTTTAGTCTGTAATTGTTTCAATGTTTTAGACATCTTTGCTGAGTGTGCTGTCATTTTCTCCCAAGGGTTGCACCAAATGAAAAATTAATGGGAGTGTTTGCAGATTTAGGAACTGATATGGATCAGTTGGAAGTACGCATAAAGACAAGTTAGGACAAATATTCTCCTCCTAGCACTAGCAGACTAGATCCCAAAATTCCAGCTGCAAATACTTGCACTATTCAAAACAAATGCTGTTGTATACTGTGTATGTAATATTGGGGATGAACCCAGGTGTTGTAGTTTGTCTTCCATTGCTGTGACAAAACACTCTGACCAACACCAACTTGGGGAGGAAAGGGTTTATTCAGCTTACATCTCCTGGGTCACAGTTCATCACTTAGGGAGCCCAAGGCAGGAACTCAGGGCAGGAACCTGGAGACAGGAGCTGAAGCACAAGCCATGGAGGACTGCTGTTCACTGGCTTGCTCCCCCAGCTCATGCATGCCCAGCCTGCCTTCTTATACTGTACACAATCACCTGCCCAGGGTGGTACCACTCATTGTGGGCTGGGCCCTTCCACACTGCTCGACCATCAAGACAATACTCCACAGATGTGGCCACAGGCCAATCCAATGGAGCCAATTCCCCAATTGAGGCTCCCTCAACCCAGGAGTGTCAAGTTGACACTAAAGCTATCCAGCACACCAGGGCTTAACATACACATGTCAGGAGAGCTCTCTACCAACTCAACCATATTCCCAACCCAAGAAAATAAATTTTTAAAATATTTATTTATTTATTTATCATGTGTATGAATGTACTGTCTGCATATAGGTTGGTGCACCCGTGTCGTGCAATGCCGCAGAGGTCGGAAGAGGGTGTCGGAGTCCCCTGGAACTGGAGTTAAAGATGGTTCTCAGCCACCATGTGGGTGCTGGAGAATCAAACCCGGGTCCTCTGCAAGAGCAGTTGGCGCTCTTAACCGCTAGGCCATCTCTCCAGCCCCTAAGAAAATAAATTTTAAGTAAGACTTTTAGAAGTAAATGTATACATCATAAATACTCATTGTACAATTCTTATTCCAGTAGAAGTGACTACAGTGAAAATTCAACTGTGGATCATTCTAGATTCTATCTGCATGTGTTCGCCCACACAGTTTTTCCTCACACAGAATGACATCATCTACACTGGTCTTGCAAAGCCTTTTTTATTTAGTAGACAACTTTCCAACACTGTAATACAGATTAAAATAGAAGTCTACAGTACTTTGTAATTGGTTGCATTATGGAAGTGGACGTCTAAGCCTGGTGCCCTGTGTTAGAATTCAGTTCTCCCATTGCACCTGTCTGTCTTCCTTCCTCATGATACCCCCCCCGTCTACTTTTTTAAAATTATCTTTATTATTTTATTTTAATTTTTTTTTGTCTTTTTGAGATAGTCTCTCCTTGCAACCCTGCTGTTTACCTTTTTGTATCTCCCTGTTTTCCTGGCTGGAAATTACTGAGTTTGAACCTTGACTGCATCAAGGATCACTTGGAAGTTTTTGTAAAACCCTACTGCCTAGGCCAGCTCAGATGAGTTAAGTCAGCTTTGTGGGTGGAACTCAGGCTTCCAATATATTTAGTTGTGGTTTTCTTTAATTTCTCCTTCTCTTCCTAATTCCTCCTCATTCCCCCTCCTCCTCCCTCCCTCCCACCTCCTCTTCCTCCTCCTCTTCCTCTTCCTCCTCCTCCTCCTCCTCTTCTTTCTTCTTCCTCTTCATCATCATCATCAGCTCTTTCCTGAAACTCACATTCCTTTCTGTCTTAGCCTCCTAGGTGCTAAGGTTACACGTATGTGTTACCTACCTTGATGCTTGTTATTATGTATGCAAGGAAAGTACACTACTAAAGGAGCTAGGTCCTCAGCTATTATTTTTGAAATGCACAAGAGAGTGCATTTCAAAAATAATAGTTCAGGACAACAGCTTGAACAGGACTTCTAGTCCTTTTCATGTTGCAAGTCCTTTGATAACTACTGCATGGCTGATAGACATTAAAGTTCCGAGTAGGAGCACTCTGCATGGGTTCGATTAGTCCTTCCTCTCTCCAGCCCTTCCCCCTCCTTCCTCTCACCCTCCTTCTCACAATTACTCTTATTTTTCCAGCTTGTACTATGTATCCAACTCCTGTGTAATTACCATAAATAATCAGCAAGATAGGACCTGTGATACCAGGCCACACCTTGGTTGTGTTGGGAGCAACCACCTGTAGTGGTAGCAACCTAAACATTTGCATGCTTTTTGTCACAATAGCCCCCATGCTTAAGAATTTCGTAACAAGTAAATCCAATAAGTGAAACACACGATTGCTTCTTCATGGTTAGTACCTGACCTGAAAGTCACCTTCCCCTATCAACTAAAGTGATGAATGGCTGAAGTACCTGACTTGGCATGCCTGAGATGGGTGTTAACTACAGCTCAGGATGATTTTTCAAATTAAAAACAAAAAACAAACAAACAAAAAAAACAATTGTTCTGCTCTATTAAGAACCTAGCAAGGGAAAACAACACGCTTTGTTCAGCTGTAAACCTATAAAAGCAGGAAGAATGATTTCTTCTTCTGCCATAGCTAAAGCAAAGTACTTGGCAACAGGACTTCCAAGACTACAGGAGAATAGCATTTGGGTTCTTCCTTAAGAAACTGGTGGGAAAGGAAGCAGGCAGAGTAATAAAGGAAACAACACAGGCGCACACACACATAGGCGCATGCACACACAAACACACAGATACAGACATACACAGACAGACAGACAGACAGACACACACACACACACACAGACACACACACACCTAGCTTTGCAGTAAGTAATTAGGTGGGCAGGAAAGCCCCATGCTGGGTTTCTTGGGTTGTCCCTTTGTCCTTCCCACATTCACACACCTGGCAAGAACCATCCCTGCCCCTTTGTGCTGGTCGAGTGCCTGCTGGTCTTCCTACCTGTAAGACAAAGTTTCATCTCCTTTCTTGAAGAAAGTGCAGGATTATTTAATGGTGGGCAGGGTTCCAAACTTTCAGCAGCTGAGTCACTGGCACCAACCATCCTTCTGTGGACACACGCGTACGAGTCCTAGGGAGTCCAAAAAGACAAGATTATATCCCGTGAGTCCCAAGAGCAAAGCCAGTGAGGGTCGGAAGGAGAAATCACTTGTTCCCATTCGCTACATACCTCCAAACTACAATCATCTCAATGCAGTTAAGTATATTTTTATTTTATTAGTCTTCATTAATTTTCTCAGTAGATTTTGTTTTCAGAAAGTTATAACACTTTTTGAGACAAATGGCAACACCTGGATTATCTCACACAAGCATTTAGTTAATAAAAATCATATTCTGGCCTGTGCTTCTTCATGGATACCAGATTACTTTCTTTTCTCTCTCTCTCTCTCTCTCTCTCTCTCTCTTGGT